>JBBGZY010002820.1:0-148646 GCA_037952925.1 Lithobates clamitans
CCTCCCTTCACCCCCCCTTCCCTTGTTCTCCATAACCCCCTGTGTCCCCCCCTCCTCCCCCCTGTTTCCCCCCCTCCCCCTTCTTTCCCCCCCTTTTCCCTCCCTTCCCCCGCCCTTCCCTCGTCTTCCCCCCCCTTCCTTCCCCCTTATCCCTCCCTATTCCCCCCCCCTCCCTTCCCCTCCCTCCTTCCTTTCTCTCCCCCCTTACCCTTTTTCCCCCCCTTTTTCCCTCCCCCCCTAAACCCCCCCCTTCCCCCTCCTTTCCCCCCCCCCTCCCCATTGTTCCCTCCCTCCCCCTTTTCTCCCCCCCCCGTTCTCCCCTCCCTCCCCTTCCTCTCCTCTCCCCCCCCTCCTTTTCCTCCATCTTGGCACCCCCTGGGTCAAGTATCAATGTATTGACCATGTCTGCCTAAGTTTCATCCTCTAAGGTTATGGGTGGCTGACACTCCATACAACTTCACACAATATTTGTATATAACATTTGTTTTATTCTTTATTTCATTATGCTGTATGACTTTGTTTTACTATGTTGCTGTTCAAGGTCAGGCTCCCTCCCCCATTATCAGACCCTGTTGGTATGTCCCGCCCCGATTCTTCTCCTAGGCGACGGACACATGCTCGCCCTGGCAGCCTTTCGGCTGCTTGTGTCTCCTTGTTTGGGAACTAGATTCCCCTTGTTGGGAGCGCGCGCTTGCGCAGTAGCACTCATAGTGCACCTGCGCAGTGCGGGCGAGCTGACCCGGTGACGTCAGGGACCGCCTTTGATATGCCGTCCCTGACTTCCGGGTTGGGGTGCTTTTATAGCGGCCGGTCCACGGCCGCTGTATGAGCCTACAGTCCTCTGGCGTTGCACTCAACGAGGTAGCAGCATCTGGGTAAGTCTTACCTCCCCCTCCCCTCTCTCTCCCCTTCCTGTCCCCTTCCTTTCCAATCCCTCCCTGGTGGTTGACCTCTCCCCTCTGTCTCCCCATCTATGCTGCGCTTGGTTACTATTGTCTCTCTACACACAGTGGCTACTTGCAGCGCCTGTGTATGTTTTCATACTGGTATTTTACTATCTCTTCCTTGTGGGGGACTACAGATAACTTGTCACGTTTACACTCTTTGTACTTGCTACCTATGCTTACTGCCTATGTTTTGATACCCTTTACTGTAGTAAGCTATCGTTGTTGTCCCCCTGCTTTGTGGGCATTTTTCTCCTTCCCCTCCCTCTAGTACTTTAGAGTATAAATTTACCTTACTCTATTACAGCTGCTGCGGCTATTACCCTTCTTGCACAGATCATTGGCTCCACCCTTGTGGAGCTTTCATTATTTACCCATGAGCGCCTGGATCGTTTAAACGTTCCTTCACCACGATCCTCATCATTGTATGCTCCTCTTTCACTGCATTTTACCACCCTCGTTGACCACGTTGCAGGGGTAAGTTATGGCCCTTATTACCTGTGTGCATTCTCCTTCCCTTTTTCTTCCTCCTAGTCTTACCTATTCTCACCTGGAGCTAGCCTTTGGTCTTGCTCACCACTCTACCCTACTACCTTCCTTCCCTCCCCCCCCCTCTCCTTTCCCCCCCCTCTCTCTCTCCACTTTCCCCCCCCTCCCCCCCTCCTTCCCTTCTTTCCCCCCCCTTTCTCCCTCCCCCCTTTCCCCCCCTTTTCCCCCCTCCCCCTTCCCCCTCCCCTTCCCTCCTCTCTTCCCACCCCCTACCCCAACCCCCCCTGTTTCCCTTTCCCCCCCTTCCCCCCCCTTTTTTTCCTCCCTCCCCCTCCCCCCTCCCCCCCCTCTTCCTAACCTTTCTCCTTCTTTCTTCCTCTTTTCTTCCCTAACTACTCTATTTCTAGTCTCTTTCCTCTGCACACTGGGTTCCAAACTTAGAGCTACCTTATGGGTACCCCTACACCCTACCACGCTCTACCTTGTTTTGTGGTTCAGTGACCCACACATACATCAATTATTTAAATATTTTACCCACCAGAGGCTGTTCTGTTTTCCCCTGTGTTCGTCGCAGGGAGAGCTGTATGGGGCCCCACATATCCACAGAGAAAACCTGAACGGGTGAGCCTGTCCTTTCTTATACTCAACTTGTATACTATTGTTCAATGTATTATTTAATGATCTCGCTGCCACCATTACAAATAAAATGTTATGCTTTTGTGAATCTCTGTATACTTATTATCTGTCCTTATGCTACATTATAGACTTTACTCTCCTGAGGAAGTGGTGAATACCGCAAAACCGGTCGAGAATCCAAGTCACTGTTGCAATCTCTGTTATTATTGGATGCAATTCATGTGGCTGTATATATTGCTTTGTTCTGTATTACAACTGTATATGTTGTTGTACTATCGAGATACATTTATCTTTTTTAAAATGGCTTTCTATTAAAAACCTAGTTTTTATTCTACTATTTTTCTTTTACCTTTTTGTACTAATACCCTACTACCTCCAGTACCGAAATAGTCCCCTGTGGTTTTCCCTATGTGTGGGGGGGTTGGGATATCTGCCGACAGAAGCAGCGAACTGCGGCTTCCCCTACTCCCTACCTCTTTTTGTAGTAGATTGTTGGGATGATGGTACTTTACACTTGGTAATTTAACTATTTAATGGTAGGCGCTCTGCCTTACTGTATACACAGGGTGGATAATACACCCACAACCTCCTTGGACCTCAGGGTGAACAGCAACACCCTTTGACACGTCCTTACTTTTCAGCGCCTGGATTTGTATACCGTATTTATCGGCATATAACACGCACTTTTTTCCCCTGAAAATCAGGGGAAAATCGTGGGTGCGTGTTATAGGCCGATACCCCCCCCAATTGTGTGTGATCGGATCGGAGCAATTGCCGCGATCGCCGCCGACATACACAGCCGTGTGGAAATTCAAATACGGCGCCGAGACTACAGTGTCTCGGCGGAGCGGAGCTACACATAGCCGAGAGTCTTCGGGTTTTCTCGGCGCCGCTTACAGTCCCGCCCATAGGGCGGAACTGGGCGGGACTGTAAGCGGCGCCGAGAAAACCCGAAGACTCTCGGCTATGTGTATCAGCGCTCCGCCGAGACACTGCAGTCTCGGCGCCATATTTAAATTTACACAGGGCTGTGTATGACGGCAGGGATCGCGGCGATCCCACAAAGCTGGACGGGGGCAAGGCTGCACGGGGGGGCAAGGCTGCATGGAAGCAAAGCTGCACTGGGGCAAGGCTGCACTGGGGCAAAGCTGCACTGGAGCAAGGCTGCACTGGGGCAAGGCTGCACTGGGGCAAGGCTGCACTGGGGCAAAGCTGCACTGGAGCAAGGCTGCACTGGGGCAAAGCTGCACTGGAGAAAAGCTGCACTGACATGGCTGCACTGACATGGCTGCACTGACATGGCTGCACTGACATGGCTGCACTGGGGCAAAGCTGCACTGACAAGGCTGCACTGGACACTGGGGCAAGGCTGCACTGACACTGACAAGGCTGCAGATGGACACCGATAACGCTGCATTGAAGGGCATTTTAATGTAAGTCTTTCTTCCTTAAACTTTACTCCTAAAAGTTTTTTTCCTTAAAATTCCCTCCTTAACTTGGGTGCGTGTTATACGCCGGCGCGTGTTATACGCCGATAAATACGGTATTTCTTCTTGATTTTGCCACTAACCGTATTCTTTAGTTTTTTCTTTTGTGTACTGTGTCAGCACAACATACTTTGCGGATTGCCGCCGGCAGCCTGGCACAATATGGATGTTCTAGGCACAGACTGGACGGCTTTATGTCCAACCTGAAAACCACCTGTCTGAATGAACATAAAACTGATGATGATATTTCAACGTTCTTTGCGCGAATGTTTAAACTCCTTAAACGTAAGTCCCATTTACATTGGCACATTGAATATTTTAAACTCTATGTCAGTGAAAAAGTCTGCCCCTTGGGCCTGAGGGGTCAGATCTTCCCTACCCTTAAGGACCCCTCAGTGGAATTTAAAAAAACCTGGGAGGATATCCTAACTAAAAATAGTCTGGAACTAATCGGATTACTGATTACTCAATACACCCTTGATATGACCCTCCTTGACGGTGATATTGAGCGACTCAATTCTGAATATTCGCACTTGATCGACAATACTGTTTTTAAAACCAAGTGGAAAGATCTTAGAGAACGCTTGGAAATTATGAATAAAGATATCATCGTCAAGAAACAGATTAAATTTGGAAAGGACAAAGCTGCTTTCACTGAGGGCTTGGCCTACCGTTGGCCTGGAAGAGGCCGAGGTAGACGAGGCCCCCCCCATACCAATAATAGAAACTTTAACACTGACATTGAATCAGACTCATCACTGTCATCTTCGGTATCCTCTCTAAATACCACTCAACCCACTACCTCATCTGCACTCAATGCTTCACGGAAGAGACTTCGCTTTGGAGGCAACACCCCACCCACAAACCCCAAAAAAGATAAGAAAGGCCCTAGAGGCCCTAGACCTACCCAGGCACCCCCTACACAAACTACACAAACTTCACAGGATACCAATACCCCCATGGAAGGGGCAACTGGTTACTCCACACTGCACGGCACTATTCCTAAAATTTTAAATTCGGGCCTAATGACTAATAAATATACCAAAGTTAATGAGGATGCTATTTTTTTAGATCTAAAAAAACAACAGAGCAACCTAGATGCGTACGTTCTAAAACCCCTACTGTCCCAATAACACCTTCCTCCTCACATTACACTGATCACAATGTCATCAACCTTACCCCCTACACACTCAACAATGAGGAAATCTCGATACTTCAGTTAGGATTGGGCTTTTGTCCCCTTGATGCGCTTAAGGTTACTGAAACAATCAAAGATCTTTACTTATTCGCACGTAATTTAGCCTTTAGATTCATGTATGATAAAGACCGCATGAACCAGGGACTGGAGTGCGAGCTCACGGAGCGCACCAAGGGTTTCTCGATGGAGGAATTCAGGGCGCTCCGTGATCTAATGCTTCTCTTCGACGAGGGAAATACCGGAGACCCCATAGCCTCACAGGATAGCATGGATCGTGTTACCAGTTCCTCAAATGTCTCAGTAGCAGGGACAGATGCACCTACTTTCCCTGCACCTAATAGGTGCGACCCTCCGGTCGACCATAGACATATACCCTTACCGAAATCTTTCCGCCTACGATCTCGCAGGTTCCCCGATCTCAACACCTGCCCCGAGATATGGGCTTTCCTGCGAGCCACAATTAGTGACCTCAAGAAACAGAAATGGCCCGATTTCCCCTCAAACCTCGATTCTAGTCAAATCCGAGCCCTCCGGTCCCTACAGCAACGTTCTGATATTGTGATTAAACAATCAGACAAGGGTGGGAACATTGTCCTCATGACCAATCACCAATATCAATCCATGTGCCTTGCTATTTTGAACAACAAACACTGGTACAGACCCATCTCCCCCACTCACGTTTTGTCCTTTGCCCAGAAACTCCGGGCTCTTTGCACTGAGGCCTATTTTTCAGGCCTCATCGACAAAGACACCTTGGAGTTCCTGGTCCCCAAATTTCCCCGTACCCCTACCTTCTATTCCTTACCCAAGACTCATAAAGACATGCATCGCCCTCCCGGAAGACCCATAGTGTCGGGGATAGGTTCCTTAACAGACAATGCAAGCAAATTTGTTGACGCTTTCCTAATGCCCCATGTTCGTAGCATCCCGTCGTACATCAGGGATACCACCGACCTGCTACAACATCTTGAAGGTATCCAGATCCCTCCTGACGCCCTGCTCGTGGCTGTTGATATTGAGGCCCTTTACTCTAGTATCCCCCACGAGCAGGGCGTACGGACGGCTGGATCCTTCCTAGCTGAACAAGATACTACGACCTGGCCCCTGAATCAGTTCATATTGACACTTCTGTACTTTATTTTAACCAAGAACTACTTCACTTTTGATGATCAGCTATTTTTGCAAATACAAGGTGTTGCAATGGGGACATCCTGTGCCCCAGCATATGCTAACCTATATCTAGGGGGCTGGGAGCGACAGATTCATGCTCACGACCAATACACGGAGTTCCTAAACGACATCTTGGTATGGTTCCGCTTTATTAATGACCTATTCATGGTCTGGTCGGGCCCTAGGGAAAAACTTTTACAATTTTTACGTCAACTTGATAACAACGATCTAAACCTTAAATTTACTTTTAAAATTGAGACGGAACAAATCCCCTTCCTAGACCTATTAATCATCAAACAACCTGATGGTACCCTGGGAACGGACCTGTATAGAAAACCCACGGCGGGTAATACTCTATTATTTGCCACAAGTGCCCATCCTACTTCCTTGATACAGAGCATACCTTATGCCCAATATCTACGGCTACGCAGGAACTGCACACATGACTTAGACTTTAAACGCCAGGCTAAAGCATTGCGCGACCGCCTCTTACGGCGAGGTTATTCCTCTACCACCTTACGTAAAGCGTATAACAAGTCCTTATCACGTTCACGAACCTCTCTCCTTTTTAAAGATAGGAAACCGTCTTCCCCTACAGAAACTGTAAGATTTATCACCACCTACTCTGCACACCATCATGTGTTGCCGAATATTCTAGCCAAACATTGGCATCTCTTGGCTGAACATCACATTTTAAACAAATACATGACTAAGGGATGTGCATATTTACTGAGGCTCTCGTTATCCACCACTAACAACCCCTTGTAAATTATTACTTAATCATTGACCAGACGACACAACCTGTTTTTCTTTGGAGTCGACTGGCAATAGCAGCCTTTTATTATAACAAAATAAAATACAGAAATTTTTTCTCAAAAAACGTACAACGTAAATGCATATAAATACATTTTTTACATAACCTTAAACCGAACACAAATCAGCTTTAAAACCTGCCTGATCTAGAGGTCTTTGAAGGGCAAAATATTTTCTCAACCAACATAGTTGTATCGGTATACTCCATAAAAGGCCCCCTGCCGTATATTACGCAAGCTCAAGGGACAAACCAGTTACTTCCTTCACGATACAACCAAAAAACGACACACCATTGTTACCTTAGTATTGTTCTTAATGGAAGGGACACCCATCCCTCCGGATGGGCCCAATCCCCCCTAAACCTCCCATATTTTTTAAGCACCACCTTCAAAGACCCCATAGACCTACCGCTGCTATGACAAGCACGCAACAGTACAATAACGAAAAATTCCTAACCAATAAGCTCAAGGAATAAAAAAAACAAAATTAAAATTGGGGAGGGAGGGTGGGAAAAAACTTTCTTCTCCTTCTTGACCCGTGCTCCAACTGACCACTGCCAGGTTGCCACCCCCCACAGTTTTTCTTGGTAACACCCCCCAACTCCAGGCCCACCAATCCTAAGCAGATGCCTCTTTTTTATTTTTCTACCCTCATTCTCCACTCCGCCTCATTGCCCACCCCAGTCATGCTGGACCTCCTCCCAGTTTCACCTATGCTCCGGGCCATTACTTTAGACACACACCGGAAGTGGTTTTCCGCAGAGCTCGATCGCTACGTGATCAACTTACTGCGAGCCACTACAACCCCACCAAACCTGCGCGTAGTGGCCCCAATGGCACATTTCAATGTGGGGAGTGTCCCCGGTGCCCTTGGGTCCACGAAAGCAGAACAGTGACCCTACCTAACGGAGAAATCCTGGTCCCACGGACCTTCGCAAACTGTGCTACAAAGGGGGTTATCTACCTCATGAAGTGTGTATGCAAAGCCTTCTATGTGGGCAAAACTATGAGGGAACTTAGGCAGAGAATCGGTGACCAGCTCTACGACTCAGAAAACGGCAAACTGACTACTATCGGCCGACACATCGGACTTTATCATAGATTCGACAATTCTGTGGCCAAATTTCTGGTATTAGAGGTGGTGAAACCCAGTCCCAGAGGTGGCGATTGGGATCGCTCGATATTGCAGAGGGAGTCCCTCTGGATCGAGCGACTCAACGCCACCACCCCGCTTGGCCTAAACGAGTCGGTGTCTTATAGGGCATTCTTATGAGTTTTTGTTTACTCCCTTCCCCCCTGCTCTCTTTTCCCTCCCCCCCTCTCTCCCTTCACCCCCTCCCCCCTTCCCGTCCCTGTCCTTCCGCCCCCCCCTTCTTCCTCCCCCCCCCCCTTTTCCCAGCCCTCTTTCTCTCCTCCCCCCCTCTCCCTTCACCCCCCCTTCCCTTGTTCTCCATAACCCCCTGTGTCCCCCCTCCTCCCCCCCTGTTTCCCCCCCCTCCCCCTTCTTTCCCCCCCTTTTCCCTCCCTTCCCCCG
Organism: Lithobates clamitans; assembly: GCA_037952925.1. NCBI lineage: Eukaryota > Metazoa > Chordata > Amphibia > Anura > Ranidae > Lithobates > Lithobates clamitans. Next base: position 8,271 of record JBBGZY010002820.1, read on the forward strand.
CCCTTCCCTCGTCTCCCCCCCCCTTCCTTCCCCCTTATCCCTCCCCATTTCCCCCCCCCCTCCCTTCCCCTCCCTCCTTCCTTTCTCTCCCCCCTTACCCTTTCCCCCCCCCTTTTTCCCTCCCCCCCTAAACCCCTCCCTTCCCCCTCCTTTTTTTCCCCCCCTCCCCATTGTTCCCTCCCTCCCCCTTTTCTCCCCCCCCCGTTCTCCCCTCCCTCCCCTTCCTCTCCTCTCCCCCCCTCCTTTTCCTCCATCTTGGCACCCCCTGGGTCAAGTATGAATGTATTGACCATGTCTGCCTAAGTTTCATCCTCTAAGGTTATGGGTGGCTGACACTCCATACAACTTCACACAATATTTGTATATAACATTTGTTTTATTCTTTATTTCATTATGCTGTATGACTTTGTTTTACTATGTTGCTGTTCAAGGTCAGGCTCCCTCCCCCGTTATCAGACCCTGTTGGTATGTCCCGCCCCGATTCTTCTCCTAGGCGACGGACACATGCTCGCCCTGGCAGCCTTTCGGCTGCTTGTGTCTCCTTGTTTGGGAACTAGATTCCCCTTGTCGGGAGCGCGCGCTTGCGCAGTAGCATTCATAGTGCACCTGCGCAGTGCGGGTGAGCTGACCCGGTGACGTCAGGGACCGCCTTTGATATGCCGTCCCTGACTTCCGGGTTGGGGTGCTTTTATAGCGGCCGGTCCACGGCCGCTGTATGAGCCTACAGTCCTCTGGCGTTGCGCTCAACGAGGTAGCAGCATCTGGGTAAGTCTTACCTCCCCCTCCCCTCTCTCTCCCCTTCCTGTCCCCTTCCTTTCCAATCCCTCCCTGGTGGTTGACCTCTCCCCTCTGTCTCCCCATCTATGCTGCGCTTGGTTACTATTGTCTCTCTACACACAGTGGCTACTTGCAGCGCCTGTGTATGTTTTCATACTGGTATTTTACTATCTCTTCCTTGTGGGGGACTACAGATAACTTGTCACGTTTACACTCTTTGTACTTGCTACCTATGCTTACTACCTATGTTTTGATACCCTTTACTGTAGTAAGCTATCGTTGTTGTCCCCCTGCTTTGTGGGCATTTTTCTCCTTCCCCTCCCTCTAGTACTTTAGAGTATAAATTTACCTTACTCTATAACAGCTGCTGCGGCTATTACCCTTCTTGCACAGATCATTGGCTCCACCCTTGTGGAGCTTTCATTATTTACCCATGAGCGCCTGGATCGTTTAAACGTTCCTTCACCACGATCCTCATCATTGTATGCTCCTCTTTCACTGCATTTTACCACCCTCGTTGACCATGTTGCAGGGGTAAGTTATGGCCCTTATTACCTGTGTGCATTCTCCTTCCCTTTTTCTTCCTCCTAGTCTTACCTATTCTCACCTGGATCTAGCCTTTGGTCTTGCTCACCACTCTACCCTACTACCTTCCTTCCCTCCCCCCCTCCCCCCCTCTCCTTCCCCCCCCCCCTCTCTCTCTCCACTTCCCCCCCTCCCCCCCTCCTTCCCTTCTTTCCCCCCCTCTCTCCCTCCCCCCTTTCCCCCCCTTTTCCCCCCCTCCCCCTTCCCCCTCCCCTTCCCTCCTCTCTTCCCACCCCCTACCCCAACCCCCCCTGTTTCCCTTCCCCCCCCCCTTTTTTTTCCTCCCTCCCCCTCCCCCCTCCCCCCCCCCTCTTCCTAACCTTCCTCCTTCTTTCTTCCTCTTTTCTTCCCTAACTACTCTATTTCTAGTCTCTTTCCTCTGCACACTGGGTTCCAAACTTAGAGCTACCTTATGGGTACCCCTACACCCTACCACGCTCTACCTTGTTTTGTGGTTCAGTGACCCACACATACATCAATTATTTAAATATTTTACCCACCAGAGGCTGTTCTGTTTTCCCCTGTGTTCGTCGCAGGGAGAGCTGTATGGGGCCCCACATATTCACAGAGAAAACCTGAACGGGTGAGCCTGTCCTTTCTTATACTCAACTTGTATACTATTGTTCAATGTATTATTTAATGATCTCGCTGCCACCATTACAAAAAAAAATTTATGCTTTTGTGAATCTCTGTATACTTATTATCTGTCCTTATGCTACATTATAGACTTTACTCTCCTGAGGAAGCGGTGAATACCGCGAAACCGGTCGAGAATCCAAGTCACTGTTGCAATCTCTGTTATTATTGGATGCAATTCATGTGGTTGTATATATTGCTTTGTTCTGTATTACAACTGTATATGTTGTTGTACTATCGAGATACATTTATCTTTTTTAAAATGGCTTTCTATTAAAAACCTAGTTTTTATTCTACTATTTTTCTTTTACCTTTTTGTACTAATACCCTACTGCCTCCAGTACCGAAATAGTCCCCTGTGGTTTTCCCTATGTGTGGGGGGGTTGGGATATCTGCCGACAGAAGCAGCGAACTGCGGCTTCCCCTACTCCCTACCTCTTTTTGTAGTAGATTGTTGGGATGATGGTACTTTACACTTGGTAATTTAACTATTTAATGGTAGGCACTCTGCCTTACCTTATAACAATATTTCCAAAACTAAAATCCAGAGACAGATAAACTGCTTGTTCTCAATCCACGCAGAGATAAAGGATGCAAATGAATACAAGTCTGTCATCATTAATATATTATTAAATGTATTTTATATGGAAGAAGTATTGTAACCTCTTGCTGACCAGTCTGTCGTTATACGGCGGCAGATCGGCTCTCCTGCGCAAATCACCGTAGCTGTACGGGGCGCACACAGGCATGATAGCGGGAGGGCGCCCATTGCAAGCTGCAAGAGTGTGCCCGCGGGTCGGCAGACCCAATGTCCGCTGGTGACCCGCAATCGCCTAGCACAGAGGCAGAATGGGGCTCTGTTTTTGTAAACAAGGTGGATCCACATTCTCACAGATGACATGACAGAGATCTTCTGTTCCCAGTCATCAGGAACAGCGATCTGTCATGTCCCTGCCAGCCCATCCTCCACACAGTTAGAACACACCCAGGGAACACAGTTAACCCATTGATTGCCTCCTAGTGTTAACCCCTTCCCTGCCAGTGTCATTTTTACATTGATCAGTGCTATAAAAAATGCAGTGATCAATGTAATAATGTCACTGGTTCCCAAAAAGTGTCATTTGGGGTCAGATTTGTTGGCCGCAATGTCGCAGTCCTGCTAAAAAGTGCAGATCACCGCCATTACTAGTAAAAACAATAAAAAATAAATAAAAGTCCCTAAATCTATCCCATAGTCTGTAAATGCGATAACTTTTGCGCAAACCAATCAATATACGCCTAGTGATTTTTTTCTTTTTTTACCAAAAATATGTAGAAGAATATATATCGGCCTAAACTGATGAAGAATTTTTGTTTTTTTATATATTTTTTTTTGGATATGTATTATAGCAAAAATAAATAAAAATTGTCTTTTTTTCAAAATTGTTGTTCTTTGTTTATAGCACAAAAAATAAAAATCACAGAGGTGATCAAATACCACCAAAAGAAAACTCTATTTGTGGGAAAAAAAGGACATCAATTCTGTTTGTATACAACATCGCACGACCGCCCAATTGTCAGTTAAAATGACGCAGTGCCGTATCTCAAAAAATGGCCTGGTCATTAAGGGGGCTGAAGTGGTTAATCTGACCTGGTATTATTCTCCTGCAGAAGAAGCCAATCTGTTAATGTGCTGACAAGGAGCATGCTTATAGGAGGAGAGATCAGAGTGACGGAGAGATGAGCATATCGCTGCTGCTTCTCCTTTTACTGTCCAGTCACAGGCATTTTTATATGAAAATATACAGGTATATATCTTTGCTCTCATAATTGCACCCCACAAAAAACGAACTGAAAAATAACAAAAATGAAAATAATCACTTTTCCTGGGAATAAATGATGAGTAGAATTAACCATTCCCTGCCCATAGGACATACCTGTACATCCTTGGATGGGAAGGGTGATATCTCAGTCATTGTTGCACCTGCAATATCATTGTTTCTAGCCAACGATTTTGCACATTGTAAAAGTAATCCAAGTGGCTATAGAGTCGCTGGATTACTTTTACAGGCAGGGGAAGGGGGTCTCCCCTCCTGCTGCCACCTTTACTGAACTCTTCCAGGGAACCCAGGAAGGACACCTTACTGCCACTGTAGGCGATACTCTCTTGTAATTTAATAAGGTAGGTTGGGGACCGGTCTGAATATGGTCTTCCTCTTAGGTTCCCTGCCCCCGCCATCTTGTTCTTTTTCACATTAACCATTTCAATGCTCTGCTAGAATATACATCCCTGGTGTGCTTCTTGTATTTCTACACTCCTTTTATATCTGGGACTTTCTATACCATTTCATTGCTAATATTCCCCTTGTGAATTCTAATACTGCATTACGTGATTTGTAACATTACATTCTATGTATATTGGGATGGTGATCTTTGCTTTTAATATGACTTTGTTTCTACATCTTGGTTAACTTTAAAAAAAAATTCATAAAAATACAATTATAAAAAAAAAGAAAATGAAGCCTGCACCATCCCCCACCCCCAGTACTTACCTCTGTAGATGGTTGGCCTTCACTGCCCAAGCAATTGGTGCAGCAGTATGGGGTACATTATCCTTCCACCTCTAGATAAAGAGAATTTCAGCTCATACCATGTAAAAGGCCAAGACCAGGTCTGCAGGAAAGGAGAAGATTTCTATGACTTCACCTTCCTGTATTACTGGATCTCAGTGGCGGCTGGGGCTCTATTTTTTGGGGGGCAGCAAACAAACCACCATTGAAATCCATGCGTCCAGTGTCCTGCATGTAGATTAGGTGGCGGGTGCATGGATTAGGGGGGCGGTGCCCCCTGTGCCCCTAATGGACGGGCCACCACTGCTGGATCTACTGTATGTTTTTGCATTTTTTTCATCACATGTTCCATTGGAGTTATGTAGATGTGCGATGGGTGTAAGGTGTCCCTGTCACCAGATCTTCACCATAGAAAGAGAATCATTCTGTAAAAGCCGGTGATGTTCTACAAATATCACCACACACACCGGAGAGAGCGATCATTATCTGATCATTAATAATAGTGAACTCTAAACTGATGACCTGGAGGGAATTGTAAAGCATTGCCTATGGAAAATTTACAGTATGGAAGTTTGTTGCATTTTTAGGACTTGACATTATGGAGCAGTTAGATGCTGATTGGCTGCCATGCAGAGCTGCACTAGTTTTTGCACTCTCCGGTTTTAGTAAATTAATCCCATTGGGTGTCCATTTACTCGGCACAATCTCATCTTTTATATTATATAAAATTTATATTATATTATATCTTTTATATTGTACCAACAATCGGGTAACATATTGCATTTCTGTGCCCTAAAAGGAACTTTAGTGTGTTTTCTACTGAAATTTTGTGCTTGATAAACCGTTTGTGCTAATAATGTGTTACATAATAAATTGAAACTACCACCATTTTATTCTCCAGGGTCTCTCCTTTTTGTAAATTTCAGTTTTAGTGGTTTTGAGTAATCAGGCCTAAATATTTTTAAACGTGTGTACAAAAAAGAATTGCTCTAGCAGCAAAATGATTCAAATGACACTACAGCCCAATTCTACTGAAAGACCTGACCTTTTTCTCCATAGGCAACACTTTAAAATTCTCTACAGGTTACTAGTTTAGCCTTACAGAGGAGGTCTAGTGCTAGAATTATTACACTCGTTTGCGGTGATACCTCACATGTGTGGTGCAATCAATGGTTACATATCTGTGTGTGACCTACATATGTGTTCACCACTGTATGTGAGCACGGGGAAGCGAGGGCTTTTTACATTTTTTTAAATAATTTTTTTATTTTATTACTTTTACACTGTTCTTTTAAAAAAGTGATCCATTTATTGCTGTCACAAAAAATGTAAGCATTCCTTGTGATAACAATACAGCATGACAGGTCCTTCCCGTGGCGTCAGAGGGGGTGGGGTCATCCAGTTACGTCACCGGTTGGCCCCACCCTCAGTTATATAAGAGATGTCACAGCGAAGACACGTCAGTCGGCGGGAGCCTCCCATAGAGGAGGATCGGTTGCGGGGGGAGGGGGGTTTGGTCTGTCGGGCGGCGTGAACTTACTTCGTGGGACATTTTTACTTTTTTATTTTTTAATAAAGGACTTGTCCCAAGCTGTCTCTTGTTTTTTTATCATTTTGACACCTTTTTGTGAAATGGTAGGGGTACTTGTACCTAGTTACCATTTCACACAGGGGGTAGGCCGGGATCTGGGGGTCCCCTTGTTAAAGGGGGCTTCCAGATTTCGATAAGCCCCCCACCCACAGACCCCCACAACAACCAGGCAAGGGTTGTGGGGATGAGGCCTTTGTCCCCATCAACATGTTGAGCACCCTCCCCATGTTGAGGGCATGTGGCCTGGTACAGTTCAGGAGGGGGGGCGCTCTCTTGTCCCCCTTCTTTTCCTGCCAGGTTGTGTGCTTGGATAAGGGCCTGGTATGGATTTTATGGATTTTTTTAAAATTTTGATTCAGGGTTCCCCTTAATATTCTGCATCTATATTGCTGAGACCCAACAATTTATTACCGCCGCAATCAGTTTTAAATGACAATTTTTCCTTTAGAAATGTCATTTTGCTGTGGTAGTGTTCTAAACACGGGAAAAATGTGCCACTTTACAGGCATACTATAGACACCCCCCAGGCACAATATTTAAAGGAATATTTCATTTTTATTGTATCACTTTAAGCATTAAAAAAAATCACTGCTCCCGAAAAAACGGCCATTTTTAAAAATAAATGTTTGCATTGATCCATGTCCCCTGGGGCAGGACCCAGGTCCCCAAACACTTTTTATGATAATAACTTGCATATAAGCCTTTAAAATTATCACTTTTGATTTCTCATGTTAGTGTCCTATAGACTTTAACATCCGCAGCTTTCAAATTTGCCGCGAACACCGCATATTGTTCGCTGTTCGGCGAACAGGTGACCACCCAATGTTCGAGTCAAACTTACGCTCGACTCGAAAAGCAGGCTCATCCTTAGTTATGACTCTGTCTATAGTGTCTAGGCACACTATGTTTGGTGTCCCCACTTTTAATTAAGGCAATATGTTCATTAACTCTGATAGAAAATGTTCAAATTGTTCGACCAACATATTGTTTGCCACAAGAGCAAGTGATCAAATAGACAACATGTTTAGTCACACAGGTACAAAAATGTTTGATGGTATACACGCAATTAATTATGGAAGATTTAAACTCAACAGTTTTGCGCCTTCCCAATATATTGTATTGACAAACACCACATTTTTTTACATGGGAAAAAATGAACAAATTATGAAAAAAGGATATACGGACTGGTTGATTAATAATATTGGGTGTTATTCTACTCTGTAGAGAAGGAGCACCCCTAAAAACAACCCTAGGTTGGTCGGGCAATGTTATACTAAGAATACGGTCACTTTTAAGATTATTCCAAAGTTTATTCATAATTGTTTTGAGGTCACCAGAGACCATTTATAATTATCATCTGGCTCGCGTTGAGGTTTTGCAACCAATAAAGAACCCCTCTCAACATCTAAGATATTCTGTAACTCAGAGTCTATTTCAACTGAATCATAACCTTTATCAAGAAACCTCTGTCTAAGGACAATGCATTTTGAAGGTCTCTGTCTCAGTACAGTTTCTGCGTAATGGAATGGAGCGAAGCCAAGATCTGTGATGGCAACTATCGCTGGGGATAAAGCCATTACGATCAGTGGGTTTAAAGTAAGTTTTAAATTTGAACTGTCGGTCCTTAATTTCAGTTTTGAGATCCAAAAAGTTTTACTTTGACTGGACTCGTAAGACAGGGAAATACCTCTATCTTTTGAGTTCAAAGAGACTGTTTCAAAGAGTCGGCACTGCCATTCCATAGGAGGAGGATGTCATTGATGTACCTGGCCCATAAAACCAAGGATGGTGTGTCTTGGAAATAGACGACATCCTCCTCCCATTTGGCCATAAACAAATTTGCGAGGCTGGGGGCAAATTTAGCTCCCATTGCTACGCCTCTCTGCTGAAGATAAAAGTGATTATCGAACTCTAAAAGTTTGATAATATAACTCCTCTGGAAATCAGTAAGATACAATTCTTGAATCAAAAATGGTGGACTGCTTCCATGCCCAACCGGTGGGGTATAAAGGTATACTGGAATATTTAGCTTTTTTGGACCCCATAGGAAAAGGACCAATCACAATGGATCACTGGCATTTTATACACAATATATTCATAGATTGTATGCATCCATATAAGCGGAATCCTAGATATTCAGTGAAAGGATCACACATGAGCATGCAAACATGGACACCATAATCAGGTACCTCTCCTTATGCTGCATGTATTTATCCTCCACGTGTAGTGGAATCTGTATGATGGAGCTGTATAATGACAAATGGTGATCAGCTTATTGCTGCAATGTTGGGGGAACAAACATCCTGATAAATCAACAAGACAATATGCAGATTATAAAACCTAGGAGAAGCCACCTTTACAATGTAAAATGTGGAAGTAACCTATCATTATAAAAACTATAACGACCACCATGTTATTCTCCAGGGTCTCTATTTTCATAAAATATATTATATTTTGGGGATTTTATCTAATCTTCAGGCCTAAAATGTTTTTTTAAGCATGTGTGAAATCAAAAGATCTAACAATGAAAGGATTACCTCCAATACAAACTTCTTCAAACTGAATGTGGGGGATTTATTGCAAAAGTACAAACCGCTATCTTGTCAGTTCTTAGCTGAGCAGACACTCTGAGATTATTACAGCCTGAGGCTCTAATAGGCTTCAAAAAGGGTGGGCTTGGGGCACAAAGCACTGAGCTGGGGAGCCCACCCAGTTGTGTGACATTAGTTTAATTAATATTCACTATTGTCATCCTGTTCCTCCTCCCAGCAAATCAAGAAGTGGGTCCTGAGACCCAATTGGCCGTGAGTCCTAAGACCCCATTGGCTGAATTTCAGGACCCCTGATTGGCTGGTAAGAGACCGCTGGGACTCGGGGAGAGAGTCGCAAGGATGAAAATAGGTGTGGGGCTGGTGGGGGACCTGGCTGGCGGTGGGCAACGGGCAAGGGAGTGAAGCTGCGATTGATGAGGGGTGGGTGGTGGGAGGGTAGTGGCGATCGATCAAGTGATGGGGGGTTTGGGGGGTTATTGATGGTGGTCAGATGGCTGGCTGGGGGGAATGCCCCCCCAAGAAATTTGAGCACCAGCCACCACTGCTGTGTACTCTGCAAGTGCAGTTGCACTCACCTTCCCCAGAGCTCAGTGAATGTGGTGAAGCTCTGCTGATTTCCATCATCCAAATTATATTTAAAAAAATGCAGTTTTTTTATTTTTCTTGCACCTGATTGGATATTGTTAAAGTGAAGCTTTACCACATTTACATTTACTAAAGAAAATTAGTGCAGCTGCATTTGCAAAGTACACAGTCTCTCTGCATTTAGTAAATCCACCCCAAATTCTCCTTACTGCACAGCCTGCAAAGGGGTTCTATGACTAGTGACAGGGGGCTTCATTCACTAAAGATTATCTCATGAGACAATTGAATCACGTGACACATTTTTCCCAATTATCTCATGCTGAAAATGTCAATTCACTATCACCTTATGACTTATTTACTTTACAAACCAAAACCACTCAGTAAATACCTCCATAAAATTGTGTTAACCTCAATGCACAGAAGGAAATACATAAATGCATGCAGTAATTAAGTAATGGTCCGGCATGCGGTATTTAGCCAGTTCTGGACTGCCCACCACACATATACTGCGTCAGGGCGGCCCGACTGCGCTAAACAACGTGGACACAGTGGGAGCCAATCAGCGTTTTTCAGCAGATGCAATGTCCACCGGGACCTGTCGATCGTTAACAGGAGAGGCAGAATGACTGTCTGCCTATGTAAACAAGGCAGATCACTGTTCTGTCAGAGAGGAAGAGAGATACCTTGTTTTTCTGCTAATCAGGAACAGTGATCTCTCTCTTCCTCCAGCTAAGCACTTCCTCCACAGTTGGTAATCACTCCCTAGGAGCACACTTAACCCTTTGATTGCTTCTGATCTTAACCCCTTCCCTGCCAGTGTCATTAGTACAGTGACAGTGCATTTTTTTTAGCACTGATCTCTGTATTAGTGTCACTGGTCCCCAAAAAGTGTCATTTAGTGTCTGATTTGTCCACCGCAATATCGCAGTCCTGCTAAAAATCGCTGATTGCCGCCATTACTAGTAAACATAAAAATAAAAATGCCATAAATTGTAGACGCTATATCTTTTGTGCAAACCAATCAATATACACTTATTGGGTTTGTTTTAACCAAAAATATGTAGCAGAATACATATTGGCCTAAATTGATTAAGAAATTAGATTTTGTACATATTTTTATTGAATGTATATTATAGCAGAAAGTAAATACTGTTTTTTTTTTTAGATTGTCTGTCTTTTTTGTTTTTAGCACAAAAAATTAAAACTGCAGAGGTGATCAAATACCAGCAAAAAAAGTTCTATTTGTGGGGAAAAAAGGACATCAATTTTACTTGGGTACAACATCGCACGGCCACGCAATTGTCAGTTAAAGCAACGCAGTGCCGTATCACAAAAAATGGCCTGGTCATGAAGGGGGTAAAACCTTCAGAGACTGAAGTGGTAAGGAATGTAAAAATATAATAACCAATTTGGAGGAGTCTCCAAATTTTTGGATGAGTTCTCTCAACAGTAATGCATAGAAACCTAAATATGGGAAAACACAGAATCATTGGGGCTGATTTACTTCAATTATAACTAAAGGCAAAACTTTTTTATAGTTTTGGATAGAGTGGAGATGGATTAGAACCCCTGTCAGGTTTTTATTGTGGTCTTAGTCTCCGTTAGGAAGATTCACTGGCCTCTCTATTTGTCCCGTTTTCCAGTATTATTGAAAGTGAAAGAAAATCACAAATTTTTGGTTGTTCCCAGAAAAGTATATAGCAAAACAGAATAAGTGATAGGACTTTGAATACCCCTCCAGTGAACACAAAAATACCATAACCACCCTTAAATAATATTTGTTTTAGAATTTATTTCAATTTTAGCATTTTATTTCAATTGGCACCCCAGAGGGTGTGTGGAATTTATTTCTGCACAGAACCAAAACCCTAATGTATTTTTGTCTTGAGTCCCTATAAGCTAATGAGTCCTCAACTACACCCAGAACTGAAAGCCTTCTCTACTGTGGACAAAATTTGCACTGGTTTATGAATTCTCAAGCCCTGCATGAGAGGTCCTGAAAGTTCTATGAAATATTTAATCAGTGTGCAGACACGCAAAACCTGGTGAGATTTTTGGCTGGTATATGTGTATGTGTTAACGTTTATTGTATTGTATGAAAATTGAGGCCTGTGTAGCTGGTCAAGTAGGCTGGCAAGTGAGGGGCTGATCACCCTTGGTTATCTGATGTAGCCTGCAGATTGACAGGATAAACCACAAATCTTTGAGGAGAAAGTGGGAGAAATATTGATTTTTTTTTTAATTTTTTTATTATTTTTATTTTTTATTCCCCACATGAGCGTGAAATGGCTCTCTGTTCCAATAGAAGTTTAATGTGGCCTGCGATCTAAGGGGGCTAAAGTCAGTGGTAATAGTAGAGTATTGATTAGGAGTGTGCCCTGCCTTGTGTTCTGTAGAACTACAAGTAAAAGTTAGCTTTTAAACAGCTTTTATCTGTGTGCGTTGTCTGTGTGCATTGTCTAAGCCGCTACTGTGTATAGACTGGTTGAGAAACCTCAGTGTAGACTAATTAGCATATCAATGGAGGTCATTGAAGATTTGAGACAATGTGATCATAATGATCTTATAAAACATAAGACGTCTTTGAAAAAAGGCAGGAAAGCAAGGATGGCCAATGCTTTATGCATGTTATTGAAAATTAAAGACATTGCTATAGCGAAAGAAGGCCAATGGTGTACTGAGAGAAAGCAATTATTGGAGCAGGTACAAAGTGTAACTAAGAATATATTAACAATGTTTGCAAAGGCAGATGCAAATGTTTGTGATCACATTGAACAATTAGTGACTGAGAAATGTGTATTGGAACACATTGAACAATTAGTGACTGAGAAATGTGTATTGGAACAGAAAATGAATGAATTAGAGGAAACGTGTAAACAAAGAGAAAGTTGCATTGCCTCTTTGAATCAGAGAGAGGCTGAGAATGAACGTATTATAATACTCCTTAGGAAGGAATTACATGAAGCCCAGTCTGCCATTATGGAGTTATCCTCCACACATGCTCAGTGCTTAGCAAAGATAGAGGCTCTGGAACAACATGTAGAAAAGCCAAATGCTAGTGTTGCTGCAAGTGATGTTGGTATGGTGGGAATCAATGTTGGAGATCTGAATGAGGAATATTTAAAAAATGATGAGTCTATTGCTAGTGAATACTCAGACAATGAAAATGTAAAATCTGTTGATTCCAATCATAGTAATGTTATGCAGCAATGTGAGTCTCCATAGCCATATGCTCAGAGAAGGGCCTATGCAGGGAGATCAGTTCTCAAGTGCTTTGTTTGTAAAAAGGAGGGTCGCATAGCTAGGTATTGTTTGATGTCTAATAATGATATGCAAAGGAGGTTGCACTACCCAAAAACTATACCAAGGCGTTATGAATTTTATTCTGTGAGATGTGGTAGCAATCCAAGGCATAGAGGCCATAGTAATCAAACCTGTTTCCCTTTTTAAGACCCAAATTTGAGACTACAAAATGAAAACAGTCAATTAAGACAGGAAAGGCATCGCTATGTAGAACAGTTGCATAAACTCGAAATGGAGGTAGCCGTATGTTCATTCAAATATAGCACTGGGGGAAACAATGTTAGCAGCCCTTAGAAAGTTGCATGGATGGTAAGAATGTTCTGGTTAATGTTTCTTTGCTATGAATAAGGTTTAGATGTGAGTTTCAAAGATTTGCCCTTCATGTTTGGAAAATTATAGAGGACCTTGATATATTTTGAGTATTTTCAAGGATAAGCCTCTGGATTGTTATTTTTATTTTTTTCTGTTATGATTATTATGCTTTTTTCCCCTCTTATTTTTTTTAATTATTATTCTGTCATTGTTTTTAATTGTTGATTCATTTATTTTATTTTTGTTTTGTTCAGGTGGAAAAAATGTTGGGTTTAGTCCACCTGAAAGGGGGTTCATTGGCTATGTCCTCAATTAGCAGCTGAATACATTTTGTTTAAGACAAGAGTTGGTAGGAAGCCATTCTAGCCGCTGGAGTTATTGTAGTTTTTTTTTCTTTGTTTTTATTTTCATTCAGGTGGAAAAAGATAAAAAGGTTTAGGCTTGGTCCACCTGAAAGGGGAGTTAGTGCATAGGTCTTAAGGTACAGATAAATGCAGGGTTTTTTTTGCGTTTAAATTGAGAATTTTTGAGAAGCAACATTCACGTTCATTTTGAATTTTTTTTCTCTTACCATGGGGATCCATTTTAGAGTGGGTTCACCGTAAAGAAATCATGGGTGTTCGATAATTTGTTCAGAGTGGCAGAAGCCAGGAATATTAGGTTCCTGGGTAATAAGGAGGGAACTATAAGTAAACATAGTAAGCAAGCATATATTGTGGATAAGAATTTGATTCTGCTCTTGTTTTTCACTTCCAGAGTCCTGGTGGAGCGAGATCGGAGAGGTCTCTGGAACAGAGATGAAAGGTTTTCATCTGGTTGGCATTTTGCCTGCAATACCACACCGCAAATTTATTCTGCTAAACATTCAGGGGAGAACGGACAAACAAAATTATTCAGATTAATACTTGCAACATAAGGTTTCTTTTTCTTATGGACAATTTAGCGCTAATGCTGAATCTGAAAGGCTTTGCCAGCAATGAGGCTTGTGAAACATTTTGCCGGAGTCTCTCTGTCATTTATGAATGCAAACGTACTGTAAATACAAGTGCAATGGGTTGGAGGTTGGGGAAGGAATATAACCTATCCCATCCTTCAGAAAAAGAAATGTAAAATATGTTTTTTTATGGAGGGAGGAATTGAAAGAAGGAAAGGTTTTTAATGTGTGACATGTATTAACATAACTGAATTAATATGGTGCAGGTACCCAGGAGGTTGGCACTTATGCATAAGTAAGATGTCTGTTGGCCAGGTGACATATCAGTGGGATGAAAATTTCCTTGTAGGGGTGGTGTCTCAATCCTAGTGGTCTTCAAGTCCTACAGAGAGGTTCTCGGTTACTGGACATGTGGGAGACCAGAGCTGGATATGGGGGAGATACGCCTGGTTGATGTCTCACCTGAAAGGTTGTAACAAACTCTCAGCCATACTTTGTTACTCGAGAGATTGGTGGCATCCTTAATAACATTAAATAAAGTCACATAAATACCCAGGTTAAAGTACCTCTGGATTTTGTCAACCATGGTGAAAGGTTGGTAGAGAATGTGATGGTACAGGACAGAAATCTGTCATGGGCTCTGGCATGCACGCAGGGGCAGGCGGAGGTATCAACCAACTTCAAGCTGAATGTACAGTCTCTGTATGAGGGGCAGTGGCCTTATGAGTTTGCATCACAGCTCAGTAAGATTTTGCCAAAACACATCTCTTACACTAATCCAAGGTGGCGGTCGTTTGGATCATGAAAGATGTTATGCTTCCTCATTTATCCCATATACAGAAGTGCAGACTCAGTCTGTTTATTCGGTGGTATCAATGGGCTTACTGACTGGGGATTCTACCTTATTGCATCTGAGGCTAAATTACCCACATGTGATCAGAGAGGATGGAAGCTGGAGGCAGGTTGATATTTCCTTCTTTCGGAAGCATGATAATGATGTCCTATGTGTGTCAGGTCAATACACAGTGGTGAATGAGAAATGTTGGGAAGATATTTCACTCTGGGTTCTGGTTGAAGAGTTCATTGCTGGGAAGGAAGAACCTGGGTATTATTTGGAACATAGACAAGTTTGTTTCTTTGTCCTAAAGGATACCGATGTAATGTTAGTCATGGAACTAGGGTGTTCCTCGAATCTAACAGTAGGTAGAGGTGCATGGTATACCCTGGGCTTGGTCTCTGGAATCCAGGCAAAAAGAGGGAATTTTGTGGGTTTCTCTTTGTTCCAAGTTGTTATGTGTTGTTTTACTCAACATTTATATAGAAGGATCTTCCATTAATCTATGCAAGCTGAGGGACGGATTGACGATAGGGTCTCTTCGCACAAGTTAGAGGCTTTGCTGCCAATTCAGAGCCCTGAAATACAGCTGTCGTGCCAAAATTGCGGCAGGAAAGGCCATTGTGAGCTAGCCTGCCTAATCCCGACCCGTATTTACAGTAAAGGGTTATAGGAGGTTGGGGGGAGCAGGATGCGTAATTTGATGGGTCACATATATATGCATATATTATGATAGTGGGTTGTTTTATGTTATGGTATAGTGTGATATATGTGTATTTTAGGTTAAGGCCCTCCTGGAGACTCTGTATCTGAAAGCTGGTTAATATGTTGCTCTAAATGTGTGCTGGTGAATGGTGAGTGAATGGACACACTTGCCTGTATTGCACCCCGTCGCGAAGATACCGGAAAGGAGAAGACACAGAATAGTGACATGGAAGCTGTCGCTGAAGAATGATGTTGGTGTGTCACTCAGTGGCAAAGTGGCACATGTTGGGAAGCACAATACATTAAGTCCATTATGGACTGTTCCATAGGAGCTGTTTCTGAAGCACATGTTGAGAAGCACAACACGTTAAGATAGTTATGGACTGTTCCATAGGAATTGGTTTGGAAATGCATGTTGGGAAGCACAACGCGTTACGACAGTTATGGACTGTTCCATAGGAGCCGTGTCTGAAGAAGGGTGATATGCGCCCTTTAGACGCAAAGCGGCATATGTTGGAAGGCAACATGGTTTAGTATCATATTTCTGGAGTTTCTTTCTGGTTGATACAATCAAGTTGGAATGCAACAAGTTGCACATCAAAGCTTTGCAGAACAAAAGCTTGGCTCCTGATCGACTATTGTGATAACATTATGCAAGCTTCAAAAAGGACCATGGCTGACAAGATGATTGATGAATGCCCTGCTACAGAAGATCAAAGGGCCAGCTAAGACTGAATGACCCAGGTCACATAGCGATAATATATGGACGAATGCTGCCCCTAGAGGCCAATACAGCAGGATTTACAGAAATATAATATATTGAGAAGGACTGCCCTGGAACTACTTTCATTCGTTAGAAACCTAAATGGGCAGGCAATGGGGTTGGGTCTGGACGGTGTATGGATGAAGTTTAAAAAGTGCACACAGAAGGGAAGTAGTCCCTTTTCGCTCTTGGCTCTTGCCTGATGGTTCTCTGAGCCTCATGGCTCTCTGTTACTATCCTGAGCCCAGCTGATGAGACTGTTTAGGGGGGTAGCCTTGCAATAAGTATCTTTGATGTTCTTTTGTTATAGGCTTTGTAATATCTGCCTTGTGTTTTCATGTTAACATTTTCCTATTTTCTTGGGAAATAAATAAGACGTTGTTTTACTAAGCAGTGTGTTTGTTTTCATAGCTAACCTTATATCATTATGCTTATCAACAGTGACATTATTAGAGTTTTAATAGACTAGCTAACTATAGGAGTCCGTAACCACCCTCGGAATATATTTATTGTAGAAGTTATTTCAGAAGTGCTGCCCGTTCATTCCAATGGGCAGGGCATTTTGAGAGTGCTAAATACAGCGCTCCCAACCTGCCCCAAAGATGCCACCCTGGTGTGAAAAGTCACACTGAAATGAAGGGGATGAGGTTTTCAGGCGCTTTACAGGCGCTATTTCTATCGTGAAAACTGCCTCGGCATGAAATGGGTCTAAGGCTTATATACACTATACAACTTTTATTGTCAGATTTCCTTTAGATTTAGCAAAACCATGTAGTGCAAGGGCCGGCCTAAGGTTTGACCTCATTTTATATGGTTTCGGTAAATCTGAAGGAAAAAAAATCTATAGAAAATTGGATAGTGTGTATCCAGTTTTAATATACACAAAACGCTTTAAAACCTCTCCTGAATAATTTAACTTGACAGATCATAACCAATGTTTAACCACCTCAGCCCTGGAAGGATTTACCTCCTTCCTGACCAGAGCACTTTTTGCTATGCGGCACTGCGTCGCTTTAACTGACAATTGCTTGGTTGTGCGACATTGCACCCAAACAAAATTGACATCCTTTTTTTTTCCTCACATATAGAGCTTTTTTTTTTGGTATTTGATCACCTCTGTGGTTTTTATTTTTTGCACTATAAACAAAGCAACAATTTTGAAAAAAAAACAATATTTTTTACTTTTTTCTATAATAAATATCCCAAAAAATATATCAAAAAACAAATTTCTTTCTCAGTTTAGGCGATCTGTTTTCTTCTACATATTTTTGGTAAAAAATTGCAATAAGGCCCCTTTCACACTGGGGCAGGGGCGTCATCGGCCGTAAAGCACCGCTATTTTTAGTGGCGCTTTACCGTTGTATTTGCAGAGGTATTCGGCCACTAGTGGGGCGCTTTTTCCCCCCGCTAGCAGCCAAGAAAGGATTAAAAACACCGCAAAGCGCTGATTTCAATGGGCAGGAGCGGTGGAGAAGCAGTATACACACCGCTCTAAAGATGCTGCTAGCAGGACTTTTTTTACCGTCCTGTCAGCGCACCGCTCCAGTGTGAAAGCCCTTGAGCTTTCACACTGAAGAGACAGGAGTGGCTCTTTCAGGGCGCTTTTCAAGTGCCATTTTTAGCGCTGTAGTACCTGCAAAGCTCCCCAGTGTGAAAGTGGTCCAAGTGTATATTGATTGGTTTGTGCAAAAGTTATCGCGTCTACAAAATAGGGGATAGATTTATGGCATTTTTATTATTAATTTGAATTTCTAATTAGTAATGGCATCGATCTGCGATTTTTATCGTGACTGCGACATGGCGGACACTTTTGACACTATTTTGAGACCATGGTAATTTATACAGCGATCAGTGCTATAAAAATGCACTGATTACTGTGTAAATGACACTGGCAGGGAAGGGGTTAAACACTAGGGGGTGATCAAGGGGTTAAGTGTGTCATAGGGAGGTGTTCAAACTGTGGGGGGGATGGGCTACCACTGACATGACTGCGATCACTGCTCCCGATGACAGGGAGTAGTTGATCCCTGTCATGTCACTAGGCAGAACAGGGAAATGCCTTGTTTACAAAGGCAGTTTCCCATTCTGCCACTCCGTGACACGATTGCTGGACACTGGCGGACATCGAGGTCGCGAGTCACGTGGGCACGGTCATGGAGTATGCGGCAGGCATGCGCATGCCCACAGTGCCATATCTTAAAGGGGACATACAGGTACATCCATTTGCGCATCCGCGCCATTGTGCCAACGTATATCATCGTGCACTGGTCGGCAAGCAGTTAAAAATGTCAGTTTTGCCACGTGTACATGCCATGTTTAGCTGCGTTTGGATTTAGAAGCATTTTTTTTAAAGTAAAAAAATGAAAAATGTCTGTAAATGAAATGCGGACACATAGGATGACAGGGACACATAGGATGACAGGGACACATAGGATGACAGGGACACATAGGATAACATGGACACATAGGATGACAGGGACACATAGGATAACATGGACACATAGGATGACAGGGACACATAGGATAACATGGGACACATAGGATGACAGGGACACATAGGATAACATGGGACACATAGGATGACAGGGACACATAGGATAACATGGACACATAGGATGACAGGGACACATAGGATCACAGGGACACATAGGATGACAGGGACACATAGGATAACATGGGACACATAGGATGACAGGGACACATAGGATAACATGGGACACATAGGATGACAGGGACACATAGGATAACATGGGACACATAGGATGACAGGGACACATAGGATAACATGGACACATAGGATGACAGGGACACATAGGATAACATGGGACACATAGGATGACAGGGACACATAGGATAACATGGACACATAGGATGACAGGGACACATAGGATAACATGGGACACATAGGATGACAGGGACACATAGGATAACATGGACACATAGGATGACAGGGACACATAGGATAACATGGACACATAGGATAACATGGACACATAGGATAACATGGACACATAGGATAACATGGACACATAGGATAACATGGACACATAGGATGACAGGGACACATAGGATAACATGATGGGGAGTTTATTGACTGCAGAAAAAAACATCTGAAGCCAAAAACAGCCGCTGTAAAAATGTCCAAAAATATCCGATGTGCATGAGGCCTAAAGGTGAGATTAGACGAGGAATACAAAGTATAAGAAAAGTATCTGATGGAAGTTTATTAATAACAGACATGAAGACAGAGTGACTGATCGTCCTCCATACAATCGTTCATCACACATCTGCACCCTCCATCCCCATCCTAGATCATCCTCCATACAATCGTTCATCACACATCTGCACCCTCCATCCCCCATCCTAACACTCAGTATTATCACTCAGCATCACTCAGTATATTAGATCGGGTTCTATGTAATCTTACCTTTCTGGTCACACCGGTCTGTGAAGAGACGATCGGGAAGCTCTGAACACAAACAACAAAATGGAGAATTTTGGGCATGGGAGAGAAAGAAATGTGACTGAGGAAGATTCATTTTTTCTGTTTTCACCGAGATCCTCCCATCTACAGATATTGTATCCTGTGAGTATAAGGCTGCATTCACACACCGGCGTTTTCAGCTTATAAATCGCTTGTAAAACCCCCAACAAGCAAAATCCCATTCATTTCAATGGCACCTGTTCACATCTGAGCGTTTTGTCACCTGAAGCAAAACACTTGAAAAAATGCCTTACGGATAGTTCACACCAGATGCAGTTCCATGCACTTTTTTTCTGCACTAAAAATGCATGCACAGTTTTTTTCCATATATTCAAATGGCTCTAGTTCACACCATGCAGTCAGTTCCAGTGCAGAAACTGACCAGAAACCGACTGGAACTGACTTCATCTGGTGTGACCCAAGCTCAAAGATCATGAGCTTCCTTGGGGCAGATTACAGGCGTTTTTCTGCTTTTTACATTGGTGACCTTTTGACCTGTACAAAAACGTGGTAATAATCGTGGCAAAAATCTCAGTAAAAACACACAACTTGGAAACGCTCAGGTGTGAATGCAGCCTCACTGTCACATCCCAGACTGTCATGCTTTATTCAAAGCGTAATAAACCCAACACCAGAAATGTCATATATTGCAGCTCCATAGGTGTGCACCCTAAAGATCAAAGATTTTTATTTGCTACATTATTTGTTTTACAATAATTTTTTATTATAGTTTTTTATAATTTTTTTATGAGCCCCATTGGGGGGCTTTGGTGAAATATCTTGCGTCTAAACAGACCCCCCGATGTCTCACATTTGAGACAGAGAAAGGGACTGAGGACAGAGATTTCCCAGTCCCTTTCTCTGCAGCCAAGCAGCAAGGGGAATCTGCTCAGCACAGGGTGATTAGGGTGTGCCCAGGCATACCTGACACACCCTGTGCGCACGCCTATGTGCAGCTCCAATCATTGGATGTGGCGGCTGCATTCCTTTTCTTTTTATGGCTTTTTCCCCTCTGTTTTCTCCTGATCTGGCCAGTAACACCCCTCCTGTAAAAGCCTCCTGCCACACCACACTGTAAATTTCTTCTGATAAACATTCAGGAGAGAAGGGACAAAGGAAAAGATTTGCCACATTTTTGGCATTAACAAATGAAAACATACAGTAGTTGGTATGAATCATAAGGGGGAACTCCACGCCAAGTTTTAAATAAAAAAACTGGCGTGGGTTCCCCCCCAGGGATATACCAGGCCCTTAGGTCTGTTATGGATTGTAAGGGGAACCCCCTACGCCGAAAAATCAGCGTGGGGGTCCCCCCAAAATCCATACCAGACCCTTATCCGAGGACGCAGCCCGGCTGGTCAGGAATGGGGGTGGGGATGAGCGAGCGGCCCCCCCTCCTGGACCGTACCAGGCTGCATGCCCTCAACATGGGGGGTGGGTGCTTTGGGGCATGGGGGGAGCCATGCGGGCCTCCCCACCCCAAAGCACCTTGTCCCCATGTTGATGAGGACAAGGGCCTCTTCCCGACAACCCTGGCTGTTGGTTGTCGGGGTCTGTGGATGGGGGGCTTATGGAAATCCGGGAGCCCCCTTTAATAAGGGGGCCCCCAGATCCCGGCCCCCCACCCTATGTGAATGAGTATGGGGTACATCGTACCCCTACCCATTCACCTAGGGAAAAAGTGTCAATTAAAAAACACACTACACAGGTTTTTAAAGTAATTTATTAGGCAGTCCGGGTCTTCTTCCGACTTCGGGGGTCCTCTTCCGACTTCGGGGGTCTCTCCGGCGTCTTCTCCCGGTGTCCGCATCTTCTGCCGGCTCCACCGGGTTGTCGGGAAGAGGCCCTTGTCCTCATTAACATGGGGACAAGGTGCTTTGGGGTGGGGGGGCCTGCAGGGTGCCCCCCATGCCCCAAAGCACCCACCCCCCCATGTTGAGGGCATGTGGCCTGGTACGGTCCAGGAGGGGGGGCACTCGTCCCCACCCCCATTCCTGGCCGGCCGGTCTGCGTGCTCGGATAAGGGTCTGGTATGGATTTTGGGGGGGACCCCACGCCAATTTTTTGACGTAGGGGGTTCCCCTTAGATCCATACCAGACCTAAGGGCCTGGTATGCCCCTGGGGGGAACCCACAACGTTTTTTCATTTAAAACTTGGCGTGGCGTTCCCCCTCAGGATTCATACCAGACAGCTGTCAGCACTGCCTGTCGCTCATCGCAAAAGGAAAAAAAAGTTTTCCTTTCCTGATCAGCGAGCCAGGCTTGTGCTTACAAAGTTGTACTGAAATTGTGTCTATATTATTCAGGCACGATTTGCATGCTACTTGAGGGTTTAACATTGAGGTCTATGGAGTACAACTCGCATAGAAGTTGGACCAAAATAGTGCAGGGACTACTTTCAAGTTGGCACGACTTAAAGTCGTGCCAATATGAATGGTAGTCATTGAAAATCATGGAGAATGACTTGTCATACGATTTTCCAGTACAAAATCGTGGGACAAATCATATAAGTGTGAAAGGGGCCTAAAGTGGTGTTCCACCCTAAAAAAAAAAACTACATGAAAAATCCTAGAAAAAAAAAAAATTGGGATATTTTTTTTTTTTTTTTTTACTCACCTCTAAATGCCTGTTGCTAGGGGGTCTCTCGTAGTCTGCATCTTTCAGTGCCTGGGCTGGTGACATCACTTCTGTCTTGGCACAGGAAGGGCTCAGCTCTGCTCCCTCCTGTCAATCATCTGGGACCCATTACAGGTCCCAGGTGACTGAGCGGCCAATCAAGGCGCTCGGTGCCGCTCGCGCATGCGCAGTGAGTGCAAGGCTGTGAAGCCACAGCCCGGCGCCCACAGTTGCAATGCCGGTGCCGCTGAAAGGAGGGGGAGACGAGCGGGGCTTCGATCCCCTGCATCGCTGGACCCTGGGACAGGTAAGTGTCCAATTAAAAGTCAGCAGCTGCAGTATTTGTAGCTGCTGACTTGAATTTTTTTTTTTTTTAGTGGCCCTCCTCTTTAATACTTGAAATATAAGGTTTCTTTTTCTTATGGACAATTTAGTGCTAATGCTGAATCTGAAAGACTTTGCCCATCAATGAGACTTGTGAGACATTTTGCCGGAGTCTCTCCTGTCATTTATGAATGTAAAAGTACTGTGAATACAAGTGTAATGGGTTGGAGGTTGGGGAAGGAATAGAACCTATCCAATCCTTCACAACAAGAAATGGAAAATAGTTTTTTTTGTTGGAGGGAGGAATTGAAAGAAGGAAATCATGTTTTTAATGTGGGACATGTATTGACATAACCTGAATTAATATGGTGCAGGTACCCAGGAGGTTGGCACTTATGTATAATAAGGTGTCTGTTGGGCAGACTAGAGGGTGCCAGGTGACACATCAATGGGGTGAACATTTCCTTGTAGGGGTGATGTCTCAATCTTAGCAGTCCTACAGAGAGGTTCTCCATTACTGGACATGGGGGACACCAGAGCTGGATATGGGGGAGATACGCCTGGCTGATGTCTCCCCTGAGAGGTTGGAACCTTGCACAGGTAATGCCAGTGACTACACACAGGAGCTCCATTAGATAAAGGGAACAAATGCTGGCTACCAGGGCACACATAAGGGAAGTCGTCCCTTTTTGCTTTTGGCTCTTGCCTGATGGTTCTCTGAGCCTCATGGCTCTCTGTTACCATCCTGAGCTCAGCTGATGAGACCGTGTCTAGGGGGGCAGCCTTGCGATAAGTATCTTTGATGTTATTATTATTATTATTATACAGGATTTATATAGCGCTACCAGTTTGAGCAGCACTTTACAACATCAGGGAAGACAGTACAATTACAATTCAATACAAGAATGATCAGAGGGCCCTGCTTGTTAGAGCTTACAATCTAGAAGATCTATTGTTATATGCTTTGTAATGTAAAAACTGTAGTGTATCTCGCGCCAAAATATTGGAATGAAAAATGAATTTAATATAAAAATAAAAGTGTAATAATAAATGAGCTACTGTCCCCAAACTGAAACAAGATTGGTAGGGAGCGCTTAAGTAAAACCCTCTGTTAATGAAAGTTTAAGTAAAAAATCTATATAAAAAAATTGGTGAATTTGCATATAAAATAATAAAGCACCAACCTACCTACTTAAAAACTAACATTCATCTGACTTTTTCAATTAACTCATGTAGAAAGAGATAAATCTACTACAATGGTATCAGCAGTATTGTGCAAATGTACACACACAGTGAACAGTCCTCTGAAACGTGATCATATTGATTTGCCTTATCCCATCTGTGACCCCCAACGGAGTGAGGGGTGAATCCAGTCCACAGTCTCCCCATTTGCAGCAAGCATTATCTTGCTAAAGCCTATTTGGCCTTTTTTAAATTAATTAGGTCAACATCATCTGGTAAGCTGCCACCCATTTACTGAGCACTTTGGGTGATGTTTTAATCGGTGAAGGTGTTCTACCTATCAGGATTGGAAGTTTTTTTCACAGGATTCACCATATTTGGATTTTCATTCATCTATATTAGTGACACTTTTCTCTTTGGTTAATCATAGGACTATTGTGTTAACACATAAGGCAAATACAATCACGTTTCAGAGGACTGTTCACTGTGTGTGTACATTTGCATAAGACTGCTGATAACCTTGTAGTAGATTTAGCTCTTTCTACATGATTTAATTGAACCAGTCAGATGAATGTTAGTTTTTTAGTATGTAGGCTGGTGCTTTATTATTTTATATGCAAATTCACCTATTTTATATAGATTTTTTTTCATATGCTTTGTAATATCTTCCTTTACTGTTTTCATGTTAACATTTTCCTATTTTCTTGGGAAATGAATAAGACATTGTTTTACTAAGCAGTGTGTTTGTTTTCATAGCTAACCTTATATCATTATGCTTATCAACAGTGACATTATTATGCCCTGTACACACGGTCGGACATTCCGACAACAAAATCCTAGGATTTTTTCCGACGGATGTTGGCTCAAACTTGTCTTGCATACACACGGTCACACAAAGTTCGATCATTCTGAACGCGGTGACGTAAAACACGTACGTCGGGACTATAAACGGGGCAGTAGCCAATAGCTTTCATCTCTTTATTTATTCTGAGCATGCGTGGCACTTTGTGCATCGGATTTGTGTACACACAATTGGAAATTCTGACAACGGATTTTGTTGTCTGAAAATTTTAAAGCCTGCTCTCAAACTTTGTCTGTCGGAAAATCCAATGAAAAATGTGTGATGGAGCCTACACATGGTCGGAATTTCCGACAACAAGGTCCTATCACACATTTGCCATCAGGAAATCTGACCGTGTGTACGGGGCATTAGAGTTTTAATAGACTAGCTAACTATAGGAATAGAAAATAGAAAAAAATCTACAGAAAATTGGATAGTGTGTATCCAGCTTTAATGTACACGGGACACTTCAAAACCTGTCCTGAATGATTTAACTTGACAGATAGTAACCGATGTTTAAAAACGGCAGTTTTGCCACGTGTACATGCCGTGTTTAGCCTCATTTGCGCTTAGAAGCGTTTTTTTTTTTTTTAAGTCAAAAATGAAAAAATGCCTGTAAATGAAATGCGGCTAAATGCAAGTTACCGCATTTACAAGCTGTTACAGGCATTTGGTGTTTCAAATGCCTCTGACCATCTGTCCTGAAAGCATTTTTTTTCTTTTCCAAAAAAATGCTTCTAAACTCAACTGCCTAGAAATGACTATAAGGCCTCAGGCACAGTGGACATTAACCACTTGCCGACCGCCTACCGCATATATACTGCGGCAGAATGGCACGGGCAGGCAGAATCACGTACCCGTACGTGATCTGCCTCCCGCGGGCGGGGGGTCCGATCGGACCCCCCCCGGTGCCATCGGCGGTCGGCATTTGACTGGGAGCGTCGGGAGGCGAGGGGGAGACCATCCGATCGTGGCCCCCCCCTCGCGATCGCTCCCAGCCAATGGGAATCCTCCTCTGCCTGTGTGTCGTTTCACACAGGCAGAGGATGTGATGTCATCTCTCCTCGGTCTGGCAGTTTCCGTTCCAGCGCCGAGGAGAGAAGACAAGTGAGTGCACAACACACACACACACACAGTAGAACATGCCAGGCATACCTTACACCCCGATCCCCCCCCCGATCGCCCCCCGATCACCCCCCAATCACCCCCCCCCCTGTCACAAACTGACATTAGCAGTATTTTTTTTTTTTTCTGATTACTGCATAGTGTCAGTTTGTGACAGTTAGTGTTAGGGCAGTGAGTATTACCCCCCTTTAGGTCTAGGATACCCCCCTAACCCCCCCTAATAAAGTTTTAACCCCTTGATCACCCCCCCTCACCAGTGTCGCTAAGCGATCATTTTTCTGATCGCTGTATTAGTGTCGCTGGTGACGCTAGTTAGGGACGTAAATATTTAGGTTCGCCGTCAGCGTTTTATAGCGACAGGGACCCCCATATACTACCTAATAAAGGTTTTAACCCCTTGATTGCCCCCTAGTTAACCCTTTCACCACTGATCACCGTATAACCGTTACGGGTGACGCTGGTTAGTTCGTTTATTTTTTATAGTGTCAGGGCACCCGCCGTTTATTATCTAATAAAGGTTTAGCCCCCTGATCGCCCGGCGGTGATATGCGTCGCCCCAGGCAGCGTCAGATTAGCGCCAGTACCGCGAACACCCACGCACGCAGCATACGCCTCCCTTAGTGGTATAGTATCTGATCGGATCAATATCTGATCCGATCAAATCTATACTAGCGTCCCCAGCAGTTTAGGGTTCCTGAAAACGCAGTGTTAGCGGGATCAGCCCAGATACCTGCTAGCACCTGCGTTTTGCCCCTCCGCCCGGCCCAGCCCAGCCCACCCAAGTGCAGTATCGATCGATCACTGTCACTTACAAAACACTAAACGCATAACTGCAGCGTTCGCAGAGTCAGGCCTGATCCCTGCGATCGCTAACAGTTTTTTTGGTAGCGTTTTGGTGAACTGGCAAGCACCAGTCCCAGGCAGCGTCAGGTTAGCGCCAGTACCGCTAACACCCACGCACGCAGCATACGCCTCCCTTAGTGGTATAGTATCTGATCGGATCAATATCTGATCCGATTAGATCTATACTAGTGTCCCCAGCAGTTTAGGGTTCCCAAAAACGCAGTGTTAGCGGAATCAGCCCAGATACCTGCTAGCACCTGCGTTTTGCCCCTCCGCCCGGCCCGGCCCAGCCCACCCAAGTGCAGTATCGATCGATCACTGTCACTTACAAAACACTAAATGCATAACTGCAGCGTTCGCAGAGTCAGGCCTGATCCCTGCGATCGCTAACAGTTTTTTTTGTAGCATTTTGGTGAACTGGCAAGCGCCAGCGGCCTAGTACACCCCGGTCGTAGTCAAACCAGCACTGCAGTAACACTTGGTGACGTGGCGAGTCCCATAAGTGCAGTTCAAGCTGGTGAGGTGGCAAGCACAAGTAGTGTCCCGCTGCCACCAAAAAGACAAACACAGCCCCGTCGTGCCCATAGTGCCCTTCCTGCTGCATTCGCCAATCCTAATTGGGAACCCACCGCTTCTGCAGCACCCGTACTTCCCCCATTCACATCCCCAACCAAATGCAGTCGGCTGCATGAGAGGCATTTTCTTTATGTCCTCCCGAGTACCCCTACCCAACGAACCCCCCAAAAAAGATGTTGTGTCTGCAGCAAGCGCGGATATAGACGTGACACCCGCTATTATTGTCCCTCCTGTCCTGACAATCCTGGTCTTTGCATTGGTGAATGTTTTGAACGCTACCATGCACTAGTTGAGTATTAGCGTAGGGTACAGCATTGCACAGACTAGGCGCCATTTCACAGGGTCTCCCAAGATGCCATCGCATTTTGAGAGACCCGAACCTGGAACCGGTTACAGTTATAAAAGTTAGTTACAAAAAAAAGTGTAAAAAAAAAAAAAAAAAAACACAAACAAAAATATAAAATAAAAATAGTTGTTGTTTTATTGTTCTCTCTCTCTCTATTCTCTCTCTATTGTTCTGCTCTTTTTTACTGTATTCTATTCTGCAATCTTTTATTGTTATTATGTTTTATCATGTTTGCTTTTCAGGTATGCAATTTTTTATACCTTACCGTTTACTGTGCTTTATTGTTAACCATTTTTTTTTCTTCAGGTATGCCATTCACGACTTTGAGTGGTTATACCAGAATGATGCCTGCAGGTTTAGGTATCATCTTGGTATCATTCTTTTCAGCCAGCGGTCGGCTTTCATGTAAAAGCAATCCTAGTGGCTAATTAGCCTCTAGACTGCTTTTACAAGCAGTGGGAGGGAATGCCCCCCCCCCCCAACATCTTCCGTGTTTTTCTCTGGCTCTCCTGTCTCAACAGGGAACCTGAAAATGCAGCCGGTGATTCAGCCAGCTGACCATAGAGCTGATCAGAGACCAGAGTGGCTCCAAACATCTCTATGACCTAAGAAACCGGAAGCTACGAGCATTTTATGACGTAGATTTCGCCGGATGTAAACAGCGCCATTGGGAAATTGGGAAAGCATTTTATCACACCGATCTTAGTGTGATCAGATGCTTTGAGGGCAGAGGAGAAATCTAGGGTCTAATAGACCCCAATTTTTGCAAAAAAGAGTACCTGTCACTACCTATTGCTATCATAGGGGATATTTACATTCCCTGAGATAACAATAAAAATGATTTAAAAAAAAAAAAAATGAAAGGAACAGTTTAAAAATAAGATAAAAAAATAATAATAATAAAGAAAAAAAAAAAAAAAGCACCCCTGTCCCCCCTGCTCTCGCGCTAAGGTGAACGCAAGCGTTGGTCTGGCGTCAAATGTAAACAGCAATTGCACCATGCATGTGAGGTATCGCCGCAAAGGTCAGATCGAGGGCAGTAAGTTTAGCAGTAGACCTCCTCTGTAAATCTAAAGTGGTAACCTGTAAAGGCTTTTAAAGGCTTTTAAAAATGTATTTAGTTTGTCGCCACTGCACGTTTGTGCGCAATTGTAAAGCATGTCATGTTTGGTATCCATGTACTCGGCCTAAGATCATCTTTTTTATCTCATCAAACATTTGGGCAATATAGTGTGTTTTAGTGCATTAAAATGTAAAAAAGTGTGTTTTTTCCCCAAAAAATGCGTTTGAAAAATCGCTGCGCAAATACTGTGTGAAAAAAAAAAATGAAACACCCACCATTTTAATCTGTAGGGCATTTGCTTTAAAAAAAATATATAATGTTTGGGGGTTCAAAGTAATTTTCTTGCAAAAAAAAATTATTTTTTTATGTAAACAATAAGTGTCAGAAAGGGCTTTGTCTTCAAGTGGTTAGAAGAGTGGGTGATGTGTGACATAAGCTTCTAGATGTTGTGCATAAAATGCCAGGTCAGTTCAAACCCCCCCCAAATGACCCCATTTTGGAAAGTAGACACCCCAAGCTATTTGCTGAGAGTCATGTTGAGTCCATGGAATATTTTATATTGTGACACAAGTTGCGGGAAAGAGACAATTTTTTATTTTTTTTATTTTTTTTTGCGCAAAGTTGTCACTAAATGATATATTGCTCAAACATGCCATGGGAATATGTGAAATGACACCCCAAAATACATTCTGCTGCTTCTCCTGAGTACGGGGATACCACATGTGTGGGACTTTTTGGGAGCCTAGCCGCGTACGGGACCCCGAAAACCAAGCACCGCCTTCAGGCTTTCTAAGGCCGTAAATTTTTGATTTCACTCTTCACTGCCTATCACAGTTTCGGAGGCCATGGAATGCCCAGGTGGCACAAAACCCCCCCAAATGACCCCATTTTGGAAAGTAGACACCCCAAGATATTTGATGAGCGGTATAGTGAGTATTTTGCAGACCTCACTTTTTGTCACAAAGTTTTGAAAATTGAAAAAAGAAAAAAAAAAATTTTTTTTCTCGTCTTTCTTTATTTTCAAAAACAAATGAGAGCTGCAAAATACTCACCATGCCTCTCAGCAAATAGCTTGGGGTGTCTACTTTCCAAAATGGGGTCATTTGGGGGGGGTTTGTGCCACCTGGGCATTCCATGGCCTCTGAAACTGTGATAGGCAGTGAGGAGTAAAATCAAAAATGTACGCCCTTAGAAATCCTGAAGGCGGTGCTTGGTTTTCGGGGTCCCGTACGCGGCTAGGCTCCTAAAAAGTCCCACACATGTGGTATCCCCGTACTCAGGAGAAGCAGCTAAATGTATTTTGGGGTGCAATTCCACATATGCCCATGGCCTGTGTGAGCAATATATCATTTAGTGACAACTTTGTGCAAAAAAAAAAAAAAAAAAAATTGTCACTTTCCCGCAACTTGTGTCAAAATATAAAACATTCCATGGACTCAACATGCCTCAAAGCAAATAGCTTGGGGTGTCTACTTTCCAAAATGGGGTCATTTGGGGGGGTTTTATGTCATCTGGGCATTTTATGGCCTTCAAAACTGTGATAGGTAGTGAGGAGTAAAATCAAAAATGTACGCCCTTAGAAATCCTGAAGGCGGTGATTGGTTTTCGGGGCCCCGTACGCGGCTAGGCTCCCAAAAAGTCCCACACATGTGGTATCCCCGTACTCAGGAGAAGCAGCTAAATGTATTTTGGGGTGCAATTCCACATATGCCCATGGCCTGTGTGAGCAATATATCATTTAGTGACAACTTTTTGTAATTTTTTTTTTTTTTTGTCATTATTCAATCACTTGGGACAAAAAAAATGAATATTCAATGGGCTCAACATGCCTCTCAGCAAATTCCTTGGGGTGTCTACTTTCCAAAATGGGGTCATTTGTGGGGGTTTTGTACTGCCCTGCCATTTTAGCACCTCAAGAAACGACATAGGCAGTCATAAATTAAAGGCTGTGTAAATTCCAGAAAATGTACTCTAGTTTGTAGACGCTATAACTTTTGCGCAAACCAATAAATATACACTTATTGACATTTTTTTTACCAAAGACATGTGGCCGAATACATTTTGGCCTAAATGTATGACTAAAATTGAGTTTATTGGATTTTTTTTAGAACAAAAAGTAGAAAATACCATTTTTTTTCAAAATTTTCGGTCTTTTTCCGTGTATAGCGCAAAAAATAAAAACGGCAGAGGTGATCAAATACCATCAAAAGAAAGCTCTATTTGTGGGAAGAAAAGGACGCAAATTTTGTTTGGGTACAGCATTGCATGACTGCGCAATTAGCAGTTAAAGCGACACAGTGCCGAATTGTAAAAAGTGCTCTGGTCAGGAAGGGGGTAAAACCTTCCGGGGCTGAAGTGGTTAATATAACGTTATAAAAACGCCAGTAGCTTTTTTTTTTTTGGATCAAAAACGTTAAAAAAAAAACTGGTGAGCCACGTTTCTGAGCGTTTATCAGTGTTTTTTGATGTTAGAGCGTTTTTACGGCTGAAAAACTCCTCTCAGAACCCACTAGTTTTGGGATTTTTTTAATAGCCAAAAACAGTTGATAGCAGACTATGTGTGCATGGACACATAGGATAACACGGGACACATTGGATAACATGGGACACATAGGATAACATGGACACATAGGATAACATGGACACATAGGATAACATGATGGGGAGTTTATTGACTGTAGAAAAAAAAAACATCTGAAGCCAAAAACAGCCGCTGTAAAAATGTCCAAAAACATCCGGTGCGCATGAGGCCTAAAGGTGAGATTAGATGAGGAATACAAAGTATAAGAAAAGTATCTGATGGAAGTTTATTAATAACAGACATGAACACAGAGTAACTGATCGTCCTCCATACAATCGTTCATCACACATCTACACCCTCCATCCCCCATCCTAACACTCAGTATTATCACTCGGCATCACTCAGTATATTAGATCGGGTTCTATGTAATCTTACCTTTCCGGTCACACCGGTCTGTGAAGAGACGATCGGGAAGCTCTGAACACAAACAACAAAATGAAGAATTTTGGGTGTGGGAGAGAAAGAAATGTGGATGAGGAAGTTTCACTTTTTCACCAAGATCCTCCCATCTACAGATATTGTACCCTGTGAGTATAAGGCTGCATTCACACCCAGGCATTTTCAGCTCATAAAGCACTCATAAAATGACCGACAAGCAAGATCCCATTCATTTCAATGGCACCTGTTCACATCTGAGCATTTTGTCACCTGAAGCAAAACGCTTGAAAAAATGCCTTAGGCCCAGTTCACACCAGATGCAGTTCCATGTGCTTTTTTTGTGCATTAAGGGCCAGTTCAAACCAGATACAGTTCCATGCGCTTTTTTTCTGCACTAAAAATGCATGCGCAGTGTTTTCCATGTATTCCAATGGCTCTAGTTCACACCATGCAGTCAGTTTCCTGTGCAGAAACTGACCTGAAACTGACTGCATGGTGTGAACTAGAGCCATTGGAATACATGGAATACACTGTGCATGCATTTTGTGCAGAAAAAAGTGCATGGAACTGCATCTGGTGTGAACTGGCACTAAAAATGCATGCACAGTGTGACAGACCTAGTCGGGAGAGAGACTTTTGGAGGGGACTGAATGCTAGCCTCTTGACGATCAATCGTGGGCCCTGGTATTTGGGGGGGAACGGTGCTCTTTGTGAGCTGTATGCCTGGGGACCCTTGAGGTGGTATTACTGTGGATTCGGGTCCTGGTCCCCTGGATATGCCATATTAGAAATAGTGGCTGATTCATAATGCTGGGACAAATACTTAGGAGATGCTGATGTCAATTCCAGCCACCTGTCTGTCTGTTGCCTGCTAGAATGTGTACTGTAAATAAGTGTCTAGTATGGGATCTAAGTCATTAGATCCCCATGTTTGTTTGTGTTAATTAACTCTGCTATTGTGATAATGTTGATTGGGTTTTCTGAGTTACAAGATGGCCAGTCTGGCCTAAAGGTCATGTCTGAGTCATCTAGGCTGTCTAAAGGGATTAGTTAATTAGCCCATGTTAATTAGGTTTCTGGTCACAGGTGTATGTTCAGAGTAATATGAGCAGGAGGTATACACCTCCTGTTTTACTGTATAATAGAGCCTGTATTTTTCGATAAAAGTGATTCCTGGTTGAACTTACATACAGCCTGCCTGGTGTTTGTTCTGAACTACACAACTGGATTAGAATGGCACATAGCTGTAGTTCTAGTCCCGGAGCATCGGATGACCGAACCATCAGATGTTGCGATCTGCAATCTGATTCTATAGCTGCAGAGGAGTGTGGGGAGAGTGGAACCGAGCGAGCAGGGGCTCGTTACACACAGTGTGTTCCATGTATTCCAATGGCTCTAGTTCACACCATGCAGTCAGTTCCAGTTAGTTTCCAGTGCAGAAACTGACTGGAACTGACTGCATCTGGTGTGAACTGGCCCAAGCTCGAAGAACATGGGATTGCACTCTGCACCTTTTACCCCCCATCTCCAAACACACTCAATAAATAATGGATACGATACTCAAATATTGGCATAAATTGGCACCTTTATTGGTTTACAAATAAATTCATCACTTTTCATAACCATATCACAATTCTAACTCTAATCAAATTATCATTCTCAAAATTGCTCAGCCTTGATGACTCAAGCAAATTATATTTCATCAACTTTATAATAACCAGTCCCCCTTATATGTAAGGTCACATACCACACAGTGCACACGATTAATCTCTTCTTTACCAAACCTTCAGCCTGTCAGCAAAACTACTGGGACAGTGGGCCCTTTATATAATGAGCCCCACTGCTTCCAGAGTTACATCCACTATAATTGGCCCATTCCTACCTGCCCCATGTGAGCAGGGAGGGCCAAACTTCCCTTGATTACCTGCCTAATCTGATCATCCTAATCAGCTAAAACGTGGGGGGAAGGCAGAGGAAACCTCATGCAGGTGCGCCCAAATAATTGTGCCCTACTATTACATGGGATTTCATTCTGTACCCTTTTCCCCATCTCCAAACACACTCAATAAATAATGGACACAACACTCAAATATTGGCATAAATTGGCCACGGCACCTTTATTGCTTTACAAATAAATTCATCACTTTTCATAACCATATCACAATTCTAACTCTAATCAAATTATCATTCTCCAAATTTCTTAGCCTTGATGACTCAAGCAAATTATATTTCATCAACTTTATAATAACCAGTTCCCACAAAGTCAGGGCTTTGCCCATCAATGGCCAAAGCACCGACCTACCCCAAACCCGTGGCAATTTCAATCATGCCCTGCAGACCCCAGTTAAAAATGTCCAAGCCCACCTCAGAGAGATGCACAAAATCTTCCCGATACAGGCCTGAAAAACCACCCTCCAAATTGATATATTGAAACGATAACCCCCCGATAAGAGGCATACATTTCTCAACAGAGTGATTCACCCTCTTCCTAATTTTCTCAAAATTCTTTAACTCTGGATGGGATAACCATAGTAGTCTGGGAATAATATCAGAAAAAACAATAGTTATGTTTGGAGATGATATACTCAAATGGTGCAGGTCATACTTGATCCTGTCGATCAAATCTAAAGTTTTTGTATGACCCACATCATTCCCACCCAGGTGAAGAATCATCACCGAAGGTGATGGCCACAGTAAATACAATTCAGAAATATAATAAAATAAATTCAACCAATTCAACGCAATCCTCTTACTACTTTCCACCGAATGGTGCAAGTTTCGGGGTGGATATTTAAATTAGGAGCTACGAAGTGAATGTGACCTGTCTCAACCTTTATTTAGACACTGACATGCCTCCATCCCTGAATATATATGTAAAAAGAGAAGGGGTAATTGCGACTTTAATTGAGGCATGTGGGTGTATTTAATCATTTGTATGGAATGTAAATAAATTGAGTGTCTCAATCCCAGGGGATAGTTTATGATAGTGATATTAATACACATGCTTCAATAGTATAATAAAGCATTTATGATGTAGAAATACAATCATAAAAAGGTTCAACATAAGTTGATATAATAATAATTCATTTATTGATACAAGGTTATTCATTAAACATTTGTGACACATATTACATTTCATAGCAGAAAACAAATAAATACAGATAAAAAATATGAAAATATAGAATATATATGTAATTCACATAATGAGTACAAATAGAAACCATGATTGGTTAGAGTTATTGGAGCAAGAATAGCTTGGCATCCCTGGATGAACACTCTACGCGTTTGATGGCCTTGTGCCAATCGTCAGGAGTTGGATGCAGATATTATGCTATAAAGTAAGGGAATAACTGATGGATTTAAAAGCTAGCTATGCATTTTATCCTAAAGGTGAAAAAATAAAAAGGGTAATTCCTTTACTACTTACAAAGTAGCCTAGGAATAATGTTCAGCTCCAGAAGGTGGTCTGGTGTAAGTAGTCTCACCCGGGGCTTAGGCGGGGAATAGCCAGACAGAAACCAGGGTAGAAAACCAAACGCCAGGACCAGGTCGACAATCACTATATGAAAGTGTATGATACATGTTGTGTGCCTACCAAGTGCTCTATGGCAAAGAAAGAAAAAAAAAAAAAGGAATAAATGAATTAAAAAATGAATGAAAAAGGGGGGGGGGGGTGAGAAACAATATGAAAAAGGGTATGAAAAGGTAATGTGTGTGTAGTGATAATGAAGGTGCTGGCAATTTGGAAAAGCAAATGGCAAGACTGTGTGAATGTGTGAGGGAAAAGATGTCAATAAATGTAATTATATATACACCTAGTAATAGGTGTAGTTAATACACGTATGGGGTGATTGATACAAGTAATTATTATCAAATTAAAGTAACTGAGTTACATTGTATGAATGTAAATGTGTATGTATAAATGTGTGGTATGTGTGAATGTAAATGTTAGTGTCTGTGTGTGGGATCATGTTTGAAGAAATATATATACAGTATGTATGTTTCTGTGTGGGTGAGTGGGAGTTTGAATGATTTGGAGTGAAAGAGATGGAGGGAAAGGAAAAGTGAAATGGTTCCAAGTTACCTGGATTGAGAAGGAGTGAGATATGGGGAGTCTGCTTAGCATAAATGATAATGGTAGAGTGAGATGTCGATCTGCTCCAGGTCTCCACATGATCACACCAAAGTCCGACGGATTCGTACGTGATGACGTACATTGGGCTAAAATAAGGAAGTTGATAGCCAGTAGCCAATAGCTGCCCTAGCGTCGGTTTTTGTCCGTCGGACTAGCATAAAGACGAGCGGATTTCTGGGTCCGGTGGAGTTACAACGTAAAGATTTGAAGCATGTTCCAAATCTAAAGTCCGTCAGACTTTCGAAAGGAAAAAGTCAGCTGAAGGTCCGATGAAGCCCACACACGATCGGATTGTCCGCTGGACTCGGTCCGTCGGACCAGTCCATTAGAAAAAGTCTGCTCGTGTGAGGATTACTCTTCTCTTGTGATCAGTCGAACTCCAGATGTATTGAAAAGCAGACAATTTATTTCAGATGTGTCACACAAAAGGATGATGCTTACAAGCCAAAATATGCAGTAAGAATCACACAAAGAGATGTACATCCCCCTCCTAATACCTACAAAAATATAGCTATAATGCTTCTATTGGCTGAGGAAACACAGATAGCGTGCCTGGTACAAAATGGTACTTTATTTGGCTAATTAGTGTTTCCTGTACAGTCTTGTTCTACCATGTATGGTTAAGCCTAATCATCCTACAACTTACTATGGAGTTAGTTAAAGCAAACGATATAGCAAGTTAATACAACATTGTGCTCAGAAGTCATCTTAAAAATCAGTCTCAGGGTTATTGTTTTTCTAATAGTTTTTTCTAATAGTCACACAATAAACATTTGAAACTTTTCTAACATTCCCTCCTCTTGTGTGACTATTTTATCTCAACACATTTAGATGATAGTCCCTGTGTTATACACTTTCGGTCTGTATGTCATTAAGTTCAGTTGGGCTTCAATGTCCATATAGGTCTGCTCAGAGGTAGGAAGGGCTTGATACATCGTTCTTGAGACTGCAGTTTCAATCAGTTTTTGTGAAAGTCCTCGAATACAGGGAATGCAGCAGCATCCGCAAGTGACCAAAACGGCCAAAGCCACAACAATTGAGATCAAACATGATGTGATAAGTCCAGTCCACTTACCGAACCATCCTTTAAGCCAGTTTGTAAATGGATCATTAATACCTGAGTTTTCTGCTAATTCATTAGATAGAGCAGTCAGTCCTTCCAAGGCTCTGGTCGCGGCCCCTCCAGGAGCTGTATTGTTAGAGATAAAGGTGCAAAACATGCTACCAAACATTTTGCATACACCTCCTCTTTCAACTAGAACCATATCTAAGGCCACTCGGTTCTGCCATACCATTAGAGATGTGGTGGTCAACTGTTCTGCTAGGCCCTTCACAGAGGCCCTAGTATAGTTTACAAATTGTTGTTGGTTATAGTATATATATAGTTAATCCAGTCAACATTTTTATCTATAGTCACCCACCAGAGAAGGGACTCAAACTCAGCTGTCACCTGATTCCTAGCCCTAAACTCATCCAGCACCCCGCACTCATCTATGTAGATCCGAGAGTCAAATGACCCTATGGGAGAGTTGTCCCTCTGATACCGTTGGTGACTCTTAGTCCACGGGTGTTCTGACAGGATCCTCAGGGGCATAGCCAGCTGAACCCTAGCGCAATCCCCTCAGGCATTGGCCAGTATCCTAGCTCACAGTTTCTTATCCCCACACATCCACCAGACATCAGCCCTCTGAATGTCATGTTCAACCCAGTCACCATTGCCCATGTTAATCCTCTCCACACAGTAGTCATCGGGTAGTGACCCAAGATCCCCCCCGCTACGGTTCCCTGGGAGTGCAAAACAAGTACAGTTGCCCGGATAAGCAGTAACCGTTGGAGGTATCTGAGGTCTCTGTACTAAGGGAAACAACAAACTCAACATGTGACAGGTAGAATTTGTTTCAGGTTTATAGCTCTTATTATACAATCGCAACATACATTTTAAACCTTCTGGATCTGTATTGTGATCTAGAGGAAAAGGAATAGTTGTAGTCTGGCTCTGGCACAAACTAAACAATTTTCCTTTTTTAAAGTTTTAACCGTGTACCTCAACCATTCTAACCACTCATTTTTTTCTTGGTATCCTGTTTCCAAAACTATGGCATCTTCTACTGTTAGGTTAGTAAATCTTATAGTTTTACTCAGAACTTCTATTCTAGTATGGCCTTCTTCTTTCCCTTGTCTACCTTTTCCTGTTGTCTGGTTTTATTAGGTGGTAATACCTTGAGGAAAAATTTGCCTGAGGGGTCAGTTCCTGACACCCATGCTCCCATAGAGTACAACCACTGATCTTCCTTCCTCGGCTCCTTTAATGTCATCAATAATTGTTTACAGTTCTTACTATGTGTGCAGGGGGAGTTGGCCGCTTCTGTAATTATGAGACTTTCCTTTACTCCACTCTTTTTAGGCCCTCGTAGATTATACCCTGAATCTTAATATACTGGTCCACAGAGCCTGAATCCATGCTTGACATCCTGCCCTATTCCAGAGCCAGCAAATGTATTTATCCCCCCCCAGTTGTATCCCCACAATCTGCAATCTGACAGAAGTCTACCAGTATATTGCTAGTTATTCCCTCTATAAAGGTTAGATTCAATGTTTTTCCTGTTCTTTCCTAACCCAAAGGTTCCTCTGCTCTTCCATAATGTATAACCCCTCTTATGGATGCCTCTCCTAGAGTCACCAGTAACCCAAGGATAATTACTGTCCCTTATATCCTAACCAGCTACAGAGTTCTAGTGGATAGGGTAGGGGAGTTGGAAGGGGAGGGAGACTTCACCGGTTTGAGAAAAGTCCCACCTTGTGTGAGACCTCCCTTTGTAGCCGGATTTTCTGAACCTCTTGCAGCCAACTGGCCCTACTCTACCTGTAAAACCTTTTTGCAATGGGACTGGTGAATCCAGGTAGACCTCTCTGCAATCCTTATCGCAGTAGGGGTAGTTAGGAGGACTTTGAAAGGACCATCCCACCTTGGGTAGTACCACTGCTTTTTCTTATTACTTTTTGTTAAAACCCAATCTCCCACATACACCTTTTCATCTTCTTGAATTGGACCTTCTAGGACAGAAAAAAAAATCATTAGTACGTCTTTGTCTTAACAGCCTAGCCATGTATTCTGCTAGTCTGAGCTCAGACTCCTCAGTAGGTGTTTCATTTGGTTGTAAGGCTATCTTATATGGCCTTCCATGTATCATTTCAAATGGGCCTTAACCTTCTTTTGTGGGTGTGATATGCATACTTGTCACAGCTACTAGTAGGCAGTACATACAATGTTTACCTGTTTCTTCCATAGCTTTCCTCAGTTTGCTTTTTAGAATGTCATTATGTCTTTTCACCAATCCAGCTGATTGGGAATGATAGGCACAATAGTATTTCACTTGAATTCCCATCACTTCTGTCAAATGTTTGTTGTACATTTGTATGTATATATAGTTTTATTTACAAAATGGGGCCCATTATCACTGTCTGTTCATCTGCACTTCCTGTCGGGAATATCTCCACCCATTTGGTCAGGGTGTCTATGATTACCAAACAATATTTCTTCCTTTCACATTCAATTCAATAAAATCCATGCAAATGTGTTGGAATGGATATTGCAGTGTGGGGAACTTCCCTTTCCGTGGTCTTATGCCTCTCTGAGCATTGTATCTTGCAAATATAATCCTTTGGGAGCAAAACATTTTTTAGTAGTTAGTGAAGCCAAAGGCTGTACATACCTTATTAAACATCTCAGTCATCTCCCTGTTTGACACATGTGTTACTCCATGTGTCAATACTGCTGCATACCTAAAGGATTTTGGCAATACCGGTTTTCAATCAGGTGACATGTAGATGTTATCTATACTTGTGTAACCTTTTGTTCTCCAATATTGTTTCACCCCGGGGGGTGCATTCTGCTGCATATCAGT
Source organism: Lithobates clamitans (assembly GCA_037952925.1). Taxonomy (NCBI): domain Eukaryota; kingdom Metazoa; phylum Chordata; class Amphibia; order Anura; family Ranidae; genus Lithobates; species Lithobates clamitans. The sequence continues at coordinate 47,797 of JBBGZY010002820.1, forward strand.
AAGGACTGTATGATCTATCTCTATGGATTTCCTTTTTATAGTATGCATGCTCTTGTGCTACAAGTTCTGCTACTTGCGCTGAATAATGTTTTGGTAATGGTCTGGCTTCCAAAATTTCATCCTGTGTCACTACTGCATATCCAGTTGCATGTGTGCCATCTGGATTTTTCTTACTGGAGCCATCAACAAAAAGTGTCATGTCAGGGTTAGATAATGGCACATGTTTCAAATTACTCCATGGCAGTACCTTTTCAGCCATGGCACCAGTACAGTCATGTTTCTCACCATCAGTAGGAAGTGGTATTAGTGTGGATAGGTTTAATGTAGTACATCTCTGTAATGTTAAGTGAGGTTGTTTCAAGAGTATTGTAATACAGGGAAGGTGTCGTGATGGGCTCAAATGTTATATCTTTTGTTGTAATAGGATAACAGATACTGCATGTGGTACTTTAAGTATCAGCGTTTGATATAGCACTATAGATGCTGAGGCCTTAACTGCTTCCGCTGCAGCTACCACTGCCTGTACACAGGGTGGAAGTGCTCTAGTTACACTGTCTAATTTTGTAGAATAGTAAGCAATCGGCCTCTGGCGCCCGCCATGTGACTGTGTAAGTACTGATGTCATGTGACCTTCCCTTGAGTCTACTGTTTGTTCGAAAGGTTTGTCATAGTTTGGTAAGGCTAGCACTAATGAACTAGAAAGGACTTGTTTTAGGTCAGTAAAGGCTGTCTCTGTTTCCTCACTCCATTTTATAGCATCCTGGGGGGCCATAGGGCTCCCATGTATTGCCTGGATCAACGGGGCCGTCAGCATGGAATACCTGGGAATCCAGGCTCTACAAAAATGTGTCATACCCAGGAAGGACATCATTTGTTTCTTTGTCTCTAAGGACTGTGTAGTCTACATTATTTCATACCTTAATTTAATGTTCTAAACTCTAAAATACCTCTAAAGGTTCAATTTTGTACCCATTCATGTAATCACTAGACACCCACCCCATAAAAAGGAACTTGCCTCATTCTTCAGTTGTGTAGAAGGAGGGGGTGTCATATCTTTACTGGAATTGGGGCTGGGGAAAATGGATACTCTTTATCTAACATGAATGAGCACAGGATCAAAGGTCAAACTACCAAAGAAAGCCTTCCTTACTTTGGAGTTGTTAAAAACAATATTCTTTCATTTATTCAAATATAAGTCCATAAGTCCACCAAGTATGCAGACATAAAATGTTTCCTAGCAACATTTACATTATTTGACATATATATTCAATATATATATAAATATTTTTCTCAGACCCCGATATTTTAGCAGAATTAAATAAAACATGAATCCCTTTTGTATTGTTCCCCTTATTCTCTGGTCCCAAATGAAATCCACAGGGTCCCAAAACATTTTTTTTATTTAACCCAAACACATATTCTGATTCAGAACTTAGCCTTTTAACTTTATAAATGTACCCAAATATAAACAGCATTGCACTAACACTTTACAGTTGAAAATCTGGGAATTCTAAAAGTAAAATGTCCACGAAATATTTACTTTAATCATTCAGACTTTCTTTTCCATCGAAAGTCCTAATATTTTCACAGATGCACAAATTAACCTCTGTGTGCTCAAAGGGTTAATGCTGCCCTACTAGTCATCCATCATCATCTCCTTCTCTCTTCTACTATGTCTGTCAGGCAATCTGCATTTTCTTGTTTCTGAGAAACAGCTTCTTGACCATAATTTTTGTGCTATAAAAGCATCAAGTCTGTTGTATTCCCTTCTCTCCTCTCTCTGGGCTTCAAAACTACGGCAAGCTTCTCTTAGCAAAGCCCATTCAAATCCCTGTTTCCTTATGGCAGTAAAATTAGCACTCAGTCACATACTGTCTCTGGACTGGACACATTTAAAGTAATCAAAACATTCTCAGCCTTTTCTTTTCTCACATTCATCAAGCCACTTGATAATTCTACAACATTCTGTTCACTTTATAGTGCAATTCACTTTCATGTTTCCTATCTACTTCTTTAACCACTTAAGGACCGCCTCACGCCGATGTACGTCGGCAGAATGGCACGGGCAGGCAGAATCACGTACATATACGTGATCTGCCTCCTGCGGGCGGGGGGTCCGATTGGTCCGTTTTTGTCCAGCAGCGATCGGAGATGAGGGGGAGACCATCCGTTTGTGGCCCCCCCTCGCGATCGCCGCCGGCCAATCAAATCATTCCTCTGCTGCTGTATGCTAAACAGCAGCAAAGGAAATGATGTCATCTCTCCTTGGCTCGGTATTTTTCATTCCAGCACCGAGGAGAGAAGACTGTAATGTGATTGTAACACTACACACACAGTAGAACAAGCCACGCACACAAAACACCCCCCTTTACCCCCCGATCCCCCCAATCACCCTCTAATCCCCCCTCCCTGTCACACTGACACCAAGCGGGTTTTTTTTCTGATTACTGCATGGTGTCAGTTTGTGACAGTTACTGTGTTAGGGCAGTTAGGGGTAGCCCCCTTTAGGTCTAGGGTACCCCCCTAACCACCCCTAATAAAGTTTTAACCCCTTGATCACCCCCCGTCGCCAGTGTCGCTAAGCGATCATTTTTCTGATCGCTGTATTAGTGTCACTGGTGATGATAGTTAGGGAGGTAAAAATTAAGTTCGCCGTCAGCGTTTTATAGCGACAGGGACCCCCATATACTACCTAATAAATGTTTTAACCCCTTGATTGCCCCTAGTTAACCCTTTCACCACTGATCACTGTATAACTGTTACGGGTGATGCTGGTTAGTTCGTTTATTTTTTATAGTGTCAGGGCACCCGCCGTTTATTACCGAATAAAGGTTTAGCCCCCTGATCGCCCGGCGGTGATATGCGTCGCCCCAGGCAGCGTCAGATTAACGCCAGTACCGCTAACACCCACGCACGCAGCATACGCCTCCCTTAGTGGTATAGTATCTGAACAGATCAATATCTGATCCGATCAGATCTATACTAGCGTCCCCAGCAGTTTAGGGTTCCCAAAAACGCAGTGTTAGCGGGATCAGCCCAGATACCTGCTAGCTCCTGCGTTTTGCCCCTCCGCCCGGCCCAGCCCAGCCCACCCAAGTGCAGTATCAATCGATCACTGTCACTTACAAAACACTAAACGCATAACTGCAGCATTCGCAGAGTCAGGCGTGATCCCTGCGATCGCTAACAGTTTTTTTGGTAGCGTTTGGTGAACTGGAAAGCGCCAGCGGCCTAGTACATCCCGGTCGTAGTCAAACCAGCACTGCAGTAACACTTGGTGACGTGGCGAGTCCCATAAGTGCAGTTCAAGCTGGCGAGGTGTCATGCTCAAGTAGTGTCCCGCTGCCACCAAGAAGAAGACAAACACAGGCCTGTCGTGCCTATAGTGCCCTTCCTGCTGCATTCGCCAATCCTAATTGGGAACCCACCACTTCTGCAGCGCCCGTACTTCCCCCATTCACATCCCCAACCAAATGCAGTCGGCTGCATGAGAGGCATTTTCTTTATGTTCTCCCGAGTACCCCTACCGAGCGAACCCCCCAAAAAAGATGTTGTGTCTGCAGCAAGCACGGATATAGGCGTGACACCCGCTATTATTGTCCCTCCTGTCCTGACAATCCTGGTCTTTGCATTGGTGAATGTTTTGAATGCTACCATTCACTAGTTGAGTATTAGCGTAGGGTACAGCATTGCACAGACTAGGCACACTTTCACAGGGTCTCCCAAGATGCCATCGCATTTTGAGAGACCCAAACCTGGAGTTAGTTACAAAAAAAGTGTAAAAAAAAAAAAATATATAAAATAAAAAAAAATAGTTGTCAGTTTATTGTTCTCTCTCTCTCTCTATTCTCTCTCTATTGTTCTGCTCTTTTTTACTGTATTCTATTCTGCAATGTTTTATTGTTATTATGTTTTATCATGTTTGCTTTTCAGGTATGCAATTTTTTATACTTTACCGTTTACTGTGTTTTTTATTGTTAACCTTTTTTTGTCTTCAGGTACGCCATTCACAACTTTGAGTGGTTATACCAGAATGATGCCTGCAGGTTTAGGTATCATCTTGGTATCATTCTTTTCTGCCAGCAGTTGGCTTTCATGTAAAAGCAATCCTAGCGGCTAATTAACCTCTAGACTGCTTTTACAAGCAGTGGGAGGGAATGCCCCCCCACCGTCTTCCGTGTTTTTCTATGGCTCTCCTGTCTCAACAGGGAACCTGAGAATGCAGCCAGTGATTCAGCCAGCTGACCATAGAGCTGATCAGAGACCAGAGTGGCTCCAAACATCTCTATGGCCTAAGAAACTGGAAGCTACGAGCATTTTATGACTTAGATTTTGCCAGATGTATACAGCGCCATTGGGAAATTGGGAAAGCATTTTATCACACCGATCTTGGTGTGGTCAGATGCTTTGAGGGCAGAGGAGAGATCTAGGGTCTAATAGACCCCATTTTAAAAAAAAAAAGAGTACCTGTTACTACCTATTGCTATCATAGGGGATATTTACATTCCCTGGGATAACAATAAATATGATTAAAAAAATGAAAGGAACAGTTTAAAAATAAGATAAAAAACCAAAAAAATAATAAAGAAAAAAAAAGAAAGCACCCCTTTCGCCCCTGCTCTCACACAAAGGCGAACGCAAGCATCGGTCTGGCGTCAAATGTAAACAGCAATTGCACCATGCATGTGAGGTGTCACCGCGAATGTCAGATCGAGGGCAGTAATTTTAGCAGTAGACCTCCTCTGTAAATCTAAAGTGGTAACCTGTAAAGGCTGTTAAAGGCTTTAAAAACGGTATTTAGTTCGTCGCCACTGCACGTTTGTGCGCAATTTTAAAGCATGTCATGCTTGGTATCCATGTACTCGGCCTAAGATCATCTTTTTTTATTTCATCAAACATTTGGGCAATATAGTGTGTTTTAGTGCATTAAAATTTAAAAATGTGTGTTTTTTCCCAAAAAATGCGTTTGAAAAATCGCTGCGCAAATACTGTGTGAAAAATAAAAAATGAAACACCCACCACTTTAAACTGTAGGGCATTTGCTTTAAAACTATTTATAATGTTTGGGGGTTCAAAGTAATTTTCTTGCAAAAAAAAATATTTTTTCATGTAAACAAAAAGTGTCAGAAAGGGCTTAGTCTTCAAGTGGTTAGAAGAATGGGTGATTTGTGACATAAGCTTCTAAATGTTGTGCATAAAATGCCAGGACAGTTCAAAACCCCCCCAAATGACCCCATTTTGGAAAGTAGACACCCCAAGCTATTTGCTAAGAGTCATGTCGAGTCCATGGAATATTTTATATTGTGACACATGTTGTGGGAAAAAGACAGATTTTTTTTTTGCACAAAGTTGTCACTAAATGATATATTGCTCAAACATGCCATGGGAATATGTGAAATTACACCCCAAAATACATTCTGCTGCTTCTCCTGAGTACCGGGATACCACATGTGTGAGACTTTTTGGGAGCCTAGCCGCGTACGGGACCCCGAAAACCAAGCACCGCCTTCACACTTTCTAAGGGCGTAAATTTTTGATTTCACTCTTCACTGCCTATCACAGTTTCGGAGGCCATGGAATGCCCAGGTAGCACAACCCCCCCCAAATGACCCCATTTTGGAAAGTAGACACCCCATTTTTTGCAGACCTCACTTTTTGTCACAAAGTTTTGAAAATTGAAAAAAGAAAAAAAAAAAATTTTTCTTGTCTTTCTTCATTTTCAAAAACAAATGAGAGCTGCAAAATACTCACCATGCCTCTCAGAAAATAGCTTGGGGTGTCTACTTTCCAAAATGGGGTCATTTGGGGGGGGTTGTGGCACCTGGGCATTCCATGGCCTCTGAAACTGTGATAGGCAGTGAAGAGTGAAATCAAAAATTTACACCCTTAGAAATCCTGAAGGTTGGTTTTCGGGGTCCCGTACGCGGCTAGGCTCCCAAAAAGTCCCACACATGTGGTATCCCCATACTCAGGAGAAGCAGCTAAATGTATTTTGGGGTGCAATTCCACATATGCCCATGGCCTGTGTGAGCAATATATCATTTAGTGACAACTTTGTGCAAAAAATAAAAATAAATAAATTGTCACTTTCCCGCAACTTGTGTCAAAATATAAAATATTCCATGGACTCAACATGCCTCTCAGCAAATAGCTTGGGGTGTCTACTTTCCAAAATGGGGTCATTTGGGGGGGGGGTTGTGCCATGTGGGCATTTTATGGCCTTCAAAACTGTGATAGGTAGTGAGGAGTGAAATCAAAAATTTACGCCCTTAGAAATCCTGAAGGCGGTCATTGGTTTTCGGGGCCCCGTACGCGGCTAGGCTCCCAAAAAGTCCCACACATGTGGTATCCCCGTACTCAGGAGAAGCAGCTGAATATATTTTGGGGTGCAATTCCACATAGGCCCATGGCCTGTGTGAGCAATATATTAATTAGTGACAACTTTTTGTAAATATTTTTTTTTGTCATTATTCAATCACTTGGGACAAAACAATAAATATTCAATGGGTTCAACATGCCTCTCAGCAATTTCCTTGGGGTGTATACTTTCCAAAATGGGGTCATTTGGGGGGGTTTGTACTGCCCTGCCATTTTAGCACCTCAAAAAATGACATAGGCAGTCATAAACTAAAAGCTGTGTAAATTCCAGAAAATGTACTCTAGTTTGTAGACGCTATAACTTTTGTGCAAACCAATAAATATACGCTTATTGACTTTTTTTACCAAAGACATGTGGCCAAATACATTTTGGCCTAAATGTATGACTAAAATTGAGTTTATTGGATTTTTTTTATAACAAACAGTAGAAAATATCATTTTTTTTCAAAATTTTCGGTCTTTTTTCCGTTTATAGCGCAAAAAATAAAAACGGCAGAAGTGATCAAATACCATCAAAAAAAATCTCTATTTGTAGGAAGAAAAGGATGCAAATTTTGTTTGTGTACAGCATTGCATGACCGCGCAATTAGCAGTTAAAGCGACGCAGTGCCAAATTGGAAAAAGTCCTCTGGTCCTTAGGCAGCATAATGGTCCGGGGCTGAAGTGGTTAAAACCATTAATAATTTCTGCCATGTGCTTCCTTTAATATTATAGCATGCTAAAATAATAAAGCGACCATTATCAGTGTACTTTTTTTTTTTTTTTTTTTTACGCTCAGTTTCAATATTTACAATATAACCCTTCTGTATTGTCATAGCTGGTCAAGAGTTTTTTTTTTTTATAGACACAATCTCTCACACAGGAATTTGAAACGGAGGAGCAATTCACTCCTTCCTTACAGGAGATTCACACGAGGGGAGGGGGTGAGGAAAAATTGCAGGCTTTAATCTCCCTGTGATGATTTCTCGCACTTATTTATTTATTTTTTTCCACTCAGCCATACTTAGCTATTTTTCTGCTTCTCAAATATTTGTTAAACATTTAGATAACACTTGCGTCTGGTCTAATTCTCTTTTGCTAGACCCATCAGTGATATGACTATTGGATCACCTTTACCTGAAGTTGCAGCTCCAACAGTTTGGTTCCTATGAGTCCGACCGAGGGTTGTCCCCGAGCAGGCAGCCCAGATGTAGCACAGTCTCCCAGACAATGTTGTCCAGTAGTACCTGAGATGGTGCAGTAATCCAAGACGCCGGCTCTGGTCCAATCCCCATGGGCCATATAATGCAATGTCACTTACTATTTTACATATTTATCTGCTTAATACATCAGCTAGCAAGGTGTTGCCTTCCTTACAGAGCGAAGCCATAAGACAATTCAACCGAGTATCTCTTTAAGCTTTTGCAAAGTTTCCTGCTTCTCTGCCAGCTCCCAATCTGTCACTGATAGGCAAGCAGGCTACAACACGAGTTTTACAGGCACACAGAACATGAGGTGTGAAGATTGATTTTTTGCTGGTTATTTAAACTCTTATTATCAACCCATACCTTTTTTTGATCTTTGAGTCCTAACAATTTAAGTTTATCCACCAAATCCTGATACATTTACAGTTAGTTTACTATTGCATCCAAACTTCCCCTCCCACTTGGCACATTAGGAACACAGCAGCCTCATAAGCAGGCACAAAACATTCTTTTACAGAGACTATTCCCCATTGTCAGCACCAGTCGGGTCTCTCATTTACCTATAAAACACTGGGATAGTGACCCTCGGCCCACGGTAGCAATAGGAATACAAGAAGAGTAAAAATATCATCACTCCCCACACTATAGGGAGAATCAAAAAATAATTAACTTGTCTCTGCAGTACTGTTGTTTTTTCAATAAGGTTACAGCAGCAACAGAAAGGTTAAACATGAGAAAGGAGAAACTAAACACACAGAAGAAAGTTAGCCTTGCAATCTTTCTAGATCACTTAACTAAATAGCGCTTAAATCATCGGGCAATCATCTCCGACGACGTCAGGTAATCAACCTCTGACAATTGGTATACCTCAAATCTTTTTTTTTATCTGTCCGGGACAGCGGGTGATGTAATTTTTTACCTTAGACAACATCCCCAAATGTCTCTGTCTTCGAACACCGGATTATCAAGATATTATACGATCAATCCCAGTGTCTACAATTACAACACATTAAACCAGAATCAAACAGAAAGAGAAGAAGAGACTCTTAGAAAGAATTAAGAATAATTTAAATTATCTTACCTCTCAAACACTAGGAGGACTGGATCACAAAGTTCGAAACCAGACAGTGGATCTGGGTCTCAGGCCCCCACCCCTACTTCACCACTAACGTTGAGTGGGGGGACATTTATTCTCAGTGAGCTTTGAAGTCCAATACTCACCAATGTTTTTATCGGGACCATCTGACCCGAAATACACTTGTTGGTTCCGGCTTGAAGGACCAAAAAATTTTAGGATTACTCTTCTCTTGTGATCAGTCAAACTCCAGATGTATTGAAAAGCAGACAATTTATTTCAGATGTGTCACACAAAAGGATGATGCTTACAATCCAAAAGATGCAGTAAGAATCACACAAAGAGATGTACATCCCCCCTCCTAATACCTACAATAATATAGCTATAACGCTTCTATTGGTTGAGGAAACACAGATAGCGTGCCTGGTACAAAATGGTACTTTATTTGGCTAATTAGTGTTTCCTGTACAGTCTTGTTCTACCATATATGGTTAGGCCTAATCATCCTACAACTTACTATGGAGTTAGGTAAAACAAACGATATAGCAAGTTAATACAACATTGTGTTCAGAAGTCATCCTAAAAATCAGTCTCAGGGTTATTGTTTTTCTAATAGTTTTTCTAATAGAAAAGTTTTAAATGTTTATTGTGTGACTAACAGCTCGTGTGTACACTGCATTATGCAAGCAATTAACTGCAAAAACGACCCCTTTATTGTCAGATTGAATGACGATGCGTTTATTACTGAAAAACTCCCCCCAGATTTCTATTGCCACAATGACTGGAAAGAGTTCCAGAAGCACAATGTTCTACCCGCCGCATCCGTAAACAATTCAAAATCATCTGCATTTATGAATTCCTCCTGAAAGAAAGACCTCTCATTTTATGTATCCAAAAACCGTGACCAAATCAGCAAATCCGCTTTAAGGTCATTATTCAACCGTACATGAGAAAAAAGGACTTTAAACCCAATGTTGCTAAATAAAGCCTCCTAGAAAAAATTCTTCTGACTGTCATAATGCGACACGCAAAAGCCAGGACCCCAAACAATGACTGAAGCTCTTTTAGTTGGACTTTCCGTTTCCTAATCAAAAAATATATCAGATTTTTTGCCTTCTCTATCTTTTCTGTGGGCAAACTAAATACTGACAACTTTATGTCTATGTGAATTCCTAAAAATTGCAATGAAGTGGAAGGAAAAATAGTCTTTTCCTGCACCATGGGAACTCAAAAATGGCTCATAAGGAGCGAAAAAAGTTTCAAGGAGTAAAAACAACTGATGAATCTGCCGACCCTATTATCAGGAAATCTAAATAGTGGACGATGGGAGTGTGGCCTAGCACATGGAGCTGTAGGACATTGTGGTAGCTTCCGGTCTTGATGGTCTCCATGGGGCTCTAGCTAAAACCCAAATCTTGCTCTTACAGGAGACACACTTTAGGAGCTTGGCTGTCCCGACCCTAAATAACCCTTATTACCACCAGTGGTGTCACAGCACAAACCCACAGGAGAAGTCCAAAGGGGTATCAATAGCATTTCACAAATCATTCCACCCAGAAGTTCTACACTAGTTCCTCAAATTGAAATCTAACTCCTCTATTTTTACAGTGGCTAACGTGTATGGACCAAACCAAGACCAGGGGGGCTTCTTATCCATGGTCCTGAACAAATTACTCTCTTTTGGCAGTCCCTGTTTCATTTTAGGTAGAGATCTCAACGTGACCCTTTGTCTGGCCGTGGACACCTCCTCCGGTAAGTCCTCCATCCCACACTCCACTCTTACACACATAAAATAACTCTTGCACTCCGCTCAACTGGTGGATGTTTGGCGAGTGCAACACCCATTTGAGAGTTGACCCGGTCAACTGGCAGTTCTTACGCCCTTTCCCTAGAACAGATAAGCCTTGGTCCCACCTTTGTGTCCAAGGTTATGGCATTATACTCCCATCCCTCAGTATTCGTCTTAGTCAATGGCTCCTCATCTTCTCCGTTCCACATCTCTAACGGTACCCACCAGGGATGCCCCATCTCCTCTACTTTTTGTCCTAGTGATAGAACACCTAGCAAGGGCCATTAGACAGATCAAAACTATAGTGGGGATCCAGACACCCTCCTCCGAGCACAAACTCTCACTCTACGTGGATGATCTCCTAGTCTACATTCAGCAACCTAATACATCCCTACCCACCCTGATGCATGAATTTCACAGATTCTGAGAATTTAGCAATTTTAAACTAAACATATCCAAGACAGAAGCCCTTAATATCTCCCTACCACCCACCACATTTGCCCAAGTGCAGGCCAACTTTCCATTCCAATGGGGTTCCAGAGGCATCTCCTATCTGGGGATAATGATTCCATCCAACCTTTCAGACCTTTATACCCTTCAACTATCTTCTTTACTGACCCATCTTCTGAAGGAACTAGACACATCAAACTTATCCATGCTGCCCTGGTTTGGTCACATTAACACACTTAAAATGGACACCCTCCCTAAACTACTCTATTTATTCCAGACAGTGCCTATTACGTTCAACTCCCTACGATCCATGTCCATACGCTTCATCTGGCACCAGGGACTATCCTGTATCCATCACACTCTACTCACATACCCCAAAACTCAAGGTGGGGTGGGCCTCCCAGACTTCGAACTATACCACAGGGCAGCACTGTTGTCTAGGATCTTGGAATGGTTCCCCGACCCTTCCCCAAAGCATCCACCATGGTGGAACAAGATCTCTCCACTCTTGACCTCTGGGCATTACTGTGGGGTTATGGGCAGAAGCTGCACCTCCTATTCACTTCCTCCCATTAACAACCGCTGCACTATACCTATGGTACAAAAATAGACTGTCATCGTTGCTGTCCACAGATCCCTCACCACTCACATCATTATTTGACCACCCCACTCTCCCTCAGGGTATGGGATCCAGCAAAGTAGGCCCATATCTCCGCTCAACAGGGCCTATAGCAAGCTCATTTGTGAACCCAACCTCAGGTACACCTGTTGTACTGAGAGACCAGGGCAACTGGCTCACAGCCCTGCGTATATCCTCCTTTTGCTTTGACCTATTTTCCTCTTCCCAAATCCACAGACCCCTAACGGGTTACTAACAGCTGTGCTCTCTCTCAGAAACACCCAGACACCTGCTCTCCACCATCTACAAACTGCAACACTCACTGATACACGATCAACCCCCCTCTTACACCAGGAGGTGGGCCTTAGACCTGGGAAGGTAACTCTCTATAGTTGACTGGCAAAAGTCATTCCACTTAACGCACAAATCCTCCATCTCTTGCTATAACCAGGAAAAAAGCTTAAAAACTCCTATCCAGATGGTACAGGGACCCTCAATCTCTTCATACATTTTTCCCATCCGTATCTCCCTCATGTTGTAGATGCAGCTCAGCGGAGGGAAACTACCTCCACATCTGGTGGAATTGCAAGACCATACAGCCCCTCTGGTCACAGGTTTTCACCCTATACAGTGGTCTATATGATCGGCCAATGACACCCACCCCAGAGATAGCTCTATTATCTATGCTCCCTGGCTCCATAGCCTCCCAAAAACTTACCTTGTTATGTTTTTTCCTGTCAGCTGCCAGACAACTTATCCCCCTATTCTGGAAGACCACTACCACCCCCCTTGTCCTCATGGGTCTCAGTGGTCAACAACATTATGCACATGGAAGAGATGATAGCTCTAGACAATGACACCTTCAACAAATTTAAAATCCTCTGACTCACTTGGATCGACTACTCTACTTCTGACTCCCTGAAAGCGATGTTGACACCCCATAATTAATCCGGACACACCTCCTGACCCTATTTTTCCGGTTTGTTGCACTGGGGTCTGCTCACCCCCTTCTAACCTATCTTTCCCCCTTTCTACATCTATGCCTTTCACCTTCCCAATCTCCATATTCCTTCCCCCTTCTCCCGTTCCCTCTTTTTCTCTTTCTCCCCCCAATCCTATGTCTCCTTAACAGCTACGCAGATGTTTTCCTCCCCAACCCTTATAATTCATCTTGCAATACACAATGGTTTCAACTGCTACTTCCTGAAAGACGGTTGTGTCCCTATATCCCACTGGATTACATCCTAAAGTGTATTAGATACTTCTGTACTGAACATCTGGTCATTACCTATGTTATGTTGTTTTATCTTCTTAAAACGCAATAAAAAACATATTTGACTCTAAATAGTAGACAATATTGTCAAAACCTGACTCAAAACTGATCACCCAGTGCAAAAAGTTCGAGAAGTTTTCTAAATAAGAGCACGACAGGGAACACCCCATTGGCAAACACATATCATAAAAGAAATATTTTTCAAAGAAAAAAACCCAAGGAACTATACGAACGGGGGGATACTGGACGCAATCTAAATGCAGACTTAATATCAGCCTTTGCCATTAGAAACCCCTGGCCAAAGGACCTGATTTTGACTATCACCTCCTCAAACGAGAAATAAGAAACCGAAGCAAAGGAATCATCAATCTCATCATTAAGGGAGGACCCTTTTGGGTATGACAGGTGATGGATGATTCTAAATGAATTTGGTTCCTTTTTAGGGACAACCCCTAAAGGCAAGATACACATGTTTTTGAAATGGGGAAATGGGAAAGGCCCCGCTATGCGGCTCTCTGAGATTTCTTTTTGCACTTTTTCCCTAACTACTTCTGGGAATTCAGACTTCAAATTGTCCACCACCGAGCAACCTATTTCTGAAAATATACGCAGTAAACACCCGTACGTAAACCCCTCAATTAAGAACTGTGCCATCCTCCGATCTGGGTAAAGTTCCAACCATGGGACCATGTTTGTTATCCTCAGTGGTGTGAACGCTTTTGGTTTGAAAACTATCCCGCTGTTGCCCTGACTGACTGCTCCTTTTGAAGCATTTCAAAACTGAATGAAGACCCGAGCAAAAGGAACACTCATGCCTATATTTACACAATGCACCCCACTTGCACTGGTTCTCATTAAATGCATAGCATACACCTTTCCTGTATGGGGAAACTTTACTAACGGAATGCTGCTGTTTAGAAAAGGGGGGCTTCTGGGGCACAATCAAGTTCAGCCAGAGGCCTACGTCTTTCATGCCCCATTTTAGATTGGGATAAATGGAAATGTTTTGCCTAAAAGACTCATCGTATTGATACCAACCATTCCCCCCAAAACTCCTGTAAGCTTCCAACACATTCTCCAAATGCTGGAACAACCCACATTTCTCTGGATGTTTTTCCCCTACAATGCTAGAAAAAATACAGTATGCCTACAACCAATTATTAAATGATCTTGTAATGGGCCTGCGCTTATCCTCATCCCCTTTCTCTTCAGCTTTGCTATCCGTTTTTATTAGAAATTCCTTAGAGAAGGGTAAAAGGGACAGCATATCCAAAAATTCACCTTTCCATATTTTCTCTTTCACAGTTGCGGAAAGATGAAAGCCCAGTGGGGATAAATCACAGGACAATGCCTCTTTAAAACAGGTTTCCGGCACCACAGGGTTAACCATTACATGTGAAAGAGATTGAGCAACATACCAGAATCCTGTACATTCCAAAAAAATTAACAAGAGAAGGTATATTCAGTGAACCCGTTGACATTGCCGAGGGACCCCCAGATGCCAAGGGGTTAACTGCTGCAGCTGCTGGAGACCATACAGAAGTAGGAGCAGCAACATTCCCATTAGATGACACACAAATTTTAGCTATATTAGAAAATAATGATAACAATGTGTTAAGCATATGCAACTCACCAGGAACTCCAGCAGGTGGCGCCAAGGCAGCATTGGGATTCTGCTGATGCTGACCTTCCATAGAGGAATCGGGAGGAGTGGCTACCCGTCCATCACAATCTTCGGGCACCTTGCGCCTCCCCATTCAGCTCCTCGGAGGGGGCAAATCACCTTTGGCTACTGGGGCAGGACCTGGTGTTCTGAAAGAGAGTCACTCACCCCGACCCTGCCTCTGTCGCTTCAGATGGGAGATGGAGAAAAGGCCCACCTCCTTCTCTTGTCCCAGGAGCCAAGTCTTTCCCCAGCGCTGCTTGCTCTTTGTCCCACAGCACCGATCGCGCCATGTACTATGGTGCCAACTGTGCCAATCTCTCCCTCACCAACTACTCCATGCTCCATGGCTCTGCTCCTTTCATGCTCCTCTGTATTGTCTGCTGCCACCAACACTGGACCCACAACATTTGCACGCTCCAGGGGCCGGCTGTGCTGCAGCCTAGTAGACTGCCGAGATTCCCCTGCTGATGCTGCTGCCGCTCTCCTCTGCCACCTGGCCAGCCGTGGAGTAGATACAGACATGCCGACCTCCTCTGCGCTTCTCCTGTTGTTTCTTCCAGACAACACCTCAGCCATTCCTCTCCACCACAGGCTGCCACCTTCTCCAAAAGCTGCCTGACGATCGTCTTCATGTCCTGAGGTAGGTGATGAATCTCTTCTTTACCAAACATTCAGCCTGTCAGCAAAACTACTGGGACAGTGGGCCCTTTATATAATGAGCCCCACTGCTTCCAGAGAGTTACATACACTTTAACCAGTTGCCGACCGCCGCACGACGATGTACGTCGACAGAGCGGCACGGGCAGGCAAAAGGGCTTACCTGTACGTCCTTGCCTGCCCGCGGGTGGGGGGTCCGATCGGACCCCCCCCGGTGCCTGCGGTGGTCGGCAAATCTCCCACGGCGATTGGTGGTGAGGGGAAGGCCAACCATTCGTGGCCCCCCCTCGCGATCGCTCCCAGCCAATGGGATCATTTCCCTGCCTCTGTATTGTACACAGAGGCAGAGGAAATGATGACATCTCTCCTCGGCTCGGTATTTTCCGTTCCGGGCCGAGGAGAGAAGACTGTAATGTGAGTGCACCAACACACACACACACAGTAGAACATGCCAGGCACACATTACACCCCGATCCCCCCCCGATCGCCCCCCGATCACCCCCCAATCACCCCCCCGTCACAAACTGACACCAAGCAGGTTTTTTTTTTTTTGATTACTGTATTGGTGTCAGTTTGTGACAGTTACAGTGTTGGGACAGTGAGTATTACCCCCCTTTAGGTCTAGGATACCCCCCTAACCCCCCCTAATAAAGTTTTAACCCCTTGATCACCCCTGTTACCGGTGTCACCAGTGTCATTTTTCTGATCGCTGTATTAGTGTCGCTGGTGATGCTAGTTAGGGACGTAAATATTTAGGTCAGCGTTTTATAGCGACAGGGACCCCCATATACTATCTTATAAATGTTTTAACCCCTTGATTTCCCCCTAGTTAACCCTTTCACCACTGATCACCGTATAACCGTTACGGGTGACGCTGGCTAGTTTGTTTATTTTTTATAGTGTCAGGGCACCCGCCGATTATTACCGAATAAAGGTTTAGCCCCCTGATCGCCCGGCGGTGATATGCGTCGCCCCAGGCAGCGTCAGATTAGCGCCAGTACCGCTAACACCCACGCACGCAGCATACACCTCCCTTAGTGGTATAGTATCTGATCCGATCAATATCTGATCCGATCAGATCTATACTAGCGTCCCCAGCAGTTTAGGGTTCCCGAAAACGCAGTGTTAGCGGGATCAGCCCAGATACCCGCTAGCACCTGCGTTTTGCCCCTCCGCCCGGCCCAGCCCAGCCCACCCAAGTGCAGTATCGATCGATCACTGTCACTTACAAAACACTAAACGCATAACTGCAGCGTTCGCAGAGTCAGGCCTGATCCCTGCGATCGCTAACAGTTTTTTTGGTAGCGTTTTGGTGAACTGGCAAGCACCAGACCCAGGCAGCGTCAGGTTAGTGCCAGTACAGCTAACACCCACGCACGCACCGTACACCTCCCTTACTGGTATAGTATCTGAACAGATCAATATCTGATCCGATCAGATCTATACTGGCGTCCCCAGCAGTTTAGGGTTCCCAAAAATGCAGTGTTAGCGGGATCAGCCCAGATACCTGCTAGCACCTGCGTTTTGCCCCTCCGCCCGGCCCAGCCCACCCAAGTGCAGTATCGATCGATCACTGACACTTACAAAACACTAAACGCATAACTGCAGGGTTCGCAGAGTCAGGCCTGATCCCTGCGATCGCTAACAGTTTTTTTGGTAGCGTTTTGGTGAACTGGCAAGCACCAGCGGCCTAGTACACCCCGGTCGTAGTCAAACCAGCACTGCAGTAACACTTGGTGACATGGCGGGTCCCATAAGTGCAGTTCAAGCTGGTGAGGTGGCAAGCACAAGTAGTGTCCCGCTGCCACCAAAAAGACAAACACAGGCCCGTCGTGCCCATAGTGCCCTTCCTGCTGCATTCGCCAATCCTAATTGGGAACCCACCGCTTCTGCAGCGCCCGTACTTCCCCCATTCACATCCCCAACCAAATGCAGTTGGCTGCATGAGAGGCATTTTTATGTCCTCCCGAGTACCCCTACCCAACGAACTCCCCCAAAAAAGATGTTGTGTCTGCAGCAAGCGCGGATATAGACGTGACACCTGCTATTATTGTCCCTCCTGTTCTGACAATCCTGGTCTTTGCATTGGTGAATGTTTTGAACGCTACCATTCACTAGTTGAGTATTAGCGTAGGGTACAGCATTGCACAGACTAGGCACACTTTCACAGGGTCTCCCAAGATGCCATCGCATTTTGAGAGACCCGAACCTGGAACCGGTTACAGTTATAAAAGTTAGTTACAAAAAAAAGTGTAAAAAAAAAAAAAAAAAAAAAAAACCACATACAAAAATATAAAATAAAAAAAAATAGTTGTCGTTTTATTGTTCTCTCTCTCTCTATTCTCTCTCTATTGTTCTGCTCTTTTTTTACTGTATTCTATTCTGCAATGTTTTATTGTTATTATGTTTTATCATGTTTGTTTTTCAGGTATGCAATTTTTTATATTTTACCGTTTACTGTGCTTTATTGTTAACCATTTTTTTGTCTTCAGGTACGCCATACACGACTTTGAATGGTTATACCAGAATGATGCCTGCAGGTTTAGGTATCATCTTGGTATCATTCTTTTCAGCCAGCGGTCGGCTTTCATGTAAAAGCAATCCTAGCGGCTAATTAGCCTCTAGACTGCTTTTACAAGCAGTGGGAGGGAATGCCCCCCCCCAACGTCTTCCGTGTTTTTTTCTGGCTCTCCTGTCTCAACAGGGAACCTGAAAATGCAGCCGGTGATTCAGCCAGCTGACCATAGAGCTGATCAGAGACCAGAGTGGCTCCAAACATCTCTATGGCCTAAGAAACCGGAAGCTACGAGCATTTTATGACTTAGATTTCGCCGGATGTAAACAGCGCCATTGGGAAATTGGGAAAGCATTTTATCACACCGATCTTGGCGTGGTCAGATGCTTTGAGGGCAGAGGAGAAATCTAGGGTCTAATAGACCACAATTTTTTCAAAAAAGAGTACCTGTCACTACCTATTGCTATCATAGGGGATATTTACATCCCCTGAGATAACAATAAAAATGATTTAAAAAAAAAATGAAAGGAACAGTTTAAAAATAAGATAAAAAAAAATAATAATAATAAAGAAAAAAAAAAAAAAAAAAGCACCCCTGTCCCCCCTGCTCTCGCGCTAAGGCGAACGCAAGCGTCGGTCTGGCGTCAAATGTAAACAGCAATTGCACCATGCATGTGAGGTATCACCGCGAATGTCAGATCGAGGGCAGTAATTTTAGCAGTAGACCTCCTCTGTAAATCTAAAGTGGTAACCTGTAAAGGCTTTTAAAGGCTTTAAAAAATGTATTTAGTTTGTCGCCACTGCACGTTTGTGCGCAATTCTAAAGCATGTCATGTTTGGTATCCATGTACTCGGCCTAAGATCATCTTTTTTATATCATCAAACATTTGGGCAATATAGTGTGTTTTAGTGCATTAAAATTTAAAAAAGTGTGTTTTTTCCCCAAAAAATGCGTTTGAAAAATCGCTGCGCAAATACTGTGTGAAAAAAAAAATGAAACACCCACCATTTTAATCTGTAGGGCATTTGCTTTAAAAAAATATATAATGTTTGGGGGTTCAAAGTAATTTTCTTGCAATTTATGTAATCAAAAAGTGTCAGAAAGGGCTTTGTCTTCAAGTGGTTAGAAGAGTGGGTGATGTGTGACATAAGCTTCTAAATGTTGTGCATAAAATGCCAGGACAGTTCAAAACCCCCCCAAATGACCCCATTTTGGAAAGTAGACACCCCAAGCTATTTGCTGAGAGGCATGTCGAGTCCATGGAATATTTTATATTGTGACACAAGTTGCGGGAAAGAGACAAATTTTTTTTTTTTTTGCACAAAGTTGTCACTAAATGATATATTGCTCAAACATGCCATAGGAATACGTGAAATTACACCCCAAAATACATTCTGTTGCTTCTCCTGAGTACGGGGATACCACATGTGTGGGACTTTTTGAGAGCCTAGCCTCGTACGGGACCCCGAAAACCAAGCACCGCCTTCAGGCTTTCTAAAGCCGTACATTTTTTATTTCACTCTTCACTGCCTATCACAGTTTCGGAGGCCATGGAATGCCCAGGTGGCAAAAAACCCCCCCAAATGACCCCATTTTGGAAAGTAGACACCCCAAGCTATTTGATGAGAGGTATAGTGAGTATTTTGCAGACCTCACTTTTTGTTACAAAGTTTTGAAATTTGAAAAAAGAAAAAAAAAATTTTTTTCTCATCTTTCTTTATTTTCAAAAACAAATGAGAGCTGCAAAATACTCACCATGCCTCTCAGCAAATAGCTTATAGCTCAGCAAATAACTTTCCCGCAACTTGTGTCAAAATATAAAACATTCCATGGACTCAACATGCCTCAAAGCAAATAGCTTGGGGTGTCTACTTTCCAAAATGGGGTCATTTTGGGGGGTTTGTGCTACCTGGGCATTCCATGGCCTCCGAAACTGTGATAGGCAGTGAAGAGTGAAATCAAAAATTTACACCCTTAGAAATCCTGAAGGCGGTGATTGGTTTTCGGGGCCCCGTACGCGGCTAGGCTCCCAAAAAGTCCCACACATGTGGTATCCCCGTACTCAGGAGAAGTAGCTAAATGTATTTTGGGGTGCAATTCCACATATGCCCATGGCCTGTGTCAGCAATATATCATTTAGTGACAACTTTGTGCAAAAAAAAAAAAAAATTGTCACTTTCCCGCAACTTGTGTCAAAATATAAAACATTCCATGGACTCAACATGCCTCAAAGCAAATAGCTTGGGGTGTCTACTTTCCAAAATGGGGTCATTTGGGGGGGGTTTTATGCCATCTGGGCATTTTATGGCCTTCAAAACTGTGATAGGTAGTGAGGAGTAAAATCAAAAATGTACGCCCTTAGAAATCCTGAAGGCAGTGATTGGTTTTCGGGGCCCCGTACGCGGCTAGGCTCCCAAAAAGTCCCACACATGTGGTATCCCCATACTCAGGAGAAGCAGCTAAATGTATTTTGGGGTGCAATTCCACATATGTCCATGGCCTGTGTGAGCCATATATCATTTAGTGACAACTTTTTGTAATTTTTTTTTTGTCATTATTCAATAACTTGGGACAAAAAAATGAATATTCAATGGGCTCAACATGCCTCTCAGCAATTTCCTTGGGGTGTCTACTTTCCAAAATGGGGTCATTTGGGGGGGTTTTGTACTGCCCTGCCATTTTAGCACCTCAAGAAATGACATAGGCAGTCATAAATTAAAGGCTGTGTAAATTTCAGAAAATGTACCCTAGTTTGTAGGCGCTATAACTTTTGCGTAAACCAATAAATATACACTTATTGACATTTTTTTTACCAAAGACATGTGGCCGAATACATTTTGGCCTAAATGTATGACTAAAATTGAGTTTATTGGATTTTTTTTAGAACAAAAATTAGAAAATATCATTTTTTTTCAAAATTTTCGGTCTTTTTCCGTGTATAGCGCAAAAAATAAAAACTGCAGATCAAATACCATCAAAAGAAAGCTCTATTTGTGGGAAGAAAAGGACACAAATTTCGTTTGGGTAGAGCATTGCATGACCGCGCAATTAGCAGTTAAAGCGACGCAGTGCCAAATTGTAAAAAGTGCTCTGGTCAGGAAGGGGGTAAATCCTTCCGGGGCTGAAGTGGTTAATTGGCCAATTCCTACCTGCCCCAGGTGAGCAGGGAGGGCCAAACATCCCTTGATTCCCTGCCTAATCTGACCATCCTAATCAGCCAACACCTGGGGGAAGGCAGAGGAAACCCCATTCAGGTGCGCCCAAATAATTGTGCACTCCTATTACATGAGGTCCCTTGGGGCAGATTATAGGCGTTTTCTGCTTTTTACATTGGTGACCTTTTGACCTGTACAGAAATGTGGCAAAAGAAACGTGGTAATAATTGTGCCAAAAATTGTAGTAAAAACACACAACTTGGAAACGCTCAGGTGTGAATGCAGCCTAACTGTCACATCCCAGACTGTCGTGTTTTATTCAAAGCCATAATAAACCCAATGTCAGAAATGTCATATATTGCAGCTCCATAGGTGTGCACCTTAAAGCTCAAAAATTTGTGTGTTTTATATATACACACACACATTATATATATATATATATATATATAATGTGTGTGTGTATATATAAAACGCACACATTTTTGAGCTTTAGGGTGCACACCTATGGAGCTGCAATATATGACACTGGAATATTGCTGGTTTACACCAGATTTTGGAGAGAAAGGCACGCTGATTGCACAGCTGTGTGTTGAGCTATTTAGTTGTGACCTGGCTATGGCTCAGGGCCCCACCCCACAAGCAGGAAGTCTGTGTATGGGGTCAGATGGGCTCCCATTCCTCTGCAGGAGTCAGAGACTGCATGGGGGTGCAGCCAGAGCATGCATGTCTGCAGGAGGCAGATGTACTTTGTGACAGAGCAGCAAGGCACTGATCAGGAGTAAGCTAGGAGAGAGCTTAATTCAAGGAAACTCTTTTGTTCTAAAGAGCAGACCTAAGGCCTAGGCTACAGGCCTGAAGCAGCCGTGTGGCAATAATGTAAGCCAGGAAGCTGTGAGAGAGAGTGTCACCAGAGGTACAGTGTGGGTACCAAACAGGGACACAGTTACAGAATAAAGAGGACCGAGGTCATCGCCTGACCAGCAGTGCTGACCAGAGAGCCAGGTGGCTCAGTATTTTTCAATTTTTTCATTATTGCTTTGTGGAAGAAACCCCTGCGTGGTATTTCTGGATAAACTGTTTTTCTTTTACTTCAATAAACATGGGCCAAAAAAAACAGTTAAACTGCATATCTGGCATAGACTCAGCTCACTGGTAAGCTCTACACTGAAACTAAATAAACCAAAAATACCACAAGTGGTGTTGGAATGCGGGCATGATGGAAGAGTTCCAGATCCTCACATACCAAAAACAGTGAGTAGCAAGAAACTGTGTGTTTTACAGCAATGCTGTGAGGATCAGCTAATGTGAACCAGTGGAGTCTGTATGTGAAAGTGTGCTGCTTGCAAGTCTTAAAGAGACAGTACACCAAATTTTCCTGTAATAAAAGGAACTGTGTTAAAAAGCGTTGTGGGCCTGACTGCAGAGATGGGGTGGTCAAAACGCAAAAAAAGGAAGCAATGTTTTCTGAGATGAGAGACAGAACCCTGTGGCTGGAGGGGTTGTTACCGACAGAACAAGCCCCAGACTGGTGCAAGATGCACTTGGCCGCACTGGAGCAAAGGAAAAAGGAAAGCAAGCCATCACTTAGTGCAAAGAGTGAGCAGGTGGGTGCGGTTGCCCATGGCAACAAAGCAGAAATCTGTACAGCTGACTTCATACGGCCTATGTTGCCTTCTGAACATGTTTAGGACTTTTTGGCTGAATTTGCGATGATTGCTTCCTCCCAAGGGTGGCCCAGAATCCGCTGGGCTGAATTGGTGCAGCCTTTTCTGATGCAAGAGTACCAAGAGGTGTACCGCGGGATGTGTTATAACCAAAATGACTACAATTACCTGGGAGCAATCCAATCTAGAGAGCGCTGGAAAAATTCAGCAGGGAGGATGTGGTCTCTGTTAGAGAAATTATACTTTAAATGTCAGTTATGAAAGACGCCATTTTGATTATCATGGCCTAGAAATAAGTTATAGTGATAATATGGAGTCAGCAATATATACTCAGCAATATAATATGCTTAGATGTGCAGTTTTGAATGTATCCTGTAAGCATTGTTATATGTAAGATAACAGTCTGTAACAGACACTTCCACCTTTCCTGTTCTGTCTAGAATAAAGTTGAAAATACATGAGACTTTGCATGTTTTAAGACAGGAAAGGGGGGTGTCCAGGGCTTATAAAAAACATGTACCAAAGTATTTTCTTTAGAAATGATAAGGGCTGCATGAACGTGTAATTCATTTCTCTTGCATATGCAATAAATATTACCTTGATTCCCGAGGGCGATCTGAGATGGTGAAATTATTGCCTTAACAATTTGGTCCTTCGAAGAGCCGGAAGTCCAATTCCCCGAGACGCACTGGCCAACAGTGATCGATGACCGTACGGCAAAACTGTAAGTCCTCCATCTCAAATTAGATGTTAAAAAGAGGCCGGTCCACTGAACTAGTGCCTCCCGGGCAGCGACTTACCGGATCAGCACAAGAGACCGCTCTCGGGACAAGGTAAGATTTTTATTTTTATTTTATTATTAACCTTTTGTGTTAGACTTGATTAGGAATTTGATGAATAAGGGATTTGAATATATATACATACAATATAGAGATTGATCGAATGTTTATCTGTTTCTGTCCTATCTGCTTTACTCTTGTTGAGGGGAAATAAGTGGTCACGTATTCCCCGTATAGATCCGTCTGTGGCCATCCTGGATGGGCAGACCTAGTGACTAGCCCGCGTTTTGGGAAGACGCACTCAGGGCGACCTGGCGGCAGTCGAGCACTGCGGGTGTTCTCTCTTGTGTGTTCTTGTTTGATCCTTCTGGTTAATAGTCATTTGATATAGGGGTATGGTCCCATACTAATATCCGGGTGCAGATAAAGGAAATTTGTCGATTGGATCTTAGATCCAGACAGCCTTGTAAACTGCAGAAAATCCCTTGGGGACACATAAATACTCCTAGATCAAAACCTAAAGAACCCCCCCCCCTCCGTTGATACAAGGGTGTGGCCTGATAGATTTCCAGGTAACAAACAGAGGACATTTGGCGGACCGCAGTGTTCATGCCAGCCTCATATGTTGTATTAATCCTGAGCAGGCACATAAATACCCTTGGATCAATGACTGAAATATTAAATGTTTTGATAAGATGAAAGAACAGTCGGGAGAATTCAGTTTCCTCGTAATTCTGTAAATGCTCTCTACAAGTTAACCACTTCAGCCCCGGAAGGTTTTACCCCCTTCCTGACCAGAGCACTTTTTACAATTCGGCACTGCGTCGCTTTAACTGCTAATTGCGCGGTCATGCAATGCTGTACCCAAACGAAATTTGCGTCCTTTTCTTCCCACAAATAGAGCTTTCTTTTGATGGTATTTGATCACCTCTGCCGTTTTTATTTTTTGCGCTATACGCGGAAAAAGACCGAAAATTTTGAAAAAAAATGATATTTTCTACTTTTTGTTCTAAAAAAAATCCAATAAACTCAATTTTAGTCATACATTTAGGCCAAAATGTATTCGGCCACATGTCTTTGGTAAAAAAAATGTCAATAAGTGTATATTTATTGGTTTGCGCAAAAGTTATAGCGTCTACAAACTAGGGTACATTTTCTGGAATTTACACAGCCTTTAATTTATGACTGCCTATGTCGTTTCTTGAGGTGCTAAAATGGCAGGGCAGTACAAAACCCCCACAAATGACCCCATTTTGGAAAGTAGACACCCCAAGGAAATTGCTGAGAGGCATGTTGAGCCCATTGAATATTCATTTTTTTTGTCCCAAGTGATTGAATAATGACAAAAAAAAAAAAAAAAATTACAAAAAGTTGTCACTAAATGATATATTGCTCACACAGGCCATGGGCATATGTGGAATTGCACCCCAAAATACATTTAGCTGCTTCTTCTGAGTACGGGGATACCACATGTGTGGGACTTTTTGGGAGCCTAGCCGCGTACGGGGCCCCGAAAACCAAGCACCGCCTTCAGGATTTCTAAGGGCGTACATTTTTGATTTTACTCCTCACTACCTATCACAGTTTTGAAGGCCATAAAATGCCCAGATGACATAAAACCCCCCCAAATGACCCCATTTTGGAAAGTAGACACCCCAAGCTATTTGCTTTGAGGCATGTTGAGTCCATGGAATGTTTTATATTTTGACACAAGTTGCGGGAAAGTGACAAATTTTTTTTTTTTTTTTTTGCACAAAGTTGTCACTAAATGATATATTGCTCACACAGGCCATGGGCATATGTGGAATTGCACCCCAAAATACATTTAGCTGCTTCTCCTGAGTACGGGGATACCACATGTGTAGGACTTTTTAGGAGCCTAGCCGCGTACGGGACCCCGAAAACCAAGCACCGCCTTCAGGATTTCTAAGGGCGTACATTTTTGATTTTACTCCTCACTGCCTATCACAGTTTCGGAGGCCATGGAATGCCCAGGTGGCACAAACCCCCCCCAAATGACCCCATTTTGGAAAGTAGACACCCCAAGCTATTTGCTGAGAGGCATGGTGAGTATTTTGCAGCTCTCATTTGTTTTTGAAAATAAAGAAAGACGAGAAAAAAAATTTTTTTTTTTCTTTTTTCAATTTTCAAAACTTTGTGACAAAAAGTGAGGTCTGCAAAATACTCACTATACCTCTCATCAAATAGCTTGGGGTGTCTACTTTCCAAAATGGGGTCATTTGGGGGGGTTTTGTGCCACCTGGGCATTCCATGGCCTCCGAAACTGTGATAGGCAGTGAAGAGTGAAATCAAAAATTTACGGCCTTAGAAAGCCTGAAGGCGGTGCTTGGTTTTCGGGGTCCCGTACGCGGCTAGGCTCCCAAAAAGTCCCACACATGTGGTATCCCCGTACTCAGGAGAAGCAACAGAATGTATTTTGGGGTGTAATTTCACATATTCCCATGGCATGTTTGAGCAATATATCATTTAGTGACAACTTTGCGCAAAAAAAAATAAAAAAAATAAAAAATTGTCTCTTTCCCGCAACTTGTGTCACAATATAAATTATTCCATGGACTCAACATGACTCTCAGCAAATAGCTTGGGGTGTCTACTTTCCAAAATGGGGTCATTTGGGGGGGGTTTGAACTGTCCTGGCATTTTATGCACAACATCTAGAAGCTTATGTCACACATCACCCACTCTTCTAACCACTTGAAGACAAAGCCCTTTCTGACACTTATTGTTTACATAAAAAAATAATTTTTTTTTGCAAGAAAATTACTTTGAACCCCCAAACATTATATATTTTTTTTAAAGCAAATGCCCTACAGATTAAAATGGTGGGTGTTTCATTTTTTTTTTTCACACAGTATTTGCGCAGCGATTTTTCAAACGCATTTTTTGGGGAAAAAACACACTTTTTTACATTTTAATGCACTAAAACACACTATATTGCCCAAATGTTTGATGAGATAAAAAAGATGATCTTAGGCCGAGTACATGGATACCAAACATGACATGCTTTAAAATTGCGCACAAACGTGCAGTGGTGACAAACTAAATACATTTTTAAAAGCCTTTAAAAGCCTTTACAGGTTACCACTTTAGATTTACAGAGGAGGTCCACTGCTAAACTTACTGCCCTCGATCTGACCTTCGCGGCGATACCTCACATGCATGGTGCAATTGCTGTTTACATTTGACGCCAGACCAACGCTTGCGTTCACCTTAGCGCGAGAGCAGGGGGGACAGGGGTGCTTTTTTTTTTTTTTTTTTTTTTTTTTTTTCTTTATTATTATTATTTTTTTATCTTATTTTTAAACTGTTCCTTTCATTTTTTTTTTTTTTAAATCATTTTTATTGTTATCTCAGGGAATGTAAATATCCCCTATGATAGCAATAGGTAGTGACAGGTACTCTTTTTTTTTTCCTCTGCCCTCAAAGCATCTGATCACACCAAGATCGGTGTGATAAAATGCTTTCCCAATTTCCCAATGGCGCTGTTTACATCCGGCGAAATCTACGTCATAAAATGCTCGTAGCTTCCGGTTTCTTAGGCCATAGAGATGTTTGGAGCTACTCTGGTCTCTGATCAGCTCTATGGTCAGCTGGCTGAATCACCGGCTGCATTTTCAGGTTCCCTGTTGAGACAGGAGAGCCAGAGAAAAACACGGAAGATGTTGGGGGGGGGGGGCATTCCCTCCCACTGCTTGTAAAAGCAGTCTAGAGGCTAATTAGCCACTAGGATTGCTTTTACATGAAAGCCGACCGCTGGCTGAAAAGAATGATACCAAGATGATACCTAAACCTGCAGGCATCATTCTGGTATAACCACTCAAAGTCGTGAATGGCATACCTGAAGACAAAAAAATGGTTAACAATAAAGCACAGTAAACGGTAAGGTATAAAAAATTGCATACCTGAAAAGCAAACATGATAAAACATAATAACAATAAAACATTGCAGAATAGAATACAGTAAAAAAGAGCAGAACAATAGAGAGAGAATAGAGAGAGAGAGAACAATAAAACGACAACTATTTTTATTTTATATTTTTGTTTGTGTTTTTTTTTTTTTTTTTACACTTTTTTTTGTAACTAACTTTTATAACGGTAACCGGTTCCAGGTTCGGGTCTCTCAAAATGCGATGGCATCTCGGGAGACCCTGTGAAAGTGTGCCTAGTCTGTGCAATGCTGTACCCTACGCTAATACTCAACTAGTGAATGGTAGCGTTCAAAACATTCACCAATGCAAAGACCAGGATTGTCAGGACAGGAGGGACAATAATAGCGGGTGTCACGCCTATATCCGCGCTTGCTGCAGACACGACATCTTTTTTGGGGGGGTTCGTTGGGTAGGGGTACTCGGGAGGACATAAAGAAAATGCCTCTCATGCAGCCGACTGCATTTGGTTGGGGATGTGAATGGGGGAAGTACGGGCGCTGCAGAAGCGGTGGGTTCCCAATTAGGATTGGCGAATGCAGCAGGAAGGGCACTATGGGCACGACGGGCCTGTGTTTGTCTTTTTGGTGGCAGCGGGACACTACTTGTGCTTGCCACCTCACCAGCTTGAACTGCACTTATGGGACTCGCCACGTCACCAAGTGTTACTGCAGTGCTGGTTTGACTACGACCGGGGTGTACTAGGCCGCTGGCGCTTGCCAGTTCACCAAAATGCTACAAAAAAAACTGTTAGCGATCACAGGGATCCGGCCTGACTCTGCGAACGCTGCAGTTATGCGTTTAGTGTTTTGTAAGTGACAGTGATCGATCGATACTGCACTTGGGTGGGCTGGGCCGGGCCGGGCGGAGGGGCAAAACGCAGGTGCTAGCAGGTATCTGGGCTGATCCCGCTAACACTGCGTTTTTGGGAACCCTAAACTGCTGGGGACACTAGTATAGATCTAATCGGATCAGATATTGATCCGATCAGATACTATACCACTAAGGGAGGCGTATGCTGCGTGCGTGGGTGTTAGCGGTACTGGCGCTAATCTGACGCTGCCTGGGGCTGGTGCTTGCCAGTTCACCAAAACGCTACCAAAAAAACTGTTAGAGATCGCAGGGATCAGGCCTGACTCTGCGAACGCTGCAGTTATGCGTTTAGTGTTTTGTAAGTGACAGTGATCGATCGATACTGCACTTGGGTGGGCTGGGCTGGGCCGGGCGGAGGGGCAAAACGCAGGTGCTAGCAGGTATCTGGGCTGATCCCGCTAACACTGCGTTTTTGGGAACCCTAAACTGCTGGGGACACTAGTATAGATCTGATCGGATCAGATATTGATCCGATCAGATACTATACCACTAAGGGAGGTGTACGGTGCGTGCGTGGGTGTTAGCGGTACTGGCGCTAATCTGACGCTGCCTGGGGCTGGTGCTTGCCAGTTCACCAAAACGCTACCAAAAAAACTGTTAGCGATCGCAGGGATCAGGCCTGACTCTGCGAACGCTGCAGTTATGCGTTTAGTGTTTTGTAAGTGACAGTGATCGATCGATACTGCACTTGGGTGGGCTGGGCCGGGCGGAGGGGCAAAACGCAGGTGCTAGCAGGTATCTGGGCTGATCCCGCTAACACTGCGTTTTTGGGAACCCTAAACTGCTGGGGACGCTAGTATAGATCGGATCAGATATTGATCCGATCAGATACTATACCACTAAGGGAGGCATATGCTGCGTGCGTGGGTGTTCGCGGTACTGGCGCTAATCTGACGCTGCCTGGGGCGACACATATCACCGCCGGGCGATCAGGGGGCTAAACCTTTATTCGGTAATAAACGGCGGGTGCCCTGACACTATAAAAAATAAACGAACTAACCAGCGTCACCCGTAACGGTTATACGGTGATCAGTGGTGAAAGGGTTAACTAGGGGGCAATCAAGGGGTTAAAACATTTATTTGGTAGTATATGGGGGTCCCTGTCGCTATAAAATGCTGACGGCGAACCTAAATATTTACGTTCCTAACTAGCGTCACCAGCGACACTAATACAGCGATCAGAAAAATGATCGCTTAGCGACACTGGTGAGGGGGGGTGATCAAGGGGTTAAAACTTTATTAGGGGGGGTTAGGGGGGTATCCTAGACCTAAAGGGGGGTAATACTCACTGCCCTAACACTAACTGTCACAAACTGACACTATGCAGTAATCAGAAAAAAAAAAAAAAAAAATACTGCTAATGTCAGTTTGTGACAGGGGGGGGGGTGATTGGGGGGGGATCGGGGGGTGATTGGGGGGGGATCGGGGTGTAAGGTATGCCTGGCATGTTCTACTGTGTGTGTGTGTGTGTTGTGCACTCACTTGTCTTCTCTCCTCGGCGCTGGAACGGAAACTGCCAGACCGAGGAGAGATGACATCACATCCTCTGCCTGTGTGAAACGACACACAGGCAGAGGAGGATTCCCATTGGCTGGGAGCGATCGCGAGGGGGGGGCCACGATCGGATGGTCTCCCCCTCGCCTCCCGACGCTCCCAGTCAAATGCCGACCGCCGATGGCACCGGGGGGGGGGGTCCGATCGGACCCCCCGCCCGCGGGAGGCAGATCACGTACGGGTACGTGATTTTGCCTGCCCGTGCCATTCTGCCGCAGTATATATGCGGTAGGCGGTCGGCAAGTGGTTAATGAAGTATTAAGTAATGATAAGAGAACAGTCGGGAGAATACAGTCTCCCCGTAATTCTGTAATTCTCTAAGACACCAGTGTTTTAGCAATACACAAGATCAGTAATCTAGAAGTGATATATCACAACTAGAAAGTCTGTGAGTGATTGCAAGTGATAAGATACTGTGTGCGTGTGTTGTGTCATTGTGAGAAGACACTAACAAAAAAAGAGCTCCGTGTGCACGATAAACAAAGTAGGTATGATCCATGGAAAATCTGTTGGTGTGAATGAAGATGTTAAGTATATGTGTAGTCTAGACAAAGAGAATGTGACATTTCTTTAAATGTGGAAAACAAAGTATGATTTTGATGCGTTTTTAAATAAGGATTATTGTGTAATACTGTGTAGAAAGCTTAAAAATGATGCCGGCATGAAAATAAGAAAACAGAAGAAATTAGGCCTTCCCCAGGCAAAGAAATGGCTTGAGGAGGCTAACCATAGGTTAAATTCAGAAAACCATAAAAAGACTATGTTTTTGAACAAAAGAGGAGGACAATAATATGACCGTCCTCTGACGTTTAGCTCAGCAAGTATTGACTGAACAAAACGTAACAAACCAAATGCAACCTGACTCTCCACTGTTTGTTGTTCCCCTGTGGTCACCTGGGTCACCCGCAGATGCAACCGATTCTCCTATGGCTGCAGCTAAACCCCCTCTCAAAATGACTCTTGCTGTCCAGAGGAGTCCACAAGGGACCCCCTTTACAGCAACTATTACAAATTTTTCGGGGACCTGGTGAACCAATTGATATCCCCCTCAGCTGGGGAACAAACAGAATGTGGAGAGGAAGAATTTCCACTAATTGAAGTTCCCAAACCTAGGGCAGGACAAAATGTAGGAGGTATAGTAGTCCCCAACTCTATGATGGTCTATCGCCCCTGGACCCCTGAGGATGTTAAAAAAACTACTGAAGGGGTACCACATCCCAAGGTGAACATAGCTTAAATCAGGGATGGTATCATGGGAATGATTGCTAACTATCATCTTATTGGGAGGGAAATAGAGCAGGTCACCAGACAGATCCTGGGTCCCGACTGGCATCATGTAGTGGGAGATTGGAGAGGATTAAACAATCAGGGAGTTGTGTTGCCTCATGATGATGCAGCACTAGAAAACAGGAGGAATGCTCTTATAGTAAGGATAGAGAATAGATGGATACGTCAAGCCGACTGGTCCATTATAAATCAGTGTGTACAGGGAGAAGAGGAAACAGTGGACAATTTCATTGTTAGGATGAGGGAGATTTTCAATAATCACTCAGGAATAGAAGTCCCAGTAAATCAAGTAAACGATAGTACATATGAGCAACAGCTAAAGGATGCAATCTTGAAGGGGCTGTTTGCCCCTATATCAAGTTTGTTATCAAACACATGATCAACCATAGGATCTGCAGACTACAAGGGCTGATAGAGTATGCGAGGCATGCTGAGCGGCACTTCCAATCAAAAAAGAGAGTAAAGAAAGGGAAAGGGTTTATGTGGATGAAGGTAATGATGTGTATGTCATTGAGAAGGAGAACAGAAGGATAGGAAACACCCGAACAAGGCCCCGCATTCAGGACTATGAAAAAAAAAAAAAAGAGAGAGGGGAGTGTTTCCTGTGAGGTAAAAGAGGTCACTTGGCAAAAGAATGTAGGTCAAACAGAGAGGAAGATGCATGAAGATGTTGGTATGTCTGCAGAGAGAGAGATACAGAAGAAAATGATGAGAAAGAATCTGAAATTTTGGATGTGTGCACTGTTGAAACTTGTTTGCATGCTAAAGTCAAGTCAGAAATAATCTTGGTTGTGAAGGGTAGATGGCTAACATTTTTCTGTGATACTGGGGCTTGTAGGACCCTAATACACCCGCTGGATATGCCCCCAGGGGTAAAGAAAAAGGTGTAGTATATGTAAAATCTGCAAAATGGGTTGATGCACCAGGAGGTCATGTCTGAAGGCCTTACTGTGAAAGATCCACAGACAGGTAAATAGGCTCAGTGTAAAATTGTCATTATGACTAAATGTCCTGTTAATTTGTTGGGTAGAGACATTTTGCACGCTCTTGATATTTCTGTCGTACCAGTGGAGGGAGGTCTCAGAGCCCATCGGCTGTGTGAAAAACAAATCACAGCTGTGGATAATGAGCCCTGATACTGGTACAGCCTGGAATTTGCAAACTGAGGGATTAAATATACCCAAAACCCTGGCAGAAATAATTGATGAAGAGTCTGTGAGGAAAAGGTATAAGGTCCAGACAAACCTCTATTGCACCATGTATTACAGAAAGACCTCTGGGCCTGATAGGTCCTATGAGAAACAGTTAATGAGTCTCACTAACACTGAAGTTCTATTAAAATGTCTGTACTGTGATAAGGAAGGAAATAGCGTGGCTACTTGTCTCCTACCACAGCCTATTCTGCAAATATACAGGCAGGATACTGTTCTTGTGTTTCGGTCACCCAGAACCCCAAGGTATCATGGCATGAGCTAGGAGAACTTCTCACGAACTGGGTCCAACTGACAGATGAGAAACTAAAATCCAGAGGGATTCAGAGGTATAGAAGGCATAAGGGAGAGAAAGATGGGTGGAGACTCGTGCAGGATTTACAGGCAGTCAATGGGGCCGTATTACCGAGGGCCCCGGTGGTCCCAGACATGCATGTCCTCCTGAACGAGCTCTACCCAGAGAACGAGGTATTTTATGTTATTGATAACAGTAATCCTTCTTTTCCATTCCCTTACACACAGACAGTCAGTTCTGGGTTGCATTTATGTACACGAAAAAAAAAAAAAAAAGAGGTACACATACACTAGGTTATCCCAGGGATATTGTGAAAGTCCAACTACCTTCTCACAAAGAATGTCCAATAATTTGTCTCGGTTTGTACCTCCCAGTGTGTTAAATTCTCTTGTATTTGGATGACATTCTGGTAGTAATGTATGTAAAATTACCATGGTTCTGATGCATTTCCTCGCAGACCAAGGTCAAAAGGTCAGCAAAGACTAATCACAACTGTGGAAAGAAAAGGTGAAATGCCTGGGTTACATTTTATCTCAAGAAGGTAGACATTTGGATGAGATCCGAAAAGAGGCCACCCTTCAAGTCCCCAAATCACATACCAAAAATAAATGATGTCATTTCTTGGCATGGCAAATGTCTGTAGAGCATGGATAGCAAATTATGCTATGGAGGTGGAGCCTCTTTCTGATCTCATCTATGGTTCACTAATGGCTGCAAAAGATTCCATTCAGTGGAATGTGTAAGCAGAGGATGCATTTACAAAGGTAAAGCACCTCATTGTGGGTTATACTTAGCCTTCCTAATTACAGTAAAACCTTTTATCAGACTGTAGATTGTAAGGGAGGATCTCACGGATGTTCCCTTTCTAGATGCTGACATTACCTTTTGTGTTGATGGGTCTTGTAAAAAGGACGATAAAGGGGTACATCAAATGGCATACGCTATAGTAACACATGACCAGGTCATTGAAGCCAGACCCCTTTCCAATTCCTACTCTACACAACAAGCTGAAATTATTATTATTGCCCTATCCAAGGCCTGTAGTCTAGGGGAAGGGAAGAAAATAAATATTTATACAGACAACCAATACGCTTTTTCTACTATACACATATTTGCCCAGCAATGGAAAAATAGGGGTATAATTACGTCCACAGGTAAACCAATCTCACATAGAGATCTTATCCTGGCCCTTCTAGAAAATGTACAGAAACCAACACAAGTGGCTATTTGTAAATGTACAGCACACAGAAAGGGAACAGATCCAATTACTCTAGGGAATGCACTAGCAGACAAGACCGCAAAGGAAGCTACTACAGGACCGCAAAAAACACACATATACTATACAGGTCCCCAAGAAAATGATGAGGTACGGAAAGCTAATGATAAAACATGGTTATCAGAAATGCAGAAAACATCACCGGCAGGTGAAAAACAAAAGTGGTTTTCTAAAGGGGCAACGCTGGTCAATGGTATATACACAAGTACAGAAGGTAAACCCATCTTACCTACATCACTGTTTAGATATGCTGCGTTATTGAGCCATGGGCAAGCCCATATCTCAAAAGGAGGGATGGTGCAGGTGATCAATAAGGTGTTCACAACATATGGGTTTACGAATGACTCTAGAGATTTTTGCCTCACATGTCCGCTTTGTAACAGATACCATGCTCAAGGTGCCCTAAGACCCTTAAGAGGTCATTTCTCACAACCCTCTTATCCCTTTCACACGATATGCATGGATTTTATGATTATTGTTGTTTATAAAGTGGGCGGAAGCTTTTCCTATGACACACCCAAATGGGCAGTCAGTAGCCAAAGTACTTATTAAAGAGGTGATTCCACTTCATGGGATTCCCTCTGTGATTTACAGTGACAACGGCTCCCATTTTGTAAACCGAACAATACAACGAATTGGTAAATGCTACAATATTGACCTAAAAAAAAAAACAAACACTGTGTCTACCACCCACAATCTGTGGGCACAGTGGAGAGACAATGGTACCTTAAAGAGTAAACTAAGAAAATTGTTAAAGGAAACAGGGAAAAATAAATGGGTTTAGTGTTTGCCAATGGCATTGTTGAGTATAAGAATTACCCCTACTGCTAAAGGACTAACACCGTATGAAATGTTGTATGGTAAACCTTATTATATTCCACAACTAGCCACCGTTCCTCTCCCTGAAGAGGAAATAGACTTGACTTGTATAATAAGAATGTTTTCATAAAATATTACTGGGTCAGAATGTGTAAATGAGAAAAGAGCTACTCTAAGACTAAAATGCAAAGTATACCCCCCTCAGTACAAGCATTACCAGGAAATTTTACTTGTTTCTCTAACAATGACAGTAATGGTACAAATGTTGGCACCCTATCCCCTGAATACTGTGCAACTACAACCCTTACTACAGACATTAAGTATGAACTAAAATGGTTTCAGGAACAGAAACAGCAATTGGCTGATGTTTGGTGTTTGTGTGGAGATAAGAGACTAAGGCCCAGACTGCCACTTAGATGGGAGGGTAGTTGTGCCCTTACCCGATTGCTGCTTCCCTTTTATATAGTTCCTATGAGTGATAAATCAATGAAACTACCAGGTAAATATTTTTTTAAAGGAATTAAGCGAGAAACACCACAAGGATCATTTGACAACCAAGTGTATATAGGTGTTCCACGAGGAGTTCCAGATGAAATTAAAGCGCAGAATCAAATAACAGCAGGACTCACCTCACTCTTCATATGAGTCCAGCCCAACAAGAACATCGACTGGATAAACTACATCTACTACAACCAGCAGAGGTTTGTGAATTACACCAGAGATGCTATCAAAGGTATAGCAGCACAATTGGACGCCACCTCTTTGACAGCGTGGCAGAACCGTATAGTGTTGGATATGTTGCTGGCAGAAAGGGGCGGGGTATGCAAAATGTTCGGCATCTTCTGCTGCACTTTTATTCCAAACAATACGGCACCTGATGGAAGTATCACCAAAGCCTTACAAGGCCTACAAATGTTATCCGAAGAATTAGCTGAGAACTCTGGTGTAGAGAACCCCCTGACAGGACTTTTCGGAAAATGGTTTGGTAAATGGGGTGATCTTGCAAAAAGTTTGCTTATCTCTATTGTCATGGCAACCGCAGTTCTTATATTGTGTGGATGTTGCTGCATTCCCTGTATTAGGGGAATTCTTCAAAGACTGATTGACACATCTTTAACAAAAACTATGCTCCTCCAGAGCGACACGGAACTATACTCGGAACCTGATGATGAATTTACAACTCTCGCTAAGGACTTATCTGTCTAAATGATAATACCTGGTAAAATAAAATAACCTGGATATTTGAAGTATTGACATTATTAGTATAAAAGGAGGGAGATGTTAGAGAAATTATACTTTAAATGTCAGTTATGAAAGACGCCATTTTGATTATCATGGCCTAGAAATAAGTTATAGTGATAATATGGAGTCAGCAATATAATATGCTTAGATGTGCAGTTTTGAATGTATCCTGTAAGCATTGTTATATGTAAGATAAAGTCTGTAACAGACACTTCCACCTTTCCTGTTCTGTCTAGAATAAAGTTGAAAATACATGAGACTGGGCATGTTTTAGGACAGGAAAGGGGGGTGTCCAGGGCTTACAAAAAACATGTACCACAAGTATTTTCCTTAGAAATGATGAAGGCTGCATGAACGTGTAATTCATTTCTCTTGCATATGCAATAAATATTACCTTGATTCCCGAGGGCGATCTGAGATGTTGAAATAATTGACTTAACACAAGAATTAAGTTGTTTTGATGCTCATATTCACACACACTTCTCACAAACTTTTTTCATTACTATTTATCGGGATTCCCTCAATATATTTTGATTTCTCACATCTGACAACATATTTTTTTTATTTTTTTTTTTACTTTAATGTAGAATCTTTTTTTGTGTTTCTCTTTTTATTTTATTTTTTTTGGTGATTTTGATTTGTACTCCCGAAAATGTTTGTGTGTTTTTTGTGACAAGTTCCCACAACACCATTGATATGTTGTTCTATTTAATCTGTAGGAGGAGATTGTTTGGTGTTGTTGTCCCTTGTTAATTTCACATTGTACTTTAGAAATGTACCTGAATACTCACCAACAAACTGTCCTTTTTGGATGAAAACACACACAGGAGAGTAGAATTTACCTAAAAATATTTTATTAAGGGGTCACAACTATAAAAAAACAAAGAGGGAGCCAACGCTGGAGAAACTGCAGAAATTGGCGAAGCCTTGGACCCCCAGGGCAGACATCAATTATTTAAAAGCAAAATTGGTGGCCTGAGGAGTCCATATCTAAGGGAGGGCAGTCTGGTCCAGAAGTCCCAGAGATCCGGAAAGCAGCAGATGACATCTGTGTCCCCAGGCTGTGGTCATACGAGAGACTGCATCTTCTGTCAGACCAGACTGAACCCAGGGCAATCACTCTTTGGTCTTCTTTCCACGCTTCCTTCCAGCCTTTGGCTGTGGTGGTGGAGTTGTGGCAGCAGGAGGAGGAGGAGGATGGTCCATCTCAAGGACATCCGTCTTGGGTGTCAGTTCCCCACTCTCCCCCTTACGAAGGACTTTATAAATCAGGTCCTCAGAAATCTTGCGTTGGCCCTCCTGCATGCCCTGCAATTTGGTGGCAGCCATGCAGGCAAAGGCCTCTGCAGGACTGGGGAAGGCTCTGAGGGACGCCGAAGCCTCCTGGATCAGCCTGTACACTGAATCCTGCACAGGACTGGGAGTGGCCTTCCTGGCCCTTTTATATGGCAGGCGGAGAGGAGGAACCTGAGACTCAGTCAGGCTGCGACTTGTCCCAGGCTTCTCTTGGCTGACACTTAGCCCCGCCTCCTCCTGGCTGCAACTAATCCCCACCTCCTCCTGGCTGCCACTAATCCCCGCCTCCTCCTGACTGCCACATTCCACAGCCTCCTCCTGGCTGAGGTCTTCCTGTGTATGAAAAAGGGACATAGTTTTAGTATTGTTTTCATCAATCACACACAATTTTCACCTCCTGACTGCTGCAAATTCAATGTTAACAAATATAACAGACTATCCTTCTGAGCCCAGCATTTTGCATTCTTGTCCCAATTTTGGGTGCCCACTACTGTGTATTGATATGTAAAACACTTTCAAGCAGCAATTAGTGATCAATAATAACATCTAGTAAACATCATTTCTTTATTGCCCAGAAATCTGTAGAAGAATGCTATACCTGACTCCAGCTGGGCTCCTCCACTTCTTCCTGGCTGGAAGGCCCAGGTTGGACATTGGAAGCCTCAGCTGGTATGGAAGGAAGCGTGGAAGGAAGAGTGGAGAGGGATTCCCTGACTTCAGTGTGGTCTGACAGAAATCGCAGTCTCTCATAGTACCACAGCCTGGGGACATAAACGTCATCTGCTGCAGCTCCGGACCTCTGGGAATCTGTGACCTTCTTGCGCTCCCTCAGATAAGTGCTCCTCAGGCCACCAATTTTAGCTTTTAAATAAGGGATGGTTGCTGTGGGGACCACCGGCTTCACCAACTCCAGCAGTTTCTCCAGCGCTGCCTGCCTCTTCTGTTTGTGATTATAGTGGGGGTGTCTGACCTGCCACAGACAGGGCAGCTCTCTGTACTTGTCAATAAACAGGGGCAGGAAATTGTGGTCGTTGAACCCATCCATTTTCTCTGCAAGACACAACACAAGACAAACCCTAATGTCAGGCCAAACTCCCCTAATCTTGTTACAATATAGGCTTCAATTTCGAAGCAGTATAGGCCCAAGTTTAGATCCTACCTTCGTTAGCACGATCGGCGTCTCCGATGCTCCTTCCTCCGCTCACAGATCGTACGTAAGACGCGCGCGTTATGATTTATACACACTGCGCATGCGTATAACTCCGCCCGCCCCTGACGTTCTTTCTATTCTATTCCCCGCCCCTTTTTGTTCGGCGCAGTGGAGGAAGAGCACATGGCGGATAGACAGCAGGATCGTGCTAATTACAGCAACGAGGAGGAGGAGGAGGAGGAAAGGCCGGAGCCTGAAACGTCCCGATCCAGAAGGAGATTAAAGGACGCAAATATGTCCTTTGGGGAGATGTTGGAAATGGTGGACATCCTGAAGAAGGCCGACTATGATGGAAAGAATGGACCTTACCCCAACCACAATGTCCGAAAGGCCAAGATCATGGCGAAAGTGGTCAGAAGTCAGCACCGGAAATTCGGGGTACGACGATCGAAAGATCAGCTCAGGAAGCGGTGGTCGGACCTGAAATTACGAGAACATGAGCAGTACAGAAAGATCCGGAGAGTGCTGCAAAAAAGTAAGTAGTTGTGCTGTGTTCCTATTGTTCTTGTGTTTATTACGTTCGTGCTGCTCCATGTGCTTTTAGGAACTGTTGTACAGTTTAAAATGGAAACTTTCATGTTCATGGGCACATTATTCGTTCGGATCACACATTTTTTTTTTCGGACTATAAAATACCATTGTTTAGGCCATATGCATTTGGCCACCATTTTGAGGCCCTATACTTGTCTTCAAAGAATTGGGTTGTGTAGATGGCTTTGTTACTAGAATGAAATGCAAACTAGATTGTGTGTAAGGAGAGGACACTGAGCAGCTGTTTTCACATCTGGACACTGGAGCACTAGTGTGGGACCCCAGAACACCATTTTTATTAGGGGGGCCACACAAGTGCTCCAGTGTATACTATAGGGGGGTCTCCATCTGGGAAGCTTGTACTAAACAGGTAAAGTATTGCAGATTGACAAAGGACACTAAAAAAGCTACATCTTGGAACTCGGCTAAAATAGATCATTGTACCCCACTTCCAAGCAATGTTTCATCTTTAGAGTTCTGCCATCAAATATCTGTGTGCTAATTATACCATTTTTGTTTTACATAGGGGAGAAAAGACTCGGAGGACACCCCTCATCCGAGGAGACCAGAGCCCCCCCTCTGGAAGAAGGGAAAATCCCCCCAACACAAGCTGAGCAGGAGGAAGAAGACGTGGTGGAACTAGTCACCACAACAGGTGAGTGTCTGCGACCACAGGCTCAGATAAGAGATGGATGGCGGCATTTTTTTTAGACCTAATTTATTTTGGGTTTCCTTTCTTTTTAGGTGATCGTGAGGTTGTGGATGAAGATCCTTTCACATCCGAAAGTGCCCAGATCCTGATCGGGGAGATCATGGGGTGTAATTTACAATTGGAAAACATCAAGCAAAACATCAATGATGTTATTCCAAAATATAAAAACATCATTGATGTTTTGGGGCGAGTTTAAAGCCCCTCAAAATCACTTTCTTCTTTTGTCTGCTACAATGTGCGAAATGTTTTTGTGATTTTTCCCAAAGCCAAATTTGGAGGATGCACACAGTGTGCCAACATGTGCTATCTGCCATCACGGGAGATCAATGGACGCGTTTTGGGGGTGCAACCCCTTCCTCAATAATAAAGTAACGGTGAGGAAGGGCTTTCTCCCCCAAAACACATCCCTTGATCCCCCGTGATGGCAGGTCGCACATGTTGACATTGGGAAATTGGTGTGCATCTTCCAAATTTGGCTTTTCCAGGGGTGATTTCCCCCCATCTGAACGCATTATCAAACACAGTTCCTAAATACTCATGTCTGATATTGCCTTCAAGTTCTACCAAATGTGAACTTTGTAAGATCAAGATTTGTGTCTTTCTTGTTGGTTTTACACAGGCCTGTTTTCTATAAAATGCACATTTTGAATTTGGATAATGACACCACAAAAATTGTTATACAACAAACATGTCGGTTTGTCAGAAAAACCTTTGGTAAATGCACATGTGATTGTGCAGGTATTAAAAAGATTGTTCATCAAGAATGTGTGGATTATTGTCTCAACGCTACAACACTTTTGGGGTGATGTAATTGTTGTTTGATGAGAAAATGGGGGTAATTTCCTAAGGGCAAATCCACTTTGCAATACAAGTGCAGTTTCAGTGCAGTTGCAAGTGCACTTGTAGTGAAAAGTGTCTTTGCATTTAGTAAATAACAGCCAACAGTGCTTTGTATAAGGTTACACAATCACGACATTTTCTGGACTCCACACATTTCTGTCAGGGTCAGCTAAAACAAACACAAGCAGTAAATGTCCACAAAGAAGAGGATGGGGGGAGATGCCTGTCGAGAACTTGAGGTCCTGCAGACTTCTCCCTGTCGCCAAATACCGCAAGGTAGTGACCAACCTCTGCTCCGGAGTGATGGCTTGCCTCATGCAGGTATCCTGCCTGCTGATATAGGGGGTCAGCGAAGCCAAAAAACGGTGAAATACGGGGTCAGTCATCCGGAGAAAGTTCCTGAAATCATCAGGATTATTCTCACGGATCTCACGGAGCAAAGGCATGTGACAGAACTGGTCACGCTGAAGCAACCAATTCTTGGTCCATGAACTCCTCCTCGCCCTGTTCATGGACTGGACTTGTGTCAAGGTCAGGACCCCAACACCAAGCCCCCGCACAGCACGAACTGTACGAGGAGTACGCATACGAAACATGGCTAGAAAACGGTCGGCTGCTCAGAACGAAGTAACAGAATGCACTGAAGAACAGCAAGGCCTGTGAAGAGCGACCTGAAAAACAGCAACGAGCAGGCAAGATCACACAGAAAACTCTGATACGAACTGACTGCACGCACTGAAGAGCAGATACAAACCCACAAGCACAAACTGAACGGCAGAAAACGATCTGAAAGCCACGAGTCTGAAAAAGCGCGAATCGTCTCTCACCAAACTTTTACTAACACGAGATTAGCAAAAGGAGCCCAAAGGGTGCCGCGCTTGGTTCTGAACTGGCCTTTTCTAGTCTCGTCGTACGTGGTGTACGTGACCGCGTGGTTGTCGATCGGAAATTCCGACAACTTTGTGCGACCGTGTGTAGGTAAAACAAGTTTGAGCCAACATCCGTTGGAAAAAATCAGAGGATTTTGTTGTCGGAATGTCCGATCAATGTCCGACCGTGTGTACGGGGCAAGAAGCTTATGTCACACATCACTCACTCTTCTAACCACTTGAAGACAAAGCCCTTTCTGACACTTTTTGTTTACATGAAAAAATTATTTTTTTTTGCAAGAAAATTACTTTGAATCCCCAAACATTATATATTTTTTAAAGCAAATGCCCTACAAATTAAAATGGTGGGTGTTTCCTTTTTTTTCACACAGTATTTGCGCAGCAATTTTTCAAACGCATTTTTTGTGGAAAAAACACACTTTTTTAAATTTTAATGCACTAAAACACACTATATTGCCCAAATGTTTGATGAAATAAAAAAGATAATCTTAGACCGAGTACATGGATACCAAACATGACATGCTTTAAAATTGCGCACAAACGTGCAGTGGTGACAAACTAAATACATTTTTAAAAGCCTTTAAAAGCCTTTACAGGTTACCACTTTAGATTTACAGAGGAGGTCTACTGCTAAAACTACTACCGTCGATCTCACCTTCGCGGTGATACCTCACATGCATGGTGCAATTGCTGTTTACATTTGATGCCAGACCGACGCTTGCGTTTGCCTTAGCGCGAGAGAAGGGAGGGACAGGGGTGCTTTTTTTTTTTCCTTTATTATTTTTTTGCTTTTTTATCTTATTTTTAAACTGTTCCTTTCATTTTTTTAATCATTTTTATTATATCAGGGAATGTAAATATCCTCTATGATAGCAATAGGTAGTGACAGGTACTCTTTTTTGAAAAAAATTGGGGTCTATTAGACCCTAGATTTCTCCTCTGCCCTCAAAGCATCTGACCACACCAAGATCGGTGTGATAAAATGCTTTCCCAATTTCCCAATGGCGCTGTTTACATCCGGCGAAATCTAAGTCATAAAATGCTCGTAGCTTCCGGTTTCTTAGGCCATAGAGATGTTTGGAGCCACTCTGGTCTCTGATCAGCTCTATGGTCAGCTGGCTGAATCACCGGCTGCATTCTCAGATTCCCTGTTGAGACAGGAGAGACAGAGAAAAACACGGAAGACGGTGGGGGGGCATTCCCTCCCACTGCTTGTAAAAGCAGTCTAGAGGCTAATTAGCCACTAGGATTGCTTTTACATGAAAGCCAACCGCTGGCTGAAAAGAATGATACCAAGATGATACCTAAACCTGCAGGCATCATTCTGGTATAACCACTCAAAGTCGTGAATGGCGTACCTGAAGACAAAAAAAATGGTTAACAATAAAGCACAGTAAACGGTAAAGTATAAAAAATTGCATACCTGAAAAGCAAACATGATAAAACATAATAACAGTAAAACATTGCAGAAATAGAATACAGTAAAAAAGAGCAGAACAATAGAGAGAGAATAGAGAGAGAGAGAGAACAATAAAACGACAACTATTTTTTTTAATTTTATATATTTTTGTGTGTTTTTTTTTTTTTTTACACTTTTTTTGTAACTGTAACTTTTAT
Organism: Lithobates clamitans; assembly: GCA_037952925.1. Taxonomy (NCBI): domain Eukaryota; kingdom Metazoa; phylum Chordata; class Amphibia; order Anura; family Ranidae; genus Lithobates; species Lithobates clamitans. The sequence goes on from JBBGZY010002820.1 coordinate 90,601, forward strand.
AACTGTAACCGGTTCCAGGTTCGGGTCTCTCAAAATGCGATGGCATTTTGGGAGACCCTGTGAAAGTGTGCCTAGTCTGTGGAATGCTGTACCCTACGCTAATACTCAACTAGTGTATGGTAGCGTTCAAAAGATTTACCAATGCAAAGACCAGGATTGTCAGGACAGGAGGGACAATAATAGCGGGTGTCACGCCTATATCCGTGCTTGCTGCAGACACGACATCTTTTTTGGGGGGGTTGTTGGGTAGGGGTACTCGGGAGGACATAAAGAAAATGCCTCTCATGCAGCCGACTGCATTTGGTTGGGATGTGATTGGGGGAAATACGGGTGCTGCAGAAGTGGTGGGTTCCCAATTAGGATCGGCGAATGCAGCAGGAAGGGCACTATGGGCACGACGGGCCTGTGTTTGTCTTCTTGGTGGCAGCAGGACACTACTTGTGCTTGCCACCTCACCAGCTTGAACTGCACTTATGGGACTCGCCACGTCACCAAGTGTTACTGCAGTGCTGGTTTGACTACGACTGGGGTGTACTAGGCCGCTGGTGCTTGCCAGTTCACCAAAACGCTACCAAAAAAAATCTGTTAGCGATCGCAGGGATCAGGCCTGACTCTGCGAACGCTGCAGTTGTGCATTTAGTGTTTTGTAAGTGACAGTGATCGATCGATACTGCACTTGGGTGGGCTGGGCTGGGCCGGGCGGAGGGGCAAAACGCAGGTGCTACCAGGTATCTGGGCTGATCCCGCTAACACTGCGTTTTTGGGAACCCTAAACTGCTGGGGACGCCAGTATAGATCTGATCGGATCAGATATTGATCCGTTCAGATACTATACCACTAAGGGAGGCGTATGCTGCGTGCGTGGGTGTTAGCGGTACTGGCGCTAACCTGATGCTGCCTGGGGCAACGCATATCACCGCCGGGCGATTAGGGGGCTAAACCTTTATTCGGTAATAAACGGCGGGTTCCCTGACACTATAAAAAATAAACTAACTAACCAGCGTCACCCGTAACAGTTATACGGTGATCACTGGTAAAAGGGATAACTAGGGGGCAATCAAGGGGATAAAACATTTATTAGGTAGTATATGGGGGTCCCTGTCTCTATAAAATGCTGACGGCGAACCTAAATCATATTTACCTCCCTAACTAGTGTCACTAGTGACACTAATACAGCGATCAGAAAAACGATCGCTTAGTGACACTGGCAACGGGGGGTGATCAAGGAGTTAAAACCTTATCAGGGGGGGTTAGGGGGGTACCCTAGAACTAAAGGGGGCTAACACTAACTGCCCTACCACACTAACTGTCACAAACTGACACCAATGCAGTAATCAGAAAAAAAAACTGCTTGGTGTCAGTGTGACAGGGGGGGAGGGGTGATCGGGGGGGATCTGGGGGTAAAAGAGGTATAATGTGTGCCTGGCATGTTCTACTGTGTGTGTTGTGCACACACATTGATGTCTTCTCTCCTCTGCACCGTAACGGAAAATACCGAGCCGAGGAGAGATGACATAATTTCCTCTGCTGCTGTTTAGCATACAGCAGCAGAGGAATGATCTGATTGGCCGGGAGCGATCGCGAGGGGGGCCACGAATGGATGGCCTCCCCCTCACCTTCGATCACCGGGGGACAAACGCCGACTGCCTCGGGCACCGGGGGGGTCCAATCGGACCCCCCCACCCGCGGGAGGCAAATCACGTACAGGTACGCGATTCTGCCTGCCCGTGCCATTCTGCCGACGTATACTGTCGTGAGGCGGTCAGCAAGCGGTTAATGGCTAGTACGTCTTGTACTCACTAGGTTCGTAATTGTTGGCCAACATTTGTGTGACCGTGTGTATGCAAGACAAGTTTGAGCCAACAACCTTTGAACAAAAATCCACGGTTTTGTTGTCGGAAAGTCAGATCGTGTGTACAGGGCATAAGCCTAAGGCCTCATACACACTGGAAGATAATATAACATTATAAAAATGCCGGTAGCTTTTTTTTTAGGCTTATTGTACACGGGACGTTTTTACAACCTCTCCTGAATGATTTAACTTGACAGATAGTAACCCATGTTTAAAACGTCCGTTTTACCACATTTGCATGCTGCGTTTAGTGGCGTTTTGCCGTGTTTGCGTTTAGAAGTATTTGTAATTTTTTATTTTGTTTTTTTTTTCAAAATAGCCAAAAATGAAAAATGCCTGTAAATAAAACATTAATTTCCATATTTAGCCTCGTCTAGAAGCGTTTGACGCTTGAAATGCCTCTAAACTCAGCATCTGAACTTACGTAATGGGTGACCCCGCCCCCCTCTGACGTCACGGGGAAAGCTACAGGGAAGTCCCCGTCAAGTCCCCATGCTTTGTTATTTAAGAACTGTCAAAAGACGAGAAGCATCACACAGCGGGAGCCCCCCATCATGGATGTGGAGCGGCCCGAGAAGAAGAAGGGAAGAAGATGCCATGGAGGAAGATGCCGGACGAGAACACCGGAGCAAGAAGCAGAGGATCGGAGGAAGAAGAAGATGGAGGAAGAAACCCGAAGGAAGATAGAAGATAGAAGAAGATAGAAGAAAGAAGAATTTAAATAATGGAATTGTCAAAAACTGTCTCGTCATTTTTAACATTTTTGACACTTTTTTTGTGAAATGGTAGGGGTACACCATTTCACACAGGGGGGTGGGATCTGGGGTCCCCTTGTTAAAGGGGGCTTCCAGATTCTGATAAGCCCCCCGCCCGCAGACCCCCACAACCACCGGGCGAGGGTTGTGGGGATGAGGCCCTTGTCTTCATCAACATGGGGACAAGGTGCTTTGGGGGACCCCAAAGCACCCTCCCAATGTTGAGGGCATGTGGCCTGTGGCCTGGTAGGGTTCCCCCCTCTTTTCCTGAGGCCTGCCTGGTTGCGTGCTCAGATAAGGGTCTGGTATGGATTGTTGGGGGGACCCCACCATATTTTTTAAAAAATGTTGGCACAGGGTTCCCCTTAAAATCCATAGCAGACCTGAAGGGCCTGGTATGGAATTTAGGGGGACCCCCCACATCATTTTTTTTTTTAAATTTTGGTTCGGGGTTCCCCTGTGGGGAATTCCCATGCCGTTTTTATCAATGAACTTTTATGTGTATTGTCAGACCGGCAATTCATTAATAGCCGCGAATAGTTTTTAGATGACTTTTTTCCTTTGAAATTTCATTATTTTGCTGTTAGACTGTTCTAAACACTGGAAACATGCGCCCCTTTACAGGCATACTATAGACACCACCCAGCTACGAAATTTAAAGGAATATTACACTTTTATTGTTTCACTTTAAGCATTATTAAAATCATTGCTCCCGAAAAAACGGCCATTTTTTTAACTTTTTTTTGCATTGATCCTTGTCCCCTGGGGCAGGACCCGGGTCCCCAAACACTTTTTATGACAATAACTTGCATATAAGCCTTTAAAATAAGCACTTTTGATTATTCATGTTCGTGTCCCATAGACTTTGACGGTGTTCGTGTGTTCGAACAAATTTTTTGCCTGTTCCCATGTTCTGGTGCGAACCGAACAGGGGGGTGTTCAGCTCATCCCTGTTAATAACAGACATGAAGACAGAGTGACTGATCATCCTCCATACAATCGTTCATCACACATCTGCACCCTCCATCCCCCATTCTAACACTCAGTATTATCACTCAGCATCACTCAGTATATTAGATCGGGTTCTATGTAATCTTACCTTTCTGGTCACCGTTCTGTGAAGAGACGATCTGGAAGCTCTGAACGTGAACAACAAAATGGAGAATTTTGGGTGTGGGAGAGAAAGAAATGTGACTCAGGAAGATTAACTTTTTCTGTTTTCACCGAGATCCTCCCATCTACAGGTATTGTACCCTGGGGGTGTAAGGCTGGATTCACACACCGGCAGTTTTAGTGTTTTTTGCATTTTGCAGATTTGCAATACAGTCCATTTAACATGATTTCCTATGGAACACGTTCTGTAGTGCAAACCTGCAAAATGCAAAAAGCACTAAAAATACATAGGTGTGAATCCAGCCTTAGGCAGCATTCACACCTGGACATTTTCATCTCATAAAAGCGCCCAACAAGCAAAATCCCATTCATTTCAATGGCACCTCTTCATATCTGAGTGTTTTGTCACCTGCAGCAAAATGCCTGAAAAATGCCTTAGGGCCAGTTCACACCAGATGTAGTTCCGTGCACTTTTTTCTGCACTAAAAATGCATGCAGAGTGTTTTCCATGTATTCCAATGGCTCTAGTTCACACCATGCACACTTCTTTGGGGCAGATTACAGGCGTTTTTCTGATTTTTATATTGGTGACCTTTTGACCTGTACAAAATTGTGGCAAAAAAACTTGGTAATAATCGTGGCAAAACTCGTAGTAAAAACGCACGACTTGGAAACGCTCAGGTGTGAATGCAGCCTAACTGTCACATCTCAGACTGTCATGTTTTATTCAAAGCCACAATAAACCCAATGCCAGAAATGTCATACTGTATATTGAAGCTCAAACATGTGTGTGTTTTATATATACACACACGCATATATATATATATATATATATACACTGTATTACCAGAAGTATTGGGACGCCTGTCTTTACACACACATGAACTTTAATGACATCCCAGTCTTAGTCCGTAGGGTTCAATATTGACGTGGCCCACCCTTTTCTCTTCTGGGAATGCCATCCACAAGGTTTAGGAGGGTGTCTATGGGAATGTTTGACCATTCTTCCAGAAGAACATTTGTGAGGCCAGGCACTGATGTTGGATGAGAAGGCCTGGCTTGCAGTCTCCACTTTAATGTGAAGGCCACTCAGGTCCCTCCACCCCAAACTCGCTCATCCATGTCTTTATGGACCTTGCTTTGTGCACTGGTCCAAATCATTTGGTGGAGGGGGGATTATGGTGTGGGGTGAGGGGGGATTATGGTGTGGGGGAGGTAGGAATATAGTGTGGGGGGAGGGGGGATTATGGTGTGGGGGAGGGGGGATTACGGTGTGGGGGAGGGGGGATTACGGTGGGGGGATTATGGTGTGGGGGAGGGGGGGAATATGGTGTGGGGGGAGGGGGGGTTATGATGTGGGGGAGGGGGGATTATGGTGTGGGGGGAGGGGGGATTATGGTGTGGGGTTGTTCCTCAGGGGTTGGGTTTGGCTCCTTAGTTCCAGTGAAGGGAACTCTTAAGGCGTCATCATGCCAGGACATTTTGGACAATTTCATGCCCCCATCTTTGTGGAGGAGTTTGGGGACGGCCCCTTCCTGTCCCAACATGACTGCACACCAGAGCACAAAGCAAGGTCCATAAAGACATGGACTTGGGGAGGGTGGTGGAAAATTAACTTCAAGTGCAAAAATTCACATTATAATTGTGCTATAATGGTTGAACCTCCCAGCTAAAAAGTTGTTGCACTTGAAGTTAATTTGTATTACAATTATCTGTAGAGGGGTTTCCACCATCCCTGCTAAACTTCATGTTTTATTTATTTTTTCAGTTTGATGTGTATTATATGTGACGTTACATATAACCGGTATTGGGGTAATATTGACGTTCATTGAGATTTCCATACATTCGAGGATTCCATAATTATTGTCAAGTTATTTATTAGTTAGCGCTGCACTTTTTTTTGTGGTGTGGGAACACATAACAGAGCTTAGCGGCCTTTTACTGAAAATGTATTTTCCCTCCAGTAGTTTATTGTAAATAGTAGTGTGGTGATTAATTATTATACTAAAGATCGGCATGTGGCACTAATAAACAGACGGATTTCAGTTGTGCTCCACCAGGCGCCCTCCATAGACAATGTGTCTGTCTGCTGAGTTCAACTGCCCATCCCTGCACTGATGGGCACTGATGGGCACTGATTGGAAGCTCTGATAGGCAGCACTCATGGGCACTGATAGCCAGCACTGACTGGCACTGATAGGAGACACTGATTGGCAGCACTCATGGGCACTGATAGGCGGTACTGGTTGGCAGCACTGATTGGCAGCACTGATAGGCACTGCATGGTGGCACTGATTGGCAGCACTGATTGGCACTGATATGCAGCACTGATAGTTGGCACTGATGGGCATTGATAGGCAGCACTGATGGGCACTGATAGGCTGCACCAATAGGCAGCACTGATGGGCACTGATAGATGGCACTGCTAGGCAACACTGATTGGCAGCACTGATGGGCACTGATAGGCAACACTGATGGGCACTGATAGGAAGCACTAATAGCAGCACTGATTGGCACTGATAGGTGGCATTGGTTGGCATTTGTTGGCACTAATAGGCTTCACTGATTGCCAGCACAGGTGGGCACTGATTTATGGCATTGGTTGCCACTGATAGGCAGCACTGATGGGCACTCATTGGCAGCACTGGGCACTGATTGGCACTGATAGGCAAAACTGATGGGTACTGATAGGCAGCACTGATGGGCACTGATAGGTGGCACTGATTGGAAGCACTGTTGGACACTGATAGGTGGCATTAGTTGGCACTGACAGGCAGCACTGGCACTGACAGGTGGCATGGATTGTCTCTGATAGGTGGCATTGGTTGGCACTGACTGGTGGCACTGATGGGCACTGACAGATGGCACTATTGGGCACTGACAGTTGGCACTGGTGGGCACTAATTGGCACTGACAGGTGGTACTGATGAGGAATATTTGGCATTGACAGGTGGCACTGTTGGTCACTGATTTGCACTGACAGGTGGCACTGATTGGCGGCACTGATAGGTGACATTGGTCGGCAATGATAGGTGGCACCGATTGGCACTGATCTAGGAGAGGGGACGTTTCCCATTGAGCAGTCAGCTAGGCATGTAAGAGCCGCTCAGTGTGTGAAATTGTAATGTAATGTCACTGCATGCAGAGAGGAGCTGTCAGAACTCAGAGCTGATGTCGGGGGTGGGTGGGACCGAACAGCTAGCCTATCAAACACAAGCCAATAGGATAGGGTTGGGTGGGCCACTCTGTGTATGTGGCTCTGCCCCTTTCTATCAGTTATCAAACACCAGCCAAAGAAATAGGGGCTGGGTGGGCTGCTCCATGTATATGCCCCCAGCCCTCGACATCAGCGTGTTTAATAGGCTAGCTGTTCGGTCCCGCCCACCCCCAACATCAGCCCTGAGTTTTGACAGCTCCTATCTGCAAGCAGTGACATTACATTACAGTTTAGAGCACTAAGCGGCTCTTACATGCCTAGTTGACTGCTCAATGGGAAACTGTCTCACAGGCAGCTCCCTATACAGTCTCTTGCAGCATCTTACAGCAGATCTCCGGACACACCCAGCACACCCCGTGCGCACATATATATATAACAATAGGACAATGGACAGTGTCAGTAGAGCAGAGGACAATGTCAGTAGGTTTGTGTCAGTCATTTCTATTTTTATTCTTTTTTATTATTTTCTACATTGTTTGTTTTATGGAGAGAAGAAAAACTGTGCTAGTCCAGTAAATATTAAGGGTGGACAAAACCCCAAAAAAGCTTCAATTAATGTGAGATAAACACAAACATACAATAAAAAAGAAAAAATCGTGCTAAATAAAGTCCACAGTGAAATAAATGAATCAAATGAAATATGAATAAAATAAAGTCCCAATTGTTGAGCAAATGATGCAAATAATATTCACCAATGGAATTGGTCAGCATAAGATAACACCATGTGAAATACAAGCTTACCAGATTGTAAGACAAAACATGCAGATGGCCGTAACCCCAGCCTGGGTTGTAGATCTTATGAAATGAACCGAGACGTTTGGAATCCTCTCAAAGCAGATATACAAAGGTTCCGCAGATATCGGTATAAATTAAACAAATAAAAATAATCATAGCGTGATACTGTAAAAAACTAAGGATTGTGCACAATGGTTATGGAAAGCCCCAACATCGTGACCAAGAAAGGACAAACGCCACCCTGGTGAAAAAAGCAACTATAAGTGACCCGTCACCACATAGAAGGCCTCCTTACCAGACACTGGAAAAAACAGGCACATGTCTCCTTTAAGAAGGCCAGATGTCATCTGTACTCAAACATTCACTTGGATGATGGACACTAATGGCGCTCACAGCGTGGGACCAAAGGGACCGTCCAACCATAGATGCCAATGGTAAATGACCCAAGGGAAGATATAACACACTGGTAGCAGACCCTGATAGGATGAGGAAGGCCTATCTTACACCTCTGACTCGGGGCCCCTGATAGTGTAGACAGGAGGTGCAGGAGTGCCAGAAAGTCTTGCTAGCAGCAGAGCGGATGTCCTTGCTGGGCAGGTGAAGTCGTCAGATGGCTTCATCAGGTAGACAGGTAGGCAAGTCAGATGGCTTCATCAGGTAGACAGGTAGGCAGGTCAGATGGCTTCATCAGGTAGACAGGTAGGCAGGTCAGATGGCTTCATCAGGTAGACAGGTAGGCAGGTCAGATGGCTTCATCAGGTAGACAGGTAGGCAGGTCAGATGGCTTCATCAGGTAGACAGGTAGGCAGGTCAGATGGCTTCATCAGGTAGACAGGTAGGCAGGTCAGATGGCTTCATCAGGTAGACAGGTAGGCAGGCAGCTGATGCTGGTGACAGTAGGCAGGGTCAGGCAGGCTGAGTCATACACAGACTTGAAGAATTGGGTACAGGTCACCCGGGACTTGCAGTTCTGCTCACTGGGCGGGTCATATTTTTAACATTTATCCATCAGGGCTTGTCAGGTGGAGGCATTTGGGGGGGCTTTGCCTGCTTTCACACATCTCGCTAAAGTGCCCACCCCTCCCCCCCAAGCATGCTCACCCCCCACTATGTATCCCGGGCTCTGCTTACCTATTTGCAGGCCCGGGACTGGCATAGTGGGTGTGGCCAGGTAGAGGGGAGGGAGGAGGGTGGGTACACATCTGCTCTCCTCCCCTTCTTGTCCTGACCCAGAAGACACATGTCTGATGTCACTTCTGGGTCCCCAATAACAGATTTCCCATCAATGGCGGGATGTACAATCTGCCCGGCATTCCATTCAATGGAGCACAGAGGAGGCGGCATGTCTCCATAAAGAGGACCTGTCACCAAAAAATCATCACATACTCTCTGTCCCCTATGTAATGAAAAAATAAAAAGTTTCTTTTTATTGTAAAAAATGAAAGTTACACCCGAGGACATGAAGCCGATGTTCTCCATTTCCAGTATAAGAATGGCTTTATTTACCTTCCAATCCATTTCTATATAATCAATGGGTGTGAATGTATTCAAAGCCATTCATAATCTGGGTGCACACTACAAGGTTTTTTTATTCAACACAGCGTGTTGTATGAAAAAAAAAAAACAGACAGCTCTGGTCAGAGCCGCTGTAATAACTATGCAATGTTAGTACAGCGATCTCCCCCACTGAGCTGTTGTGTACTGACAGAGGGATACCCATCCCCCACCAGAACACTCGAATCAGCGATCTCCGCCATTGGCTGATCGGGAGTCATCTGCTGCTTCTTCAGACTTTCCGATTGGCCAGCTTCTGTCGGACAGACTGACATACACATGGGTCCAATGTCTCCCATCAATCGGCCGTGTGTTGCACTGACAGCTCGGGACTTTGCAGGGGGTGTTTACCCGTCTTCCCACCACCCACATATTTCTTCTGTTATATGACCCCCCCCCGGCCCCCTCCTCCCCACACTGACAGCAGAAACTGCAATTAGGGGGTCTGGTAAGCGAACCCTGTAAAATGTCGATCAGTCAGTAGAACTGTATATAGAAGCCGTCTCTCCCCAGTGCTGACCAGAACTGACAGCAGCCTCTGAGGGTATAGCCGGGTACACACAGCCCGATTGTTGGGAGACATTGGGCCCATGTGTATGTCAGTCTGTCCAACAGAAGCTGGCCGTTTGGAAATTCTGGAGAAGCAGCAGATGACTCCCGATCAGCCAATGGCGGAGATCGCTGATCGGAGTGTTCTGGTGGGGGAGGGGCGTCCCTCAGCTCAGCGGGGAAGATCGCTGTACTAACATTGCATAGTTAGTACAGTGGCTCTGACCGGAGCTATCAGTTTGTTTTTTTTAAACGCCCCCTATAGGTCATCAGTTTGGTGTTATGGAGGAGGTCTTGTGTTAGAATTATTGCTCTCACTCCGGCGTGCGCGGCGATATGTAACATGTGTATCGTAATCAACATTTCCATGCATAAGCACCCCCAACACATGTGCTTCCATTCATATATGTGGGGGAATATAAAACCAAACGTGTAGCGCTAAAAGGAAGAATAAGGCACCTTCAAACTGGTAAGGTGAAGAGCCAGTGCCCTATATACAGTTTAACTGGAACATAGTTAAATGTCTCACATTAAAACATTAATATGGATACAAATACAATTTAAAAGAAGTCCGTGAGTGAGAAACTGAATGGGTCACCGCTTATGAGTGATGTGTGAACCACCTTCACCGGCGTAAGGCCATAAAGTCTTTGAAATGATGATGAACAGCTGTTTTTTTAAAAAACATACAAGTCCAAGTTGGATAATGTATGGATGGATCAGTTCTAAAACGTCACACCACAGTGTCTTCACAAACGTGCAAATCACTCAGACGGTAAAGATGGAGGCTTACCGGAGGGTTTGAACCCAAGACAGTATATACTGTAAGGGTCAAACCAGCTTTTATTGCACACTGGCAATGGTGGGAAGACCTTGACAGCCAGAAGGGATCACAGGGGGTTCATGAAGGTGTGTCTTCTCCAAACGTAACAAAGAATCTCCCCGCATATGGCTGCTGATTGTAGGCTCAGCCCTGTGTCCAACTTGTTGTGCGGCTTGTTGCTGATGAACAGATAGCAGAGGACACAAACTGTGATGATAAATGCCAACAGGACCACAGCAGCTATGGATAAGCCCACCAGTGCTCCCACGCTTCTATCTGCCGGCTGCTCTGTTCACAATTTCCCAGCCCACACGGCTCCTTCCTTATATGTGGGGGAAGCAGCAACATTTTTGGGGGGATTTTATATGCTTGGGTGTAACTTTATTTAAAAAAAAAAAAAAAAAAATTTGACCTAACGTTTCTTTCATCACATTAGACAAAAAAGTCCCCAAAGTGCTGATTTTTAGGTGACAGGTTCTCTTTATGGAGACATGCGGGGTCTAGAAGTCCCCCCAATGTCTCCTCTGGGCTCCTCTGAATGTTTTGTGATGGAGATCACATTACTTACCGGCTGATCTAGCCGGGGACACCGAGAGGCTGACCCGGAAGTGACATCATAGACATCACTTCCTGGGTCAGGACAAGAAGGGGAGGAGAGTGGGCGTGTTTCCTCTCTTCTCCTTCCCCTCCCCCCTCCATGTAGCTCCCGGGCCCACAAATGGGCAAGCAGAGGCTGGAAAGGATGGCAGGACACGGTGACGCAGGAGGTGGAGCCAGTATCGGGGGTGTGCGAGCGATCGGGCGGGAGCGCTGCCACTCGAATGCTTTCACCTGATAGGCAGGAGGCTGCCAGTCAGATTTACACCCAATCCTGATATCTGCAGCCCCCAGATTGTGTGTGATCCCCCCACCGTCAGGTCCGGACCCCCTACACACCTGACAGAGAAAGATCCTTATCCCAATGTGAATGGAGCCACGTGTCTGTTATATTGGGGGACAGCGGGCTCCATTCACAAAGTGCCATCTACTGCTTTACCACTTCACCTTCAGAAGGTTTTACCCCCCTTCATGACCAGGCCATTTTCTGTAATACGGCACTGCGTTACTTTAACTGACAAATGCGCGGTCGTGCGATGCTGTACCCAGATGACATTTGTACCTTTTTTCTCACAAATGGAGCTTTCTTTTGGTGGTATTTAATCGCTGTTTTTATTGTTTTGCTCTATGGACAAAAAAAAGACAGACAATTTTGAAAAAAACTAAAGTTTTTACTTTCTGCTAAAAACATTCCAATAAAAAAAAATCTAAATCAAATTTCATGTGTTTGGCAAAAAATGACCCAATAAGCATTTATTGATTGGTTTGCGCAAAAGTTATAGCATCTACAAACTAACTATGGTATATAGGGATGAGCTTCGAGTTCGAGTCGAACTCATGTTTGACTCGAACATTGGCTGTTCGCAAGTTCGCCGAACAGCAAACAATTTGGGGTGTTCGCGGCAAATTCGAATGCCGCGGAACACCCTTTAAAAGTCTATGGGAGAAATCAAAAGTGCTAATTTTAAAGGCTTATATGCAAGTTATTGTCATAAAAAAGTGTTTGGGGACCCGGGTCCTGCCCCAGGGGACATGGATCAATGCAAAAAAAGTTTTAAAAACGTCCGTTTTTTCAGGAGCAGTGATTTTAATAATGCTTAAAGTCAAACAATAAAAGTGTAATATCCCTTTAAATTTCATAGCTGAACAGGCGCATGCGTGGAGTCACCCAATATGGCCGCCGGCTGTTAGTGCTCCGCTACACCACGGCCCAGTGTTAACCACCGGAGCAGCAGGAGCAACCCACGGAGCCTCTAACCGGCCGAGACGAATGGGGGAGACCCCCTAGAACAGATCCCCAAAAACGGCAAATGTCCGCCGGAATCTGCTGAGTCAGATGACCGCGACGGGCCCTCCACTCAGCTATGCCAAGATGGCAGCGGCTCCATGAGGCCCTCACACACAGGAGGAGATGGAGCTCTCAAGGGGGGAACAGGACTCTCAGCCTCCTCCACCGCCACAGTCCCCAGGTGAGGACTATCCACCCCTGCCCCTGGCTACATCCCCAGCCTCCACTGAATCCCTCCTGAGCAGGATGGATCTGGGCCTTCCCTCTACACCAATGCTGGATCCTCATACAGGCATGCTCCTGTCAGTCACAGAGACCCAGCATGAAATCCCTGTGCCATCAGACTTCCCCTCCATGATGGAGGCGTTCTCTCAGCTCCTTTCAAAAAGCCTGGCCCAAAATGCAGCTCACATTACCTCATCCATCCATGCTGACCTGCAGCAAATTGGGATGAGGATGGACATAATTGAAAAGAAAGCAGATCAGGCAGTTTCCCGGATTAATCAAAATACGGCACGATTACAAGATATGCAAGACCAGCTGGAATCAGCATTTGCCAAAATAGATGACCTCGAGAACAGGTCAAGATGCTATAATTTCAGGGTGTGAGGCCTCCCTGAATCAGAGAAAAATGTGCATGGTGCAGTAAAGACCCTATTAAGGAACCTTATACCGGACATCACGGAACAACAACTTGAACTGGACAGAGCACACAGAGCCCTCCAACACCCCCGCTCAGATGGGCTCCCTAGAGACATCATTGTGAAAACCCATTTTTATTCAAAGAGGAGGTAATGAGAAGATCTAGGGGCCATGAAAATCTATCTCTGATGGGACACAGGATCCAAATTTTCGCAGACCTGTCACCATACACCGTGCAAAAAAGACACTCTCTCAAACCTTTACTTCAACCACTGCTGGACAAAGAAATCACTTATCGCTGGTCTTTTCCACTTCGATTAAATTTCTCGTACAGGAATAAGAACTATGGCTTTTCCTCATTTGCTGAAGGGGAATGTCTGCTTCTACAATTGGGACTGATTCCTCAAGACCCAGCCTCTTTTCAGAACAGCAGGAGCACCTCATCTACAAAAAGGCTCCCACCTGCAAGCCCCCTGCAACACAACTGGCTTAAACAGAGCTCCAAACGCTCCAAAGAGAACCTTCCACCATGACGGACTATTCGCTAGCTGGACCCAGATCCTGTCCCGGTGATCCCTGATATACTTATTGGGATACAGATATCCCTTACGGGACATTCCATCATCCTCATATCTAAGTCTGCTACCACGATGCCTTATATTTAATGTGTTCCATTTCTCTGCAGTGGTTTACACTATTACTACCATCTCAGGGATCACAGACCCAGCAATAGTGGCTTCTGTGAATCCATGAAATGGTGGCTGAGACGGGAGGAGGTCTCTTATCTTCCCATCAGATATTATATATAAATAACCATTCCTGACTACTGTTCAGGTCTGACGGGTTCATAAGGGTACTTGGTCTTGATGACCCTCTCCTAGCCAGAAGATTCCACAATAGCTCTCATGTTAGTTTAATTTCTAATTTTACACCATTTTTGTTCTCCTTTATGGGCCTGATCCCTACAACAGTCCCTACCATTTACTTATCCCTGATGGCTCGCTGGACCCCTTAAGTCCGGTTAAGATAGTATAACCCTATCTTACACTCATCTATTAGAGATTAGGGTTGCTCCACTTTATTATTCTCCATAATGTTCATTTAAGTTCTTCCTTTAATTTCTTTTTTTTTATTATCTTCCTGGTTCAAATTAGTTTTTGGAAGTAATAATTGAAAGTTCACATCTTCTTAAAAGTATAGATTTAGAGGTGGCGTGGCCGTGGTGGACTTAATGCACCTCTTTGATTCCAAGTGCACTAGAGTGTAGTTGGCTTCTTGCCCGGTTGCCAATCAGTTGGCAACCAGCTCTCGTAAGTGACGAGTAAGGTATGAGCGGTTCACCCTACCTGGGGGAGGGGAAGGGGTTAGGGAACCCCTGTATATATAGTAACTGCTCTAGTAACACGTACGACAGATTTGTGTATAAGTTTTTTGTAACAGGTCTAATCTCTATTTTTCTTTCTTTCTCCCCTTTACTCTCTCCTCCTCTTGTCCCAACCTCGAGAGTCTCCAGGCTCTGCGCTCATCAGTGGCTTCTCCTCCCAGGTCTTTTATCCCAATCAGGACTCCTTCAAGCGAACATCGAGACTACCTATCCTACCAATTCAGGTATGACCTTTTTCATAAACGCACCTCCGCACCATACAAGTCATGGTCGATAACCACAAGGCTCGTCCAACACTTAATTTTACCTCCCACAACACTCAAGGGTTGAACTCCCCTGTTAAGAGGAGGAAATTATTCCAAATATACCAATCATGCACACGGATATTCTTTTTCTACAGGAAACTCATTTCTCCGTCTCATATAAACCTACATTTCTCCATCGCAACTTCCCCCAATTCTTTATTGCATCAGCTCCCAACAAGACAAAAGGGGTGGCCATATGTTTTGCGAACCACATTAATCTCTCTCACACTAACACGATTATAGACCCCATGGGACGGTATTTGCTAGTTTCAGGGACCATAGATGACTCATTATACACTTTCGTCTCATATTACGCCCCTAATAAAGGCCAGCGGGCATTTTTTGATTCCATGCTACACAAACTTCGCCCTCACTTCAAGGGAACAACTATCTTGGGGGGGATTTAAATTTAGCCTTTGACTCCTCAATGGATAAATCAGGAGAGGGTCCAAAGAAACTTAAACACCCCACTAAACAGAGGGTTAAAGTGGCCCAGTTACTACACAAAGCGGGATTGGTAGACGCCTGGAGGGAAACTAATCCTCGTACTAAGGATTATTCTCATTATTCTGCTCCCCATAATTCTTATGCCAGGATATACCACATCTTCATACAAACCTCTATGATCCCTGGGATTGTTAAATCCCGGATTATAGACTCCCCACTGTCGGACCATTCAATGGTTACTCTGTCCACCCACAGATCATCAGGCCATAGAGAACGCAACCGCTGGCGCTTGCAGGAATCCCTCCTTAACGACCCCATACAGGCCACCATAATAGGGAAATCTATTAAAGAATATTTCACAATAAATGCTACATCAGGTATCTCTCCGGCCACAGTCTGGGCTGCTCATAAAGCGGTAATCAGGGGAAAATAATGCAACTAACAGCCTCACTGAAAGCAGAACACAAAAGTGATATGATCAAACTGACCGCGACTTTTCGTGAACTTGCAAAAGCACATAAGCGTAATCCTACTGCAGAATCTTTATCCCAGTTGGATAGAGCCCAGGCCCTTCTTAACCTGAACCTAACAACCACAGCAGAAAGACACCTCAGGTGGACTGGGACGCGTTTCTACTCACAGAAAGATAAGATAGGTGCAAAACTGGCGGAAAAACTCACTCCTAATCCTCGCCTATTGACTTTCCCTAATATCAAAATGAACTCAGGTGCCCTGTCCCAGAACCCTACCAAGAGCATGGAAACCTTCCATCAGTTCTATGCGGAACTTTACAGACCCCAAAGTCAGCGTCCAGACCTATCACGGGATGACTTCTTTAACTCCCTGCCTTTGCCCTCATTGTCCATAGAACACAGGAACTTACTTGAAAGCCCTTTCACGGTCCCAGAGGTTCTAGACACCATTAATTCCTTGAAGATCGGCTCCTCCCCTGGACCAGATGGGTTTTCCACTGGGTACTATAAGAAATTTGGGGAAACCTTAGCCCCTCATCTCACAAAGCTTTTTAACTTCCTTAGGGAAGGTCACCCTCTGGGTCCTGATCTAAATGCTGCATACATTTCTGTGATCCCCAAGCCAGGGAAGGATCCGAGCGAAGTAGGTAACTACAGGCCAATCTCCTTAAACAACAACGACATAAAAATTATGACCAAGATCTTAGCCAATAGACTTGCCAGTTTTATCCTGGTATATATAAAGAACGATCAGGTAGGGTTCATACCTGGAAGACAAGGCCCAGACCAGATCAGAAGGACAATAGACGTAATCTCCCTCCTTAAATCTAGTTGGGACGGAAGCCCCCCACAAACAGGTTTTATCCTCTCTATCGACCTCCACAAAGCCTTCGATTCAATCGACTGGGAATACCTTTCTGAAACCCTTAGACGTTGGAACTTTGGCCCCCATTTCCTAAATATAATTAACTCCATGTACTTTAACCCCTCTGCCCAAGTTCGATTAATGGGAAGATATTCTTCCTCCTTATCAATTGGATGAGGCACTAGGCAGGGCTGCCCCCTATCACCCCTTCTCTTTGCTATGGCCATTGAGTCACTGGCCATAGCGATTAGATCGAACCTTGATATTAAGGGGGTGACTTGCGGGGAACAGGAACATAAATGCGCACTTTATGCGGATTATCTCCTGCTATATATTACCTCCATTTTATTAACTACCCCGAACAATTACAGGGTCCTGAACTCATTTAGCAAAATATCCAGATTAAAGGTTAATATGTCCAAATCCATTGCTTTAATAATAACTGTTAGTCCCAACATAAAGACACAACTAACTGATAACTTTGAATTCTCCTTGGCTCCCAAAACCATTCCTTACCTGGGGATTAATTTAACCCCAGATGTTAAAAACCTCTTTAAAGCCAACTACCCCGCCATGTTTACTAGGTGCAGAGATTACTCGCTTTATCTGGGGTAAAAAGGGTTATAGATGTCCCTCCAAGATACTGTATCGCCTTAAGACACAAGGAGGCTTAGGCCTCCCGGATCTATGGAACTACTTCCAAGCGGCACAATTGTCGCAAATCTCTATAGTTTTCTCTAAAGGACCAAAACCCGAGTGGCTGTCAATGGAAAGAAGAGCTACACCCCTTAACACCATTGACTTCCTCCTATATTGTGACCCTACCGCCAGACCAGCTATAATGGCCCCCACTCTCTCTCACTCCATAGCAACATGCACCAAACTTCTACAACATCCCTCTCTTACATCACAGCTCAAACCGCTAGCCTATCTATTCCATAACATGAAATTTACTCCGGGAACAAATATCAGAGCATTCTGATGGTGGACCGATAAAGGGCCTTTACCGGATCGGACATTTCCTAACTCCCGCTGGCCCCCTTACTACATCATACTGCAAGCATAAACTAGAAATGCCGGACACGGAACAGTTCCGTTTTACACAAATCTCACACTTCTTACAATCTATCCGGGCCAACAAACTGGAACCTCCCTCAATAACCCCTTTTGAGCATTGGTGCTCGAATCTAAAGGATCAAAAGGGGGGAATCTCCGTAATTTACACTGCACTACAGACAAACTTGAACAAACCATCTTATGCAAAGACCTGGGAGGAGGATACAGGCGAAGTTTGGCAGACGGCAGACTGGTTCAGATCCTGGACGCGCTCATACAAAGGTATTTGTAACATTTCCCTCATAGAAGCCAATCTAAAGGTCCTGTCCAGATGGTATTATGTCCCATCCAAATTAGCAACAATATACCCCGGTACCTCTCCTCTTTGCTTCCGTGGGTGCAATCTAGAGGGCACCATGCTTCACATTTGGTGGACCTGTCCCCGTATCAGAACCTTTTGGAAACACATATTTCGCATAATAAGCAAACTCATTGAGGTCCCGGCTGACCCTAATCCACATATTGCCTTATTTAACCATGACATACCCAACGCGCCTAAACACTTGCGTGCATTATCGAACTTTATTTTACTGGGTGCAAAACTCACTATAGCAAAAGCCTGGAAGAAGCCCACGGTGTCCTTCCAGGCTTGCAAGAGAAAAATATCCTGGATCATGTCCCAGGAACAAATAGTCGCGAACCTAAATGACAAAGTCGAGAAATTTAATACCACCTGGGAACCTTGGGCCACTTTTTGCAACATATCCCTTATACCGGGCTTGGAACCTGGTGCAAGTTTAGCCTCTGCTATTAACCACTTAAGGACCAGCCTTGTTTTGGATTTTAGGTGTTTACATGTTTAAAACAGGTTTTTTTGCTAGAAAATTACTTAGAACCCCAAACATTATATATTGTTTTTTTTCTAACATCCTAGAGAATAAAATGGTGGTCATTGCAATACTTTTTTTTGCACCATATTTGCGCAGCGGTCTTATAAGCGCACTTTTTTTGGAAAAAAATCACTTTTTTGAATAAAAAAATAAGACAACAGTAAAGTTAGCCCATTTTTTTTTTAATATTGTGAAAGATAACGTTACGCCAAGTAAATTGATACCCAACATGTCACGCTTCAAATTTGCGCCCGCTCGTGGAATAGCGTCAAACTTTTACCCCTAAAAATCTCCATAGGCGACATTAAAAATATTTTACAGGTTGCATGTAAAAGTAGGTCTAGGGCTAGAATTATTGCTCTCGCTCTACCCCACATGTGTGGTTTGACCACCGTTTTCATATGCGGGTGCTACTCACGTATGCATTCGCTTCTGCGCGCGAGCTCGTCGGGACAGGGCGCTTTAAATTTATTTTTATTTTTTTTTTATTTATTTTACTTTATTTTATTTATTTTTTCACTGTTTAAAAAAAAAAAAATTGGATCACTTTTATTCCTATAACAAGGAATGTAAACATCCCTTGTAATAGAAAAAAGCATGACAGGTCCTCTTAAATATGAGATCTGGGGTCAAAAAGTCCTCAGATCTCATATTTAGACTAAGATGCAAAAAAAAAAAAGTTGTTTAAAAAAATGACACAAAAAAAATTGTGCCTTTAAGAGAAGTAGGCGGAGCCGACGTAATGACGTCGCTCCGGCCGTCCTATGGTATAGAGACGGGTGGGGGCCATCTTGGCCTCACTCGTCTCTTTACCTCAGCAGTGACAGGTCCCGATCTCCTCCGCCGCTACCGACGGCTCCGGTAAGCGGCGGAGGGCGCAGGAGAGCGGCAGGAGGGGGGGTGGCACCTCTCCCGCCGCCGATAATGGTGATCTCGCGGTGAACCCGATGCAGAGACCACCATTATCGTGTACAGAAACGCCGGCCCCAAAGATGGATACCTCGGCTGTGGCAGCAGTTGCTGCCGTTACCGAGATATCCATCTTTAAAAAAATGACGTATATATACAGTGGCTGGTCGTTAAACCTCTCTCTCCACCTTCTCTACTCCCTCTTATTCCTCTTTTCACTCCTTCTCTGTCTCCCCTTTTTAAGTCTGATTAGACCCCGCTATTTCTCAGGTATAACATGATCTCTCTGTTCTATGTGCGGAGTTCTCGGGACTTGGATGCTCGGGGTGTTTAGAGGATCCATCTCCCCTCTCAGGAGGACGAATGGGCATTCTGGCATCAAACTGAAATGGGGGGTTTTGCTCTGTTAACCCCCCAGACAATTTACAATGCTCCTGGGGAGCCGGACGACACGGGGCGGAACCCGACCACACCCACAGGAAGATCCCACAGGGGGGGTGTGCTAGGGCGCCCGGGGTCATCCGACGTTTCTCCTTAGGGAGTGTATCCTTACTTGTGCCTGTCTGCCTGGGATGGGGGGGGTCCTTCGGACAACCCTGATTTCTACATACGGATCATAGGACCCATGCTCACATTAAGGTACCCTGAGACTCCTGAGGATCCTATATGAAAGCCTTATACACATTAATTTTTCCTCATTTAACATTCCTGAGACCCAGGTGTCCGGGCTTTATCCTATACAACCCAGGACCTGTAATGCTCAGATCACGAGTCTCTCTGTGACGTTATGTGGATAATCCTTTACAACTGACTTGCATATCACAACTTAGAGTTATTCTTGTAAGGATAGTTCTGTTTCCTTCATTTGGCACTAATTTGCAATATTTGTTCGTATACTTGTAACACATTATAAGTTGTTTCCTTAATTGCCGGAGATATATGCTTTCTCATGTATGTCATGTTTAAACAACAATAAAATGCTTTGAACTAAATTTCATAGCTGGGGGGTGTCTATAGTATGCCTGTAAAGGGGCGCATGTTTCCTGTGTTTAGAACAGTCTGACAGCAAAATTACATTTCGAAGGAAAAAACCCATTTAAAACTACTTGCGGCTATTGCATTGCCATCCGACAATACACATAGAAGTTCATTGATAAAAACGGCATGGGAATTCCCCACAGGGGAACCCTGATCCAAAATTAAAAAAAAAAAAAAATGACGTGGGGGTCCCCCTAAATTCCACACCAGGCCCTTCAGGTCTGGTATGGATATTAAGTGGAACCCCGGCCAAAATTCAAAAAAAAAAAATGACGTGGGGGTCCCCCCCAAAACACCTTGTCCCCATGTTGATGAGGACAAGGGCCTCATCCCCACAACCCTGGCCGGTGGTTGTGGGGGTCTGCGGGCGGGGGGCTTATCGGAATCTGGAAGCCCCCTTTAACAAGGGGACCCCCAGATCCCTCCCCCCCTGTGTGAAATGGTAAGGGGGTACTTACCCCTACCATTTCACTAAAAAACTGTCAAAATTGTTAAAAATGACAAGAGACAGTTTTTGTCAATTCCTTTATTAAAATGCATCATCTTTCTTCTATCTTCCTTCATCTTCTTCTTCTTCTGGTTCTTCTGGTTCTTCCTCGGGCGTTCTCGTCCAGCATCTCCTCCGTGGCGTCTTCTATCTTCTTCTCCTCGGGCCGCTCCGCACCCATGGCATGGGGGGAGGCTCCCGCTCTTCTCTTCTTCTCTTCTTCCATCCCTGCTTCCATCCCTGCTGAGGCAGAGCCCGCTAGTCGCTGCTGCTAGGTTGCAAGCACATTGGCCGGTACTCCAGCAGGGGGCGTGGTCAGCGTCTTAGCCTGGAATGTGAACCCAGCCCTCTCAGGTGTATGCAGATAGGAGAGAGCGGTGTGGAGGGTCACCGAAAAATAGTGTATACTTCTGTGCCCCCTCATTAGTCCCTCACCTAATCCAATAGATGGAACACAGACACCGGAAGATGATGAGCTGCCATGTTTGACTTGCATTGTGGAGAGACTCTGCACTTTATAACTCATCCCCACCCAGCGTCATCTTCATCCCTCTCCACAATTTATCCCACCTCCGCCCATCATCATCCTCATCCCTCTCCACAATATATCCCCACCTCCACCCATCATCATCCTCATCCCTCTCTACAATACATCCCCACCCTCGCCATCATCATCCCCATCCCTCTCCACAATATATCCCCACCTCCGCCCATCAACATCCTCATCCCTCTCCACAATATATCCCACCTCCGCCCATCATCATCCTCATCCCTCTCCACAATATCATCCCACCTCCGCCCATCATCATCCCCATCCCTCTCCACAATATATCCCCACCTCCACCCAGCATCATCCTCAACCCTCTCCACAATATATCCCCACCTCCACCCATCATCATCCTCATCCCTCTCCACAATATATCCCCACCTCCACCCAGCATCATCCTCATCCCTCTCCACAATATATCCCCACCTCCACCCAGCATCATCCTCAACCCTCTCCACAATATATCCCCACCTCCGCCCATCATCATCCCCATCCCTCTCCACAATATATCCCCACCTCCACCCAGCATCATCCTCATCCCTCTCCACAATATATCCCCACCTCCGCCCAGCATCATCCCCATCCCTCTCCACAATATATCCTCACCTCCGCTCATCATCATCCCCATCCCTCTCCACAATATATCCCCACCTCCGAGCCATCATCATCCTCATCCCTCTCCACAATATATCCCCACCTCCGCCCATCATCATCCCCATCCCTCTCCACAATATATCCCCACCTCCGCCCATCATCATCCCCATCCCTCTCCACAATATATCCCCACCTCCGCCCATCATCATCCCCATCCCTCTCCACAATATATCCCCACCTCCACCCAGCATCATCCTCATCCCTCTCCACAATATATCCCCACCTCCGCCCAGCATCATCCCCATCCCTCTCCACAATATATCCCCACCTCCGCTCATCATCATCCCCATCCCTCTCCACAATATATCCCCACCTCCGAGCCATCATCATCCTCATCCCTCTACACAATATATCCCCACCTCCGCCCAGCATCATCCCCATCCCTCTCCACAATATATCCCCACCTCCGCCCATCATCATCCCCATCCCTCTCCACAATATATCCCCACCTCCACCCATCATCATCCTCATCCCTCTCTACAATATATCCCCACCTCCGCCCAGCACCATCCCCATCCCTCTCCACAATATATCCCCACCTCCGCCCATCATCATCCGCATCCCTCTCCACAATATATCCCCACCTCCGCCCATCATCATCCCTCATCCCTCTCCACAATATATCCCCACCTCTGCCCATCATCATCCCCATCCCTCTCCACAATATATCCCCACCTCCGCCCATCATCATCCCCATCCCTCTCCACAATATATCCCCACCTCCACCCATCATCATCCCCATCCCTCTCCACAATATATCCCCACCTCCACCCATCATCATCCCCATCCCTCTCCACAATATATCCCCACCTCCACCCATCATCATCCCCATCCCTCTCCACAATATATCCCCACCTCCGCCCATCATCATCCTCATCACTCTCCACAATATATCCCCACCTCCACCCATAATCATCCTCATTCCTCTCCACAATACATCCCCACCTCCGCCCATCATCATCCTCATCCCTCTCCACAATATATCCCCACCTCCACCCATCATCATCCCCATCCCTCTCCACAATATATCCCCACCTCCACCCATCATCATCCATCCCTCTCCACAATATATCCCCACCTCCACCCATCATCATCCCCATCCCTCTACACAATATATCCCCACCTCCGCCCATCATCATCCCCATCCCTCTCCACAATATATCCCCACCTCCGCCCATCATCTTCCTCATCCCTCTCCACAATATATCCCTACCTCCGCCCAGCATCATCCTCATCCCTCTCCACAATATATCCCCACCTCCGCCCATCATCATCCCCATCCCTCTCCACAATATATCCCCACATCCGCCCATCATCACCCGCATCCCTCTCCACAATATATCCCCACCTCCGCCCATCATCATCCTCATCCCTCTCCACAATATATCCCCACCTCCGCCCATTATCATCCCCATCCCTCTCCACAATATATCCCCACCTCCACCCAGCATCATCCTCATCCCTCTACACAATATATCCCCACTTCCACCCAGCATCATCCTCATCCCTCTCAACAATATATCCCCACCTCCGCCCATCATCATCCCCATCCCTCTCCACAATATATCCCCACCTCCGCCCATCATCATCCTCATCCCTCTCCACAATATATCCCCACCTCCTCCCATCATCATCCCCATCACTCTCCACAATATATCCCCACCTCCGCCCATCATCATCCTCATCCCTCTCTACAATATATCCCCACCTCCGCCCAGCACCATCCCCATCCCTCTCCACAATATATCCCCACCTCCACCCATCATCATCCCCATCCCTCTCCACAATATATCCTCACCTCCGCCCATCATCATCCGCATCCCTCTCCACAATATATCCCCACCTCCGCCCATCATCATCCTCATCCCTCTCCACAATATATCCCAACCTCCGCCCATCATCATCCCCATCCCTCTCCACAATATATCCCCACCTCCGCCCATCATCATCCCCATCCCTCTCCACAATATATCCTCACCTCCACCCATCATCATCCTCATCCCTCTCCACAATATATCCTCACCTCCGCCCATCATCATCCGCATCCCTCTCCACAATATATCCCCACCTCCGCCCATCATCATCCTCATCCTTCTCCACAATATATCCCCACCTCCGCCCATCATCATCCCCATCCCTCTCCACAATATATCCTCACCTCCACCCATCATCATCCTCATCCCTCTCCACAATATATCCTCACCTCCGCCCATCATCATCCGCATCCCTCTCCACAATATATCCCCACCTCCGCCCATCATCATCCCCATCCTTCTCCACAATATATCCCCACATCCGCCCATCATCATCCTCATCCCTCTCCACAATATATCCTCACCTCCGCCCATCATCATCCTCATCCCTCTCCACAATATATCCCCACCTCCGCCCATCATCATCCCCATCCCTCTCCACAATATATCCCCACCTCCGCCCATCATCATCCCTATCCCCCTCCACAATATATCCCCACCTCCGCCCATCATCATCCTCATCCCTCTCCACAATATATCCCCACCTCCGCCCATCATTATCCCCATCCCCCTCCACAATATATCCCCACCTCCGCCCATTATCATCCACATCCCTCTCCACAATATATCCCCAACCCCGCCCATCATCATCCTCATCCCTCTCCACTATATATATATCCCCACCTCCGCCCATCATCATCCTCATCCCTCTCCACAATATATCCCCACCTCCACCCATCATCAGCCCCATCCCTCTCCACAATATATCCCCACCTCCACCCATCATCATCCTCATCCCTCTCCACAATATATCCCCACCTCCACCCATCATCATCCTCATCCCTCTCCACAATATATCCCCACCTCCGCCCATCATCATCCTCATCCCTCTCCACAATATATCCACACCTCCACCCATCATCAGCCCCATCCCTCTCCACAATATATCCCCACCTCCACCCATCATCATCCCCATCCCTCTCCACAATATATCCCCACCTCCACCCATCATCATCCTCATCCCTCTCCACAATATATCCCCACCTCCGCCCATCATCATCCTCATCCCTCTCCACAATATATCCCAACCTCCACCCATCATCATCCCCATCCCTCTCCACAATATATCCCCACATCCGCCCATCATCATCCGCATCCCTCTCCACAATATATCCCCACCTCCGCCCATCATCATCCTCATCCCTCTCCACAATATATCCCCACCTCCGCCCATTATCATGCCCATCCCTCTCCACAATATATCCCCACCTCCACCCAGCATCATCCTCATCCCTCTACACAATATATCCCCACTTCCACCCAGCATCATCCTCATCCCTCTCAACAATATATCCCCACCTCCGCCATCATCATCCCCATCCCTCTCCACAATATATCCCCACCTCCGCCCATCATCATCCTCATCCCTCTCCACAATATATCCCCACCTCCTCCCATCATCATCCCCATCACTCTCCACAATATATCCCCACCTCCGCCCATCATCATCCTCATCCCTCTCTACAATATATCCCCACCTCCGCCCAGCACCATCCCCATCCCTCTCCACAATATATCCCCACCTCCACCCATCATCATCCCCATCCCTCTCCACAATATATCCTCACCTCCGCCCATCATCATCCGCATCCCTCTCCACAATATATCCCCACCTCCGCCCATCATCATCCTCATCCCTCTCCACAATATATCCCAACCTCCGCCCATCATCATCCCCATCCCTCTCCACAATATATCCCCACCTCCGCCCATCATCATCCCCATCCCTCTCCACAATATATCCCCACCTCCACCCATCATCATCCTCATCCCTCTCCACAATATATCCTCACCTCCGCCCATCATCATCCGCATCCCTCTCCACAATATATCCCCACCTCCGCCCATCATCATCCTCATCCTTCTCCACAATATATCCCCACCTCCGCCCATCATCATCCTCATCCCTCTCCACAATATATCCCCACCTCCGCCCATCATCATCCTCATCCCTCTCCACAATATATCCCCACCTCCGCCCATCATCATCCCCATCCCTCTCCACAATATATCCCCACCTCCGCCCATCATCATCCCTATCCCCCTCCACAATATATCCCCACCTCTGCCCATCATCATCCTCATCCCTCTCCACAATATATCCCCACCTCCGCCCATCATTATCCCCATCCCCCTCCACAATATATCCCCACCTCCGCCCATTATCATCCACATCCCTCTCCACAATATATCCCCAACCCCGCCCATCATCATCCTCATCCCTCTCCACTATATATCCCCACCTCCGCCCATCATCATCCTCATCCCTCTCCACAATATATCCCCACCTCCACCCATCATCAGCCCCATCCCTCTCCACAATATATCCCCACCTCCACCCATCATCATCCTCATCCCTCTCCACAATATATCCCCACCTCCACCCATCATCATCCTCATCCCTCTCCACAATATATCCCCACCTCCGCCCATCATCATCCTCATCCCTCTCCACAATATATCCCCACCTCCACCCATCATCAGCCCCATCCCTCTCCACAATATATCCCCACCTCCACCCATCATCATCCCCATCCCTCTCCACAATATATCCCCACCTCCACCCATCATCATCCTCATCCCTCTCCACAATATATCCCCACCTCCGCCCATCATCATCCTCATCCCTCTCCACAATATATCCCCACCTCCACCCATCATCAGCCCCATCCCTCTCCACAATATATCCCCACCTCCACCCATCATCATCCTCATCCCTCTCCACAATATATCCCCACCTCCGCCCATCATCATCCCCATCCCTCTCCACAATATATCCCCACCTCCGCCCATCATCATCCCCATCCCTCTCCACAATATATCCCCACCTCCGCCCATCATCATCCTCATCCCTCTCCACAATATATCCCCACCTCTCCCCATCATCCTCATCCCTCTCCACAACATATCCCCACCTCCGCCCATCATCATCCCCATCCCTCTCCACAATATATCCCCACCTCCGCCCATCATCATCCCCATCTCTCTCCACAATATATCCCCACCTCCGCCCATCATCATCCCCATCCCTCTCCACAATATATCTCCACCTCCGCCCATCATCATCCCCATCCCTCTCCACAATATATCCCCACCTCCGCCCATCATCATCCCCATCCCTCTCCACAATATATCCCCACCTCCACCCATCATCATCCTCATCCTCATCCCTCTCCACAATATATCCCCACCTCCGCCCATCATCATCCCCATCCCTCTCCACAATATATCCCCACCTCCGCCCATCATCATCCCCATCCCTCTCCACAATATATCCCCACCTCCGCCCATCATCATCCCCATCCCTCTCCACAATATATCCCCACCTCCGCCCATCATCATCCTCATCACTCTCCACAATATATCCCCACCTCCACCCATCATCATCCTCATCCCTCTCCACAACATATCCCCACCTCTGAGCCATCATCATCCTCATCCCTCTCCGCAATATATCCCCACCTCCGCCCATCATCATCCTCATCCATATCCACAATATATCCTCACCTCCGCCCATCATCCTCATTCCTCTCCACAATATATCCCCACCTCCACACAGCATCATCCTCATCCTTCTCCACAATATATTCCCACCCAGCGTCATCCTTATCCCTCTCCACAATATATCCCCACCTCCGCCCAG
Source organism: Lithobates clamitans (assembly GCA_037952925.1). Taxonomy (NCBI): domain Eukaryota; kingdom Metazoa; phylum Chordata; class Amphibia; order Anura; family Ranidae; genus Lithobates; species Lithobates clamitans. The sequence goes on from JBBGZY010002820.1 coordinate 118,457, forward strand.
CATCATCCTCATCCCTCTCCACAATATATCCCCACCTCCGCCCATCATCATCCCCATCCCTCTACACAATATATATCCCCACCTCCGCCCATCATCCTCATTCCTCTCCACAATATATCCCCACCTCCGCCCAGCATCATCCTCATCCCTCTCCACAATATATCCCCACCTCCGCCCATCATCATCCCCATCCCTCTACACAATATATATCCCCACCTCCTCCCATCATCCTCATCCCTCTCTGCAATATATCCCCACCTCCGCCCAGCATCATCCTCATTCTTCTCCGCAATATATCCCCACCTCCGCCCATCATTAATCCCCATCCCTCTCTACAATATATCCCCACCTCCGCCCATCATCATCCTCATCCCTCTCCACAATATATCCCCACCTCCGCCCATCATCATCCCCATCCCTCTCCACAATATATCCCCACCTCCGCCCATCATCATCCTCATCCTTCTCCACAATATATCCCCACCTCCGCCCATCATCATCCCCATCCCTCTCCACAATATATCCCCACCTCCGCCCATCATCATCCCCATCCCTCTCCACAATATATCCCCACCTCCGCCCATCATCATCCTCATCCCTCTCCACAATATATCCCCACCTCTGCCCATCATCCTCATCCCTCTCCACAACATATCCCCACCTCCGCCCATCATCATCCCCATCCCTCTCCACAATATATCCCCACCTCCGCCCATCATCATCCCCATCTCTCTCCACAATATATACCCACCTCCGCCCATCATCATCCCCATCCCTCTCCACAATATATCCCCACCTCCGCCCATCATCATCCCCATCCCTCTCCACAATATATCCCCACCTCCGCCCATCATCATCCCCATCCCTCTCCACAATATATCCCCACCTCCACCCATCATCATCCTCATCCTCATCCCTCTCCACAATATATCCCCACCTCCGCCCATCATCATCCCCATCCCTCTCCACAATATATCCCCACCTCCGCCCATCATCATCCCCATCCCTCTCCACAATATATCCCCACCTCCGCCCATTATTATCCCCATCCCTCTCCACAATATATCCCCACCTCCGCCCATCATCATCCTCATCACTCTCCACAATATATCCCCACCTCCGCCCATCATCATCCTCATCCCTCTCCACAATATATCCCCACCTCCGCCCATCATCATCCCCATCCCTCTCCACAATATATCCCCACCTCCACCCAGCATCATCCTCATCCCTCTCTACAATATATTCCCACCTCTGCCCATCATCATCCTCATCCCTCTCCACAACATATCCCCACCTCCACCCATCATCAGCCCCATCCCTCTCCACAATATATCCCCACCTCCGCCCATCATCATCCTCATCCCTCTCCACAATATATCCCCACCTCCGCCCATCATCATCCTCATCCCTCTCCACAATATATCCACACCTCCGCCCATCATTATCCCCACCCCCCTCCACAATATATCCCCACCTCCGCCCATCATCATCCCCATCCCTCTCCACAATATATCCCCAACCCCACCCAGCATCATTCTCATCCCTCTCTACAATATATCCCCACCTCCACCCATCATCATCCCCATCCCTCTCCATAATATATCCCCACCTCCACCCATCATCATCCTCATCCCTCTCCACAATATATCCCCATCTCCGCCCAGCATCATCCTCATCCCTCTCCACAATGTATCCCCACCTCCACCCATCATCATCCTCATCCCTCTCCACAATATATACCCACCTCTAATCAGGTGCTTTAAAATCACCCCCCTGGCTGTAATTCAGGTGCCCTGCGCTTGAGTGTCCGTGCCCCTTGAATAGGGGTTAGCAGCGGTGGCCATAGATAGATTCATGTAATGCATGAGTCTATGTATTGGTGATAGAGGGGTGGCAGGAGAGAGGGGGCGGCACCCGTGTGCCCTTAATGCCTGGGCCACCACTGATCACACAGAAAGCCGAACACACAGATCATCTACATTCCTACCTCTGTTCTTCTACAATCTCAGCTGTTTAGCTGTAGGAAGGAATATTGTGAAATATTTGTACATGTTTTTTCTTGTCTATTGATGAATGTGTAGAGGATAGAGATTCTTCATGGTCCAATCAGATGTCTAGGAGAACAAGGAGCAGAAATGTCTGGAATGAGCCATAGAAACACATTTACAGGACATCAAAGCCATCCATAAAACTCACCATACATGGTACAATCTCCATCAGATCCATCAACAAGTATGTAGTGGAAGGGCCCACCTGATTGTATAGTGATTGGTTGGCTAGTTTAGGTGGGGCCTCATATTCTTTGGTAGATCTAAAGTGGATTGTACAGTAATGTCCGGTACAAACGATAGGATTTTCCCACAACAACATCCATGTTTTTTTTCCCAACAGACTTGTCTTGCATACAGACGGTCACACCAAGTTGGTCAGAAATTCAGAAAATCAAGAACGCGGTGATGTACAAGACGTACGACGAGCCGAGAAAAATGAAGTTCAATAGTCAGTGCGGCTCTTCTGCTTGATTCCGAGCATGCGTGGCACTTTGTGCGTCGGAATTGTGTACACACGATCGGAATTTCCCACAACAGATTTTGTTGGCATAAAATTTGAGATCCAGATCTCAAATTTTGTGTGACGAAAATTCCGATGAAAAATGTCCGATGGAGCCGACACACGGTCGGAATTTCCGACAACAAGCTCCCATTGAACATTTCCCATCAGAAAATCCGCCCGTGTGTACGGGATGAGCCCAATGGGGGCCATACACACTTTAATAAATGAGATTTCTTTTTCCAATCGATCTCTTCTGAAAGGAATAAACAATCTATAAATCACAACTCATTCAGAGGATATACCACACATGGGGGAAATTATTCTAATCAAATATTAAAGTTGGTTGTAAGCCTCAGACATGAAATATGAACAAAGCACATCCCTCTATAGTGTGCACTTGTCTCAGTCCAGAGCACTAAGTGTCATTTCTGTTCACTGCCTCATTCCTCTGCTATCAGCATGATTTACTTCTGACAAGTTTTCCTGACACCAAGAGAAAAAAGGTGACAGGGGAGGGCACATCCTGTGAGTGACAGCCTCAGCTCTCTTCCTGTGTGCTGTGTGAAGGAGGCGTGTCCCTTTCCTCCAATCAGCTCTCAGAGCTCTTGTACAGAGTGTAACTGCAGCTCTCCACTCCCTGCTTTTCAGAGCTGAGAGATCCTGTGTAAATTCTGCACTTTACTATGATTATCATACAGGATTTATAGAGCGCCAACGTTACGCAGCCCTTTACAATATAAAAGGGAGACAGTACAGTTACAATACAAGAAAATACAAGAGGGGTTCTGGCCGTACACAGAGGGCCCTGTTCATAAGAGCTTACAATCTAATAGGGTGGGGCAAGTGGTACAGAAGGTTGTAACTGTGGGGGAGGAGCTGGTGGAAGTGATAAAAGATTAGTTGGAGGTGCGATAGGCTTCCATGAAGAGAGGAGTTTTCAGGGGTCACCTAAAAGGCAGACAGAGTAGGAGATGGATGACACTTTAGGATGACCACTTTGAATGGACGTAGGAGATAGACGGCTGTAGATAAACAGGTACAACTTATGTAGGAGGATTTGTTTCATGTCTGTGCATCACTTGAGGCCGGTCACTTCACTGAGTATATGGAAGAGTTTACAACCAATTTACACCAACTTTAAAGTGCTTGTACACCCTGCACACCCTGTACAACCACTTGTACCTACAGGTGAGCCTATATTAAGTCTTAGCTGTAGGTGCCGGAAATATCTCCTATATACTCCACGGTTTAGGAAAAAGCCGAGCGCCGATATCTACGGAGCATGTGCGCTTTAGAAAGGGCAGATTGTGCCATTTCTAAAGGGGTCATGCCGTGAATGGAGCCACGTGTCTGTTATATTGGGGGACAGTGGGATCCATTCACAAAGTGGGATCTACTGCTTTAACCACTTGACCTTCAGAAGGTTTTACCCCCCTTCATGACCAGGCCATTTTTTGCAATACTGCATTACTTTAACTGACAATTGCGCGGTCGTGCAACGCTGTACCCAGAGAACATTTTTGCCTTTTCTTTCTCACAAATAGTGCTTTCTTTTGGTGGTATTTGATCGCTGTTTTTTGCGCTATAGAAAAAAAAAAAAGACCGACAAAAATAAAATAAAGTTTTTACTTTCTGCTAAAAAACATTCCAATTAAAAAAATCTAAATAAAATTTAATATTTTTGGCAAAAAATTGCCCAATAAGCGTATATTGATTGGTTTGCACAAAAGTTATAGTGTCTACAATCTATGGTATATACAGTGGGGAGGGAAAGTATTCAGACCCCCTTACATTTTTCACTCTTTGTTATATTGCAGCCTTTTGCTAAAATCATTTAAGTTAATTTTTTTCCTCATTAATGTACACACAGCGCCCCATATTGTACACACAGCGCCCCATATTGTACACACAGCACCCCATATTGTACACACAGCACCCCATATTGTACACACAGCTCCCCATATTGTACACACAGCGCCCCATATTGTACACACAGCACTCCATATTGTACACACAGCACCCCCATATTGTACACACAGCACTCCATATTGTACACACAGCACCCCATATTGTACACACAGCACCCCCATATTGTACACACAGCACCCCATATTGTACACACAGCCCCCCATATTGTACACACAGCTCCCCATATTGTACACACAGCACCCCATATTGTACACACAGCACCCCATATTGTACACACAGCTCCCCATATTGTACACACAGCGCCCCATATTGTACACACAGCACTCCATATTGTACACACAGCACCCCCATATTGTACACACAGCACTCCATATTGTACACACAGCACTCCATATTGTACACACAGCACCCCATATTGTACACACAGCACCCCCATATTGTACACACAGCACCCCATATTGTACACACAGCCCCCCATATTGTACACACAGCCCCCCATATTGTACACACAGCACCCCATATTGTACACACAGCACCTAATATTGTACACACAGCGCCCCATATTGTACACACAGCACCCCATATTGTACACACAGCACCCCATATTGTACACACAGCTCCCCATATTGTACACACAGCACCCCATATTGTACACACAGCACCCCATATTGTACACACAGCACCCCATATTGTACACACAGCACCTAATATTGTACACACAGCGCCCCATATTGTACACACAGCCCCCCATATTGTACACACAGCACCCCATATTACACACACAACACCCCATATTGTACACACAGCACCCCATATTGTACACACAGCGCCCCATATTGTACACACAGCCCCCCATATTGTACACACAGCACCCCATATTGTACACACAGCACCTCATATTGTACACACAGCCCCCCATATTGTACACACAGTCCCCCATATTGTACACACAGCACCCCATATTGTACACACAGCACCTAATATTGTACACACAGCGCCCCATATTGTACACACAGCACCTCATATTGTACACACAGCACTCCATATTGTACACACAACACCCCATATTGTACACACAGCACCCCATATTACACACACAGCACCCCATATTGTACACACAGAGCCCCATATTGTACACACGGCACCCCATATTGTACACACGGCACCCCATATTGTACACACAGCACCCCATATTGTATACACAGCCCCCCATATTACACACACAGCACCCCATATTGTACACACGGCACCCCATATTGTACACACAGCACCCCATATTGTATACACAGCCCCCCATATTACACACACGGCACCCCATATTGTACACACGGCACCCCATATTGTACACACAGCACCTCATATTGTATACACAGCACCCCATATTGTACACACAGCACCCCCATATTGTACACACAGCACCCCATATTGTACACACAGCACCTCATATTGTACACACAGCACCCCATATTGTACACACAGCCCCCCATATTGTACACACAGCACCCCATATTACACACACAACACCCCATATTGTACACACAGCACCCCATATTGTACACACAGCGCCCCATATTGTACACACAGCCCCCCATATTGTACACACAGCCCCCCATATTGTACACACAGCACCTCATATTGTACACACAGCCCCCCATATTGTACACACAGCCCCCCATATTGTACACACAGCACCCCATATTGTACACACAGCGCCCCATATTGTACACACAGCACCTCATATTGTACACACAGCACTCCATATTGTACACACAACACCCCATATTGTACACACAGCACCCCATATTACACACACAGCACCCCATATTGTACACACGGCACCCCATATTGTACACACGGCACCCCATATTGTACACACAGCACCCCATATTGTATACACAGCCCCCCATATTACACACACAGCACCCCATATTGTACACACGGCACCCCATATTGTACACACAGCACCCCATATTGTATACACAGCCCCCCATATTACACACACGGCACCCCATATTGTACACACGGCACCCCATATTGTACACACAGCCCCCCATATTGTACACACAGCACCTCATATTGTATACACAGCACCCCATATTGTACACACAGCACCCCCATATTGTACACACAGCACCCCATATTGTACACACAGCACCACATATTGTACACACAGCACCTCATATTGTACACACAGCACCCCATATTGTATACACAGCCCCCATATTACACACACAGCACCCCATATTGTACACACAGCACCCCATATTGTACACACAGCCCCCCATATTGTACACACAGCACCCCATATTGTACACACAGCACCTCATATTGTACACACAGCACCCCATATTGTATACACAGCCCCCCATATTACACACACAGCACCCCATATTGTACACACAACACCCCATATTGTACACACAGCCCCCCATATTGTACACACAGCACCACATATTGTACACACAGCACCTCATATTGTACACACAGCACCTCATATTGTACACACAACACCCCATATTGTACACACAGCACCCCCATATTGTACACACAGCGCCCCATATTGTACACACAGCCCCCATATTGTACACACAGCCCCCCATATTGTACACACAGCACCCCATATTGTACACACAGCCCCCCATATTACACACACAGCACCCCATATTGTACACACGGCACCCCATATTGTATACACAGCCCCCCATATTACACACAGCACCCCATATTGTACACACGGCACCCCATATTGTACACACGGCACCCCATCTTGTACACACAGCACCCCATATTACACACGGCACCCCATATTGTACACACGGCACCCCATATTGTACACACAGTGTTATGGAAATGATTAAGAGCTACAATCGAGCTCAAGGTTATCTGCTGCTGTCTCTAATTTGAAAAGTGTGGATATGCATGCATATAAAAGTAAACACTCTGAGACACGCTCAGAACTGCTAACTCATTACACTTGTGTTTTATTCAAGGCGGTGTTAATGTTTTATACACACAAATACGTCATTGCTATGTTAGTCTAATAGGTACATCTCATTGGTTAAGATAAAAAAGAAGATGGAGAATTTTCATAACGAGGTTTGGATGTCTTTGGTCTTATCTTCAGTTCCGCGTTCTTTTGATGTGTGGGAGGTAGGGGGTACACGCCATCTTGAGAAAATATAGGAACAGAGCAAACCTGTATACTTATATAATGAGTAAGGAGAAAAATATGTATGCACATAAGAAAATAGACATTTTCAGATTATTATTATTATTATCTACATCACTTTCCTTCACAATCCCCCCTAAAATGACTATTTTCTCTTTTCTGTCCCTAATACTAAAGGTCCCACTTTGGCCTGGCCCTTCTCCTCAGCAACTCTTTTAAGCTGTATATAGAATTGGGCAGTAACTGTTCACTTCCCTCCTCGATACAGCTGGAGAGGTGCAGTCAGGCGCTATCTATCCCTATAACCCTATAGGATTGTGAGATTATGGACAGGGAGTGACTGTAGAGGAGTGAAGGGTTTGTCATCTTCCATCATAAGGAGGTCCTCTTCTTCTTGGTGGAGAAATGTAGGTGTGCTATTGTCTACAGCCTTGCTCATTAACTTTTTACAAAAGGTAGAATACAGCATACAATCAGGGCTAAAAGAACCAGGATTATTAATACCGTTACCCGTATCTGGGCGAGCACCTTCTGCCACCCACTCATCCAGCTAAAATATTGGTCCCATGGGTCTGTGATACCTGAGTTCTTCTTCAACTCTAGTGACAGATCTTCTAATTTCTTTATAGCTAAAGTAACCTTACCATTTGGGCCAGTATTATCAGGAATGTATGTACAACAGGTTCCCGTTTTTTCCTATGATTTTACAAAACACCTCCTTTCCCAGCTAGCACCATGTCTAAGGCCATCCGGTCCTGGAATGTCATGTAGGAAGTGGGGGCTAACTGGTCAGCAATTCCCTGGAGGGCATTTTTAGTGTAATTTACAAATCTCTGTTGGTTATAATATGTGTAGTGTCAGGTCACCTAGAGGCTGGGTGACAGATGCACACCGTTGGGATCAGGAGTGCACCGCAAGGTAGTGGACCCTAGCACTGACTGCTGCGGATTGTACCTTGGGAGGTTCAGGAAGCAGGTCTACTGGATCACTGACACAGATCCCACTGGGAGCTAGAGCATAGATTCCCCAGGGCGCGGAGTCTAAGAGCCAGCAGGTGTTCACCAGAGCCTCTAGTGGTGAGGATGGACTGCGCTGCAGTCTGGCTCCAGGTCGCGGCCCCCAGGGTCTCACAGCTCACGCTCACGGTAGACTACAGGAGCAGAGGAAGGAGGGAGCTGGCTGGAACATCAGGGTCACAGGCAAACAGGGATGGCCGGGAACAGGCCAAAGTCGGTAACAGAAATCATATGTAGGAAACATAGCAAGTACACACAGAGGCTGACACACAGTGGTTGATCAGCACTGCTGGCTTGCAGTGCACAGGTTAATATAGGGTTCCCTGATAGGGCCTGGGTTGGGGCCATGCTTAGAGGGGAGGTTACAAAAGCAGTCAGGTGAGGGTCAGCTGGTCTCTAGAGATGAACACATGGAGACAGGTATGCTGATCGACAAACTCTATTGCATAACCATGACATGTAGTTAATCCAATCTACATTCTTACTAACAGTTGTTATGGGGATCAAAGACTCAAAACCAGCTTTTACCTGGTCCCTGGCTTTAAATTAATCAGGGACCCCCCTTGTAACCCCCATGACATGTATGTATACATGAGAATCAAAGCTTCCGGAGAGAGCTGCTCGCTTCCTCCTCTGACTGTGTGCTGGGTCAGTGCATGTATCAGGGGTATCTTTGGTTAGGATATGGGGCTTTCTATTTTCATCTTTTTTGTCTAATGCACTCTGTGGTCGCCCAGTCTGGCCCTGTGTTCCAACCCACTGGCCCCCACAGAAACCACAACTCTGTCCCCAGTAACTGTCTGTGTGGCATACATATATGTCCTTACCGTCAGGGATATCACTGTACCAATGGCATCACCATGAAGGGTCAAACGGACAAGGTACTATGTCACAGTAATCTAAGGTAAAGGTGGTCACATGTGTACCTGAAGAGTTACACCAAAACGTAATTATGTTATCATTTTTGTGATGGCCACCTCCTGGGCCCCTCCCCCCTAGATCAAACAGAAAAAGGATATGCAGCACCCGAAAACACGCTCTCCTGCAGTGATAAGCGTGCATTCAGGTGTTCTTCCTGGCCAACTTGACTGAGGTGGCTGTGGTCAGCAAAACTTGGAATGGACCATCATAACTTGGCTCAAGGATCTCCAGACAGTAGTTGGTGTGTTCCTGTATCTAATTCAGGATCTGGAATGGAAGAAAACATCTGGACATGCATTCAGGTTAATTCTCGTGATAATGTGGTTACATAATTAGTCAACACATCAGACTGTAACTGTAACTGTTGTGGAAGGTAACAACCAAGTCTGGGAGCTGAACCAAACAAAATTTCATAAGGGGATAGGGCATGTTTCCCCCGGGGGTGTGTCTGACACTGAACAGGGCAATGGGCCAACTCATGTTAGTCTATTGGGCCATCTTTAACATCCTGTTTTTAGTGTCCCATTCATCCTTTCTACCTTCCCGCTACTTTGAGGGTGGTATGGGATGTGTAGTGCCAACTGAACCCCCAGTGCTGCCCAAATCTCTTTATTAAGGGTTGTTGTTAAGGCTGGTCCCTGATCTCTCAATATCACCTCTGGGACCTCAAATCTACATACTATCTCACTCAGTAGTTTCTTAGTTGTGGTCCTGGAAGTCATGACCACTTCCACTAGGGCGTATTCGAATCTGCCACTTCTTGGCACTTGAGAATGATCAATTTGCATCCTCTAGAATGGGGTATAGGGCTTTTGCCAGGTGCTTCTTCTGTGCTTCTTCTGTGCTTCTTCTGTGCGTCCTGGGTTACATTTGGTGCAGATAATGCATGATCTGCAGAAGCGGTCGGTCAGTGGAGTAACTCTTGGTGCAACACTTGTTGATAAGAGAGTTCATAAAAGTCTTTGTCAAGTGGGCAGCTCCATGTGCCCATTGCACCACGGCTGGGTACATACTCCTGGGTAGACAAGGTTTCTTGTTGCACTCGAATAGTCCATTTCTGAGAGTTGCTCCTTTTCTCCATTTCCAGCTTTCCTTCTTATCCGGACTTGTTGTTTCCTGTAGTTCTTTTAGATAAACTCTGTCCACTGGGAAAGTCTGTAAGGTAAGCACGTGGTGGTCTTCTTCTACCACCCTGCTGTCCACTTCCCGTGGACCACCAGCTGTCTGTTTGGCAGCTGTATTGGCTCGATGATTGCCTCGAGCTTCCTTTGAGTTCAGTTTGTAGTGTGCTTTTACTCAGAATAGTCACTTGGGTTGTGAGAAGCAAGGCATCAATCAAGTTTTCACAGGTGTTCCTGCAGCCATCAGGAATCCTCTGTTCTAGATAACACCATAATCATGGGCAATGTTGAAAGCATATCTTGAGTCCATATGAATGTTGGCTCTTTTTCCCTCTGCCCATTTACGTGCTGTAGTAAGTGCTTACAGCTCTGCCTCCTGTGTAGACATCACTGGTGGTAAGGCTTCAGCTTGTAGAACAGTGTTTTCAGTGGTGACCGCGTGTCCTGTGTGGTCATGGGGTGACGAGCCAAGACTCTACTCCTCCTCCTTTTCCCCCCTCGAGAAGTGGAAGAAGGGTGGTAGGGTTCAGTGTTTGACAACTTAATAGAGTAATGCTGTCTAGTAGGAGGGAACACAGGAGTCTCAAGTGTCTGGTAGTGGACAAGTGTTTCGGCTGGATCTTGGTTGAATATGGCAACAACGTCATGGGGAACAAGCAGAACGAGGCAGTGTCCGAGGACCAAGTTCAAAGTTTTGTCAAGCAAGGCTTGTGTAGCAAATCCAGCTCGCAGACACAATAGGCCTCCTCTTGCTACCGCATCCAGCCGACAGGAATAATATCCTATGGGGCGTAGGCTGATGTCGTGTGATTGGGTGAGTACACCTGCAGCATGTCCCAGACGTTCGGATACAAAGAGCTTGAGCGTTTTGCCGTAGGCTGGGAGCCCTAGCGCCTGAGATGGCACACTTGAGGGCCTCAAACTTAGATATTTCTTCAGAAGACATCTGGAAGGGTCTGATTGCAGAGCATCAGTAGGAAGGCTTCTGGAATCCATGCTCTGCACTAGGAAATTAGTCCAAGGAAGGCATGAAGGGATTTCTGACCTTGTGGCAGTGGGGTGTCGTGTCCCATGGGACAAACAGTGTCCAAGGAAAATGACAGGTGTTGAGCACCACTGCAATTTGGGCTTTGAGACTTTGCAGCCCTGGTTGGCAAGATAGCACAACAGGCTTTCTGAGGTGACTTCAACAGAGGGTAAGTCAGCTGCACAAAGGAGAAGGTCATCAACATGTTGGAAGAGAATCACTTCCGGGTGTTCCTCTTGTCATGTGTCAAGGATGATAGCCATAGCTTTTGCAAACTGGCTTGGAAAGTTCTGTGCCCCTTGTGGCACAACTGTTTAGGTATGTTGCCGTTTCTTTCCGTGGATGAATGCAAAAAGGTACCAGCAGGAGGGGTGAGGGTGGACACTGAAGAAAACGTTTGTAAGGTCCACCTCTGTGAGGTATTTTGCAGTCAAAGGCATCCACAGTAGGTACCTGGTTCTCTTTTTAGGATTCTCTTCTTGGGGTTATTGTGGTTTCCGGGGCAATGAAGCGCCCTCTTTTAACTTGACTGAAACTGGTGGCACCTTTAAGTGACCGTTGTCTTCCGGTCCTGTGGACCATAGGCACGCAGGGATTCTGTCAAGTACTTCCTGCAGTATTGAACTTGAAGTTTTTGCTTCATTAAGTGTCATCAGGAGAGGCTGAGAACACAAAGCAGATGAGTCTTCTAAAGATAGGGGAGTATGTAACTTCACCCCCCCTTCAGGCGTGTCCTGATTGAGGCCTGTAGTCTGGACAACACATCAGCTCCTAGTAGATTCAAGGGACATGTAGAGGACACCACAAATCTGGCAAGCAAATCAGGAAGTGGACTGGAGCGGGGCACCCCATCCATTCCTACGCAGGAAACATCAATAGTGGAAAGGAAAGAATTATCAGGCAGGTCCACAGCCCTCAACACGCTTCTGGCTGTACCCGTAGAAAGGTGGTAGGTTTTCCTTGTATGGGTAACGTGACTTTTGCTAAGGGTCCCCCAGTTCCACTTGAGGACACTGCCATAAGGGGTGACACGGGTTTGCCCATTTCCTAGTGAGAGTTGGGGCGTGGTGGTGGTGGTTCATGTCCCCGTTGCCCTGCATAGGGTTCCCTGCCTCGTCTGGGACATCTTGGGGCTCTGCATTCTTTCTTTATGTGGCCCCGTTTCCCACAGTTGTAACAGGTGATCCTTTCCCTGGTATTGGGCAGTGGTGGTGGACGAGTGTAGGTGGGATCTTCGTCATGGGTTACCATGAGGGGCGTTGGTTTTTTACCTTTTTGATTTTCTATACCTCTGGCCACCAACAATAAATCAGACATTTTCATTGAATGGTATTCAGGGCGGGCCACCATCAGGCCTTTTCTGATATCCTCTCTGAGCCCTGAAACAAAAGCAGTTGATAACATGTGTGTGTGTGCCTTTATGAGTCTAGCATGATACTTCTTCAAAGACTCCCCTTTATCTTGGGTAATATCTTGGATTGTGGTCTTCTGATCCGTCAACTTCTCCTTTGCCCAGTCGTGGAGTTGTGCACAGAACTCCACGCCTGAGGTGTAGGAAGTGGCACTTGTCAAGCAGGCATCATTGAAGGCCATCTGCATGACTGGCCAAAAGACATATCCTGCTTTGATTTGGCATAGGCTGATCAAGTCTCTCCAGGCAGCTAAGTAAGTTTCTTGTATCTGCACTATCCTGTGGTAGAAGGGAATTGGCTGCTTCTCTGGGTCAGGCAGACTTGTCACTAAGGCCGCTGCTTGTGATAGAGTAAAAGCGACATACATCACTGGTGCCCCTTCTGGTAACCGAGACTGTTGTTGGGGCAGGGGCTGACAAGAGGCACTGTTCCTTACGGTTGCCAGCATGTGTTTGAGATCCTCTCGGAACTGAGAGTCTGGAGCCGGATTGGGGGTTAAATCAGTGGGTGGCCTTGCTGCCTGCTGTCGGGCTTCCCACTCAGATGCTTCTTCATCATTAACATATCCGGCCTGGGAATGTGATGGTCCCGTATTAGGGAAGACAGGTGTGTGGTATGAACCATCTTGGTTTAAAACAGCGAGGGCTGGGTACAGGCTGTTTAAGCTTACTGGGTGTACCAAGATGGCCGCCGGCAGGAAGTGCACTGGACTGGGCAGAAAGTGAAGGCATGGGTGCACTAAGATGGCCGCCGGGCTGAGTTGTCACAGTGGGTTGTGCTTGGGTAGTGAGAAAGGAGTGGTTGTTAGACGGAGGGCAGTGCTGTCCCTCCCCTCCTTTGTTTAAAGTTCCAACATAGCTCTGTGGTAGACATACATAATACAATCGCCATCTTTCTTAACTTCCTTTATCCAATTTTCTTTATCACACAGGATTTTTCTCCCTGTCTCTTCAGCAACATAACTTTCGCCATTTCTTTCAACTTTGTTAACTATTTCAACATCTGCTTCTCTCCTTCTTTGAAAAAATCACTTTCTTTTCTTTGGTACAACCAAGGGGTTAATATTTTTCTCAGCGTTCTTATCAGCAAATTCTTTCGGTGGGGGCTCATACTGCGCTCCAAGTTGCTACTGTTTGCTATAACCCTGTAATGTACGGTTAATCTCAGAACAAGAACAAACACGTCAGGGGTAGTGAGGAGCAACGGCCCGTGACCCAACAGATCTTTCGGGTAGCCTCCTACTCTGACTTTCACCAGTCCCCACCCCCTCTCATGTATAGCAAACAATAAACCACAAATACAATCACGACAGGACATTACACCTGCCACTCTTCGAACTGCAAAATTTCAGCAGGCTAAGATAACCCCAGGGGCAGACAACTCCCCCTTCACAATCCAATTATAGGCCATCATTCATTACAGTTACCTCCCAGAGGCCGACAGCACATCTGGGGGTGACACATCTGTAATGCTTTCAGACTGCATCGCCAGCAGCTGAGATTTCCTTTTTAAAGATCCGACAAATCCTTAAGTAACCCATCCTATAACCGACTGCCACAATCGCACATGTAGCACTTTTAGACTGCTGAGTTTCGCAGCCCAAAGAATGGCAGACAGTGAACAAAAAATACAGTCAGCAGAAACCCATTGGCAGGTTCGTTAAAACAACCTCAGGCGAGGAAATACCTGCCTCTAAGACAGTCTCAGCATACCGACAGAATCCAACCGTCAACCGAAAGATAAGAGAGTCGTACAGTGGTAAGAATATCAATCAACTCACCGGTACTGTTAGGGCTGCGCAAGACCCCCTCTGTTATCTTTCAATTAACGCCCGAATGCTTGTCGCGGTATAACTTCGACCGTAGCCTGAGGTCCCGGGTTTCGGCACCATCTGTTATGGAAATGATTAAGAGCTACAATCGAGCTCAAGGTTATTTGCTGCTGTCTCTAATTTGAAAAGTGTGGATATGCATGCATATAAAAGTAAACACTCTGAGACACGCTCAGAACTGCTAACTCATTACACTTGTGTTTTATTCAAGGCGGTGTTAATGTTTTATACACACAAATACGTCATTGCTATGTTAGTCTAATAGGTACATCTCATTGGTTAAGATAAAAAAGAAGATGGAGAATTTTCATAACGAGGTTTGGATGTCTTTGGTCTTATCTTCAGTTCCGCGTTCTTTTGATGTGTGGGAGGTAGGGGGTACACGCCATCTTGAGAAAATATAGGAACAGAGCAAACCTGTATACTTATATAATGAGTAAGGAGAAAAATATGTATGCACATAAGAAAATAGACATTTTCAGATTATTATTATTATTATCTACATCACATTCCTTCACAACAGCACCCCATATTGTATACACGGCACCCCATATTGTATACACGGCACCCCATATTGTACACACGGCACCCCATATTGTATACACAGCCCCCCATATTACACACGGCACCCCATATTGTACACACGGCACCCCATATTGTACACACGGCACCCCATATTGTACACACAGCACCCCATATTACACACACAGCACCCCATATTGTACACACGGCACCCCATATTGTATACACAGCCCCCCATATTACACACGGCACCCCATATTGTACACACGGCACCCCATATTGTACACACAGCACCCCATATTGTATACACAGCCCCCCATATTGTACATACAGCACCCCATATTGTACACGCAGCCCCCCATATTACACACAGCACCCCATATTGTACACACAGCACCCCATATTGTATACACAGCCCCCCATATTGTACATACAGCACCCCATATTGTACACGCAGCCCCCCATATTACACACAGCACCCCATATTGTACACACAGCACCCCATATTGTACACACGGCACCCCATATTGTACACACGGCACCCCATATTGTACACATGGCACCCCATATTGTACACACAGCACCCCATATTGTACACACAGCACCTCATATTGTATACACAGCCCCCCATATTGTATACACAGCCCCCCATATTGTACACACAGCACCCCATATTGTACACACAGCACTCCATATTGTACACACAACACCCCATATTGTACACAGCCCCCCATATTGTACACATGGCACCCCATATTGTACATACAGCACCCCATATTGTACACACAGCACCTCATATTGTACACACAGCACCCCATATTGTACACACAGCACCCCATATTGTACACACAGCACCCCATATTGACAGAAAAACACAGAATTGTTGACATTTTTGCAGATTTATTAAAAAAAGAAAAACTGAAATATCACATGGTCCTAAGTATTCAGACCCTTTGCTCAGTATTTAGTAGAAGCCCCTTTTGATGAGTCTTTTTGGGAAAGATACAACAAGTTTTCACACCTGGATTTGGGGATCCTCTGCCATTCCTCCTTGCAGATCCTCTCCAGTTCTGTCAGGGGGGGATGGTAAACATTGGTGGACAGCCCTTTTCAGGTCTCTCCAGAGATGCTCAATTGGGTTTAAGTTAAGGTGACCAGATTTCTAAAATGAAATCTGGGGACTTTTTTTTATTGGCAAATGGTAAACTATTTTAAAGAATATTTTCCTCAAATGATATCTGCAGTGTATGTGTTTTGTGTTTATGGAATTTTTGTATGATATATGTATATATGTTATCTCTCACAATTTCCTCAATGAGATTAAAAAAAAGATACTTAGAATTTTTTTGGGATATGACTACCAAATGTCACAAAGATAAGATAGAGAAAAAACTTGGAGGGGGGATGGGGGGGCGCTACCTGTGCGTGTGGCCAAAAAGTGGGTGTGGTCAACAAGTGGAGGTTTCTTCATGGTGTACCATGGTGATCAGTATGTCCTGGCCTCTGTATACCAATAAAAAAGCCAACAAATGCAGCACAGCCCTACACTTCCTTTATACAATTCTACAAATGGACTTATAAGTGCAATAGTAAACACCTATAGAATAATATCCAGTGCAAATCAACCCAATGTATTGCAATATAGTAGTGATGGTGTCACCCCCTCTGCAAAAATATTTGAGAAATTGCAGAGCTGCAATGTTCAAATAACGGTGAAACCCCCTACATACAATAATAACAGAGATGTAAATCAACTTGTGTATTAGAACATAGTAGTGATGGTGTCACCCTCTCTGCAAAAGGTAAGAAATATTGCAGAGCTGCAATGTGCAAATAGTGGTGAAACCCCCCAATATATAATCATAATACAATGTACAATTGATGTACATATTTTACATTTTATTATGATTATAAATAGGGGGGTTTCACCACTATTTACACATTGCAGCTCTGCAATATTTCTTACCTTTTGCAGAGAGGGGGTGACACCATCACTACTATGTTCTAATACAATGGTTGATTTACATCTCTGTTATTATTGTATGTAGGGGGTTTCATCATTTTTTGCACATTGAAGCTCTGCAATTTCTCAAATATTTTTGCAGAGGGGGTGACACCATCACTACTATATTGCAATACATTACTTGATTTGCACTGGATGTTCATTTATAGGTTTTATTGTGGCACTTATAAGTCCATTTGTAGAGTTTTATAGGTGAAGTGTAGGGCAGAACTGCATTTTTTGCTTTTTATTGATTCATGTTAGATGAGGGAATCAGCTAACAAGATTCTCTTATTGCTTTTGAGATTTTTTTTAGTTGCATGGTAGTTGTTTTACTTGATTTGTTATGTCCTCTGTATACTGGTAACCACTGGTCCTGCATATTGGTGGTCAGTGTGCCCCCTGTATGCTGGTGGTACGTGCAGGGTGCAGGAGGATGCTACGTGCAGGGTGCAGGAGGATGCTACGTGCAGGGTGCAGGGGGATGCTATGTGCAGGGTGCAGGAGAATGCTACGTGCAGGGTGCAGGGGGATGCTATGTGCAGGCTGCAGGAGGATGCTACGTGCAGGGTGCAGGGGGATGCTACGTGCAGGGTGCAGGGGGATGCTATGTGCAGGCTGCAGGAGGATGCTATGTGCAGGCTGCAGGAGGATGCTGGGTGCAGGAGGATGCTATGTGCAGGGTGCAGGAGAAAGCTACGTGCAGGGTGCAGGAGAATGCTACGTGCAGGGTGCAGGAGAATGCTACGTGCAGGGTGCAGGAGAATGCTACGTGCAGGGTGCAGGAGGATGCTATGTGCAGGAGGATGCTATGTGCAGGCTGCAGGAGGATGCTATGTGCAGGGTGCAGGAGAAAGCTACGTGCAGGGTGCAGGAGAATGCTACGTGCAGGGTGCAGGAGAATGCTATGTGCAGGAGGATGCTATGTGCAGGAGGATGCTATGTGCAGGCTGCAGGAGGATGCTATGTGCAGGGTGCAGGAGGATGCTACGTGCACTGTGCAGGAGAATGCTACGTGCAGGAGTGTATTATGTACAGAGTGCAAGGTTCAGGAGTGTGTTGTACAGAGTGCAAGGTTCAGGAGTGTGTTGTACAGAGTGCAAGGTTCAGGAGTGTGTTGTACAGAGTGCAAGGTTCAGGAGTGTGTTGTACAGAGTGCTGCGCCCCCCACCCCAGATTTCAGTTCAGTCCCCCCAAAGTCCCAACATCATAGACATCTAAATGTAAAATTGGAGAACTCCCACGCTGTCAAAAAGGCTTATACTAAGGAACACTGCTGCAACACCTGTGTGACTGATCCAAACAGACAAAAATGTGTAGGTAGAAAGAAGTGGTAATGGTGCTGTGATAAAGGGAAAGGGGGGGGTGGAAGGTGGAAGGGGCTAAAGTAGAGAGGTGAAAGCAGCCAAAGTGGATGCGGCCACAGATGCACTAAACAAACATACCACGAAATAACAACATGGGCTGAATAACTAAAAGAATGAAATACTAAAATGACATAATAAGTGTAAATAATAGTGATAAAACACTCAAAACAGTCCAAGTGGATAAGGACTAGTAACAAAACTAGCACATGGTGACAAAACAAAAAGCTGAATGTGATAAATCCATATGGGTCAGCGTATAACAGTCCCGCCACCAAATAATATAAAATTCCAAGAGAAGGGAGAAGTCTTCAGTGAAAACACCTCTGTGTCTGCAAGCAGCTCACCTACTGCTGTAAGGTATACAGATTGTGCCTACGGTAATAGCAGACCACGGGCAGGCATGGACATCCCATCCAATTTTTTGGCGATTCCAATGGTGGATATGCAGGACGGTATATGAAAGAAATGACATAAACAGAAATGTAGTGTAACTCTGTGATGACCAAAGTGCACATAGCATAATCCCGTATAAAAAACAATTTATTTAAAACAATATGATGAACTCACATTGAGAAGTAAACTGCGGTACATAGCATTCACGAGCGCCGAGCTCCTCTCCTGCCGTCAGTGTATCCCGTACTGTCACAAACTGATGGCAGGAGACGAGCTCGGATTATGCTATGTGCGCTTTCTCCCTACACCCTACATACATTTATCCTATGTGACGAGCACTGAGGAGCGCGGACTGACTGGAGATACCTACTGAGGCATACCAACTCGGAGTTCGTGGATTGATGCCCACACAAGTCAGTGCACCCCCTTTCTGCGTTCCGCCCCTCTCACTTTGGTCGTCACAGAGTTACACTTCATTTCTGTTCATGTCATTTCTTTCATATACCGTCCTGCATATCCACCATTGGAATCGCCAAAAAATTGGATGGGATATCCATGCCTGCCCGTGGTCTGCAATTACCGTAGGCACAAGCTGTATACCTTACAGCAGTAGGTGAGCTGCTTGCAGACACAGAGGTGTTTTCACTGAAGACTTCTCCCTTCTCTTGGAATTTTATATGATTTGGTGGTGGGACTGTTATACGCTGACCCATATGGATTTATCACATTCAGCTTTTTGTTATGTCACCATGTGCTAGTTTTGTTACTAGCCCTTATCCACTTGGACTGTTTAGAGTGTTTTATCACTATTATTTACACTTATTATGTCATTTTAGTATTTCATTCTTTTAGTTATTCAACCCATGTTGTTATTTCGTGGTATGTTTAGTGCATCTGTGGCCGCATCCACTTCAGCCGCTTTCACCTCTCTACTTTAGCCCCTTCCACCTCCCCCCCTTTCCCTTTATTACAGCGCAATTACCACTTCTTTCTACCTACACATTTTTGTCTGTTTGGATCAGTCACACAGGTGTTGCAGCAATGTTCCTTAGTATAAGCCTTTTTGACAGCGTGGGAGTTCTCCAATTTTACATTTAGATGTCTATGATGTTGGGACTTTGGGGGGACTGAACTGAAATCTGGGGTGGGGGGCGCAGCACTCTGTACAACACACTCCTGAACCTTGCACTCTGTACAACACACTCCTGAACCTTGCACTCTGTACAACACACTCCTGAACCTTGCACTCTGTACAACACACTCCTGAACCTTGCACTCTGTACAACACACTCCTGAACCTTGCACTCTGTACAACACACTCCTGAACCTTGCACTCTGTACAACACACTCCTGAACCTTGCACTCTGTACATAATACACTCCTGAACCTTGCACTCTGTACAACACACTCCTGAACCTTGCACTCTGTACAGCACACTCCTGAACCTTGCACTCTGTACAACACACTCCTGAACCTTGCACTCTGTGCAACACACTCCTGAACCTTGCACTCTGTACAGCACACTCCTGAACCTTGCACTCTGTACATAATACACTCCTGCACGTAGCATCCTCCTGCACCCTGAATGTAGCATCCCCCTGCACCCTGAATGTAGCATCCTCCTGCACCCTGCATGTAGCATTCTCCTGCACCCCTGCACCCTCTATGGAAAAATGAATAAATGCTCAGATTTTTGTAGAAAAAAAAATGTGCATTTTTTTTTCCAGCAGGGGCCTGGAAAGCCTTGCACCCACGATCGGTAAATCATGCATGCAATGGGGGCTGCTGCGACATGTCCTCCGGCATTTAGCCCACACCACTGATTGAAAGCCAGAAGCTAGATCTGGCCCTGCCCCTTCCTCCTGCCACCTCCCTGCTACGTAATGGTGGGTGAGGCAAACTAAAATGTCCATGCTGCGCCCGTAGAAGAGAGGGTGCAGTGTTAGGGAATGAAAGACTGGTATTTTAAAAATACAAATACCCAACAAGTGGCTGAGGATTTGGATTTTCAAAAAAGAAATTCAGGAATTAAAAAAAAATAAATAAAAAGCACACACCTTACATACGGAGGTGGATGTGGCATCACTCCGATACTGCATCTGTCCCCCCCGCTGGCTCCTCACTGAGAACTGAATGACCAAACACAGCTGATCACTCCCCTCCACTCTGAGCAGAGAGCTGTGACTGTCAGTCGCTCTTTGCTCTGCCCCTCCAATGCTCACCGGAGTGCTGGGCTGTGGAGGGGCGGGAGCTCATGTTTTTAGTGGAATGCCAAGCCGGCTGCTGGTCAGGCATCTGGGTGGATTGCGACTTTAATCTTGGGATCTTCCTAGAGTTTGTAGCAGCTCTGCGATATCAGCCGACAGCGGACTTCACCGGACTGAATCTGGATCACAGGAGGGCAGAACAAACTGTGATCCATAGGAGAAGTACAGCCAAATGAGCCCTGGCCATCCATCTCCTTTAGCCCTGGTTCACACTTGTGTGGGAAGGATAGTCCATTCATTTCAATGGGCTGCTGTGTCTGCATTTTCCACAAAAAAGATGCCTGCACCCTTTTAAAAACCCAGTGGCGGGAAATGCATGGTCTTTTTGCATGGCCTGCAACCAGCCTGCCCAGTGTGACCCAAAGTCTAATATCATCTATTGGGGGTATAGAAGTGTGAACTGCAGACAGGACTGTTTTGGTACATCATTAGTTACCAGAGAAAGCAGTTGTAGGGAGCTGACAGTGATTGAGGGGGAGGGGAGATGCCGAGGTATGCAGTCTGTGTGTTCCAGAGATGGTGAAGACCCTGCAGGTACAGCAGCAGATAGTTGAGATGGAGTGCTGATTGAAGAGTGAGCAAACCTGCTCCCCCTTCAGAGGTTATGTCTCTATTTAGTAACTCAGAGGCAGTGCTGCTCCACCACCCTGGATCTGCCCTCCGCTCTGCTCCCCTCCTCGGTTTAGGATGTATTATGCCCCGGGGTGCAGTGATTGGTTGGTACAGCTGGTCTCTCTATATGTGCTGCTCTGTAGGGGAGGTCAGTAGCTCCCCAGGGAAGGATGCTGGACGGAGATGTTGATCTCCAATATGAATGTCCAAACACCCCCCCAGGGTTTGGGATTGTACTGCCCCCTCGGTTCCGGCACCCTAAGGCACTGACCTGAGCAGTGAGAGTGAGTGGAGCTGTCAAGTCCAACCTCTGATGTCGGGGATGGGCGGGGATGACATGCGATGCTCCGCCTCCTTTGTCAGACAACCCTGCATTGACAAACAATGTTTATACTTTTGTGGGCGGGTAGGAAGGTGGCAGGGGGCGGGACCAATTGTAACTACTGTATGTGCACCCACAGCAGTGTATAATAAACCTGAATTATACACCGCTGCTGGTACACATACAGTAGTTACAATTGGTCCCGCCCCCTGCCACCTTCCTCTCCGCCCACCAATGTATAAACGCCAGCTTTTTGTCTATGCACAGGTTGTTTGACAAAGGGGGCGTGGCTCCACATATCGGCCCCGCCCATCCCCGACATCAGAGCTCCGATTTGACAGCTCCACTCACTTGTGGCCATATACGCCCCTGGCTTGCCCACCAATCCCTGCTATGCTAGATAGATATTCACATTGCTGCATGTCCTGCTAGGGCTAGGCTGTCAGCAATGGGTATAGGTGCTGCCCCGGAATCCAGGGACAGAACCGGGGACAGATTTTGTCCGGGGACAGTGTACTCAATCCGGGGACTGTCCCCGGAAACCGGGGACGTCTGGTCACCCTAGCTTAAAGTGGAACTTCCCCATTTGGGTGGAGCTCAGCTTTACCTATACAAATCTTTATTGGTGTCATGTGACTGTAATTATCAAATCTCAGACCGGCATGTTTTATTTAACCTTTTCACTGCCAGAGACGTTTTTGCGTTTTTTGCACACACGTTTAAAAATAATTTTAGGCCTGAAGATTACACAAACCCCCCAAATATTAAATATTTTCTGAAAGCAGACACCTTAGAGAATAAAATTGTGTTAATAACGTGTGACATACAAAATTGGAACTACCACTAAGGTTATACATTTCAGTAAATAACACACTAAAGTAAATTTTAGGGCAAACAAATGCAATAAACTACTCAAATTTTTGGGTAAAATATAAAAGACGAGGTTGTACCGAGTGAATAGATACCCAACATGTCAGACCTTAAATTTGTGTGCGCCTGTGAAATGCCATCAAACTTCAGTACCCTATATTTTCTATAGGTGACGCTTAAAAAGCCCCCTATAGGTGATCAGTTTGGTGTTATGGAGGAGGTCTTGTGTTAGAATTATTGCTCTCACTCCGGCGTGCGCGGCGATATGTAACATGTGTATCGTAATCAACATTTTCCTCCATAAACACCCCCGACACATGAGCTTCCATTCATATATGTGGGGGAGCAGCAACATTTTGGGGGGATTTTATATACTTGGGTGTCATTTTATTTTTTTGCAAAAAAACCCCACATTTTATGACTTAATGTTTCTTTCATCACATTGGACAAAAAGTCCCCAATGTGCTGATTTTTAGGTGACAGGTTCTCTTTATGGAGACATGCCGGGTCTAGAAGTCCCCCCAATGTCTCCTCTGGGCTCCTCTGAATGTTTTGTGATGGAGATCACATTACTTACCGGCTGAGCTAGCCGGGGACACCGAGAGGCTGACCCGGAAGTGACATCATAGACATCACTTCCTGGGTCAGCAGGGGAGGAGAGTGGGCGTGTTTCCGCTCTTCTCCTTCCCCTCCCCCCACCAAGTAGCTCCCGGGCCCACAAATGGGCAAGCAGAGGCCGGAAAGCATGGCAGGGCATGGTGACGCGGGGGGTGGAGCCAGTATCGGGGGGTGTGTGCGAGCGATCGGGCGGGAGCGCTGCCACTCGAATGCTTTCACGTGATAGGCAGGAGGCTGCCAGTCAGATTTACACCCAATCCTGATATCTGCAGCCCCCGGATTGTGTGTGATCCCCCCGCCGTCAGGTCCGGACCCCCTACACACCTGACAGAGAAAGATCCTTATCCCAATGTGAATGGAGCCATGTGTCTGTTATATTGGGGGACAGCGGGCTCCATTCACAAAGTGCCATCTACTGCTTTACCACTTCACCTTCAGAAGGTTTTACCCCCCTTCATGACCAGGCCATTTTTAACAATATGGCACTGCGTTACTTTAACTGACAATTGCGCGGTCGTGTGACGCTGTACCCAGAGAACATTTCTGCCTTTTTTTCTCACAAATGGAGCTTTATTTTGGTGGGATTTGATCGCTGTTTTTATTTTTTGCACTATAGAAAAAAAAAAAACAACAATTTTGAAAAAAAACTAAAAAATTTACTTTCTGCTAAAAAACGTTCCAATAAAAAAAAATCTAATTTCATATTTTTGGTAAAAAATGACCCAATAAGCAAATATTGATTGGTTTGTGCAAAAGTTATAAACTATGGTCTATCTATCTATCTATCTATCTATCTATCTATCTATCTATCTATCTATCTATCTATCTATCTATCTATCTATCTATCTATCTATCTATCTATCTATCTATCTATCGTGGCGATCAGCGACTTATAGAGTGACAGTGATATTGTGGCGGACAATCGGACACTAGCTGGCACTTTTTTGGGGACCAGTGACACGAATACAGTGATCAGTGCTAAAAATATGCACTGTCACTGTACTAATGACACTGGCTGGGAAAGGGTTAAACATCAGAGGCAATCAAGGGGTATAACTGTGTGCCTATCTGGTGTGTTTGTGTAGTGTGGGGGAGGTGCTTTTACTAGGGGAAGGCGTTGATCGTCACTTTGCAGGAACACAGGATCCATGTCTCCTCTACTGACAGGTGACATTCGGCCTCTGTGCTGAACGATCGGCGGGTGCCGGTGGACATGGAGTCTGTGGTAGCTGCAGATCAGCTCCCGCTGTGTGCCCCACACCCAGAAGTGTTGGATGGTGTAATCCAGGGGGGCGGGGCCACCTTGGCGCAGTATACTGGAAGGACGTTATACTGGCGCCAAGTGGTCGGGATCAGCGATAAAATATCTCAGCACTTTTCAGAGGTTTTTTACAATTCACTAAAAAATGCTTGTAAAATAAGACGTGTAATTCCATCAACATTTGCCGTATTTATCTCATGAAACTGTTCAGTATTTTATTACATGACATCACATCCACTGGGATGGATACAGCAGAGAGGGATTAGAACCCCTGTCAGTTTTTATTACTGTCTGTGGCCCTGTTAGGGAGATTCTCTCTCTCTATTCACAATGTTTCTCCTCATCACTCCCAGTCATAGGGAGAGCAATTCCCCACATCAGAATACAGAAGGGAACTCTCCCCAATGGGACACAGATGGCACAATAAAAACTGATGGGGGTTCTAACACCCCATTACACTATCCAAAATGAAAAAATAAAAATAAAGTTTTGCCTTTAGTTACACTTTGAAGTGATTTTTATTGTGATATTTGGTGAAGTCGTTGCTTTATACGGGTCGGTTTTGTGGTGTTAATTTTGTCGACTAAATGAATACTATTTTATTCTACTAAAATACGACTAAAACAATTGAGAAGACTAAAATACAAGTAAAACTAAAATGGCATTTTAGCCAAAAGACTAAAACTAGAAAATAAAATGAAATTTGTTGTGAAAATGAAGAGTGGTGTGTAGTCCATGTTCAGACCTTCATACCATCAATAATAACAGATTGGATTTTTCCCTCCAGTATATAATGAGATTGGAAATTGTAGAGAAATGATGAAATAATACATTACAATGTAACCCCTTCAGCCCCGGACCATTTGGCTGCCCAAAGACCACAGCACTTCTTTGGGATTCGGCGCTGCGTCGCTCTAACTGACAATCGCGCGGTCGTGTGACGTTGTACCCAAACAACATTGACGTCCTTTTCCCCCACAAATAGATCTTTCTTTTGGAGGTATTTGATCTCCTCTTTTTAATTTTGCGCTATAAACAAAAAAGAGCGTCAATTCTGAAAAAAACGCATTATTTTTTACTTTTTTCTATAATAAATATCCCCAAAAATATATAAAAAAACATTTTTCCCCTCAGTTATGGCCGATACGTATTCTTCTATATTTTTGGTAAAAAAAAAAAAAAAAAAAAAATCGCAATAAGTGTTTATTGATTGGTTTGCGCAAAAGTTATATTGTCTACAAAATAGGGGAAAGTTTTATGGCATTTTTATTAATAATTTTTTTTTGGCGGCGATCAGCGATTTGTATGGTGACTGCGACATTATGGCGGACAGGAGCTGACAGGTGGGAGTGGTGCTGCGCTAATCCATAAATAAGCCCCGATGCACAGGGGCAATCATGCCGGGGTATTGCTGGGATGAAAGCTGATCACCGGCACTCAGTATACAATATATATTAATCCTAAGCAGACAATAAAGGTAGAAGCGTGCTGTGCTCAGTATACAATATATAATAATCCTAAGCAGACAATAAAGGTAGAAGCGTGCTGTGCTCAGTATACAATATATAATAATCCTAAGCAGACAATAAAGGTAGAAGCGTGCTCTGCTCAGTATACAATAAAGGTAGAAGCGCGCTCTGCTCAGTATACAATATATAATAATCCTAAGCAGACAATAAAGGTAGAAGCGTGCTCTGCTCAGTATACAATATATATTATACCTAAGCAGACAATAAAGGTAGAAGCGCGCTCTGCTCAGTATACAATAAAGGTAGAAGCGTGCTGTGCTCAGTATACAATATATATTAAATCTAAGCAGACAATAAAGGTAGAAGCGCGCTCTGCTCAGTATACAATAAAGGTAGAAGCGCGCTCTGCTCAGTATACAATAAAGGTAGAAGCGTGCTCTGCTCAGTATACAATATATAATAATCCTAAGCAGACAATAAAGGTAGAAGCGTGCTCTGCTCAGTATACAATAAAGGTAGAAGCGTGCTCTGCTCAGTATACAATAAAGGTAGAAGCGTGCTCTGCTCAGTATACAATATATAATAATCCTAAGCAGACAATAAAGGTAGAAGCGTGCTCTGCTCAGTATACAATATATAATAAACCTAAGCAGACAATAAAGGTAGAAGCGTGCTCTGCTCAGTATACAATAAAGGTAGAAGCGCGCTGTGCTCAGTATACAATAAAGGTAGAAGCGCGCTCTGCTCAGTATACAATAAAGGTAGAAGCGTGCTGTGCTCAGTATACAATATATAATAAACCTAAGCAGACAATAAAGGTAGAAGCGCGCTGTGCTCAGTATACAATAAAGGTAGAAGCGCGCTCTGCTCAGTATACAATAAAGGTAGAAGCGCGCTCTGCTCAGTATACAATAAAGGTAGAAGCACGCTCTGCTCAGTATACAATAAAGGTAGAAGCGTGCTCTGCTCAGTATACAATAAAGGTAGAAGCGTGCTGTGCTCAGTATACAATAAAGGTAGAAGCGCGCTCTGCTCAGTATACAATAAAGGTAGAAGCGCGCTCTGCTCAATCAAACAATATAAAATAAATAAATGGATAAATAAGTGGAAGTAGCCGGACTACACAAAAATTCTAATATATAAAAACATCAACATCCGTGTTATAAATATGCAGTGTAAAAACTTTGCATATAGTGCAAAAATAAATAAATAAATATGTGAAGCATTGATCACATACAAACAAACTAGACCTGCAAAAGTGCAATGTTACAATGGATGTCCGGAGAGATCACAAGGTCTGTGACAGATGTAATAAAGTGTCCGGTGCCAACAATAGGCGCTCACAGTTGTATGAAAACAATATTACAGTTCAAGGAAAAGTGACTTGTGTGGCAGAAAACAACTCCAATGCTTCATCAAAGGTGGCAAACAGTGGAGTGGTGCAGCAGCAGAGAGATTCTCTCATCACTGGATGAAATAAGTGGAGAGTGTGAAGTGTGAAGAACAATCCTCTTCATGCAGCAATCCTATATTGGGAGGTAACGGCCCCTCATTACACTGAGGTTACAGCATAAGGCAGTCAGCTCTTGTGGTATCTCCTGTGGGGGTGGGGCCCGGGTCCCGGACTGTCATTCAATATACCTCAGGACCACAGGGGGCACAGCGGACAAAGGAGACACAAGGAGGACATATAGTGCAGTATTTTTACAACATTAGAGCTTTATTCACAAATAATAAACAGGGCTTCTCACACAGCGAAGGGGCCGAGGATAAAATGTAACCAGACGAGCGGCGAGCTCATACACTGCTGACAGTGGGAAGGTGCCTGTCCCTACGCGTGGCGTCACGGGAAAAATGGGCGTGGTTTACGTGGCATGGTGGGCGTGGCTTAAATGGGCGTGGCTCAAGAGGGTGTGGTTAGAGTCTGAGATGAATGAGGGATGGAGAGGGAAAGGGGGAGAGAGAGGGAGAGGGAAAGGGGGGAGAGGGGGAGAGAGGGGAGGGGGGAGAGAGGGGAGGGGGGAGAGGGGGAGAGAGGGGAGGGGGGAGAGGGGGAAAGGGGGAGGGGGGAGAGAGGGAGAGGGGGGGAGGGGGGGGAGAGAGGGAGAGGGGGGGAGGGGGGGAGAGAGGGAGAGGGGGGGAGGGGGGGAGAGAGGGAGAGAGGGAGAGGGAGAGAGGGAGAGAGGGAGAGGGGGGGAGAGGGGGGGAGAGAGGGAGAGAGGGGGGAGAGGGGGAGAGGGGGGAGGGGGGAGGGGGAGAGAGGGAGAGGGGGGGAGGAGGGAGAGGGGGGGAGGGGGGGGGAGGGAGAGGGGAGGGAGAGGGGGAGAGAGGGGAGGGAGAGGAATGACGGGACAGCAGCCCCAGATCCTACACAACAATAGAAATCTGTGTATTCTACAAAGTTTAACAATCAGCAGATAAAGATGCTCCAAACACCTGCTGTTAGCACTTCAATCATCCCGGCACCATGATTGTTTATGGCGTCAGGATGATTGAAGCGCATTATTTCTATTATTACATTGTAATATAAAATGAATCATTCAACTCACCATAATGCCGAATCAGTGGGATCCCTGAGCGTGTCGCCTGCCACCAGCCATCTGTCCTCACATCAGGTGTCCTCAGCAGAGCCCC
The DNA here is from genome assembly GCA_037952925.1 of Lithobates clamitans. Lineage (NCBI taxonomy): Eukaryota > Metazoa > Chordata > Amphibia > Anura > Ranidae > Lithobates > Lithobates clamitans. The sequence goes on from JBBGZY010002820.1 coordinate 147,776, forward strand.
CCCTCACATCAGGAGTCCCCAGTGGAGCCCCTTACAAATTCCCACAGCGGTGCCCCCCTCCCCTACCTCAGAGGTGCCCAAGTGTGTCCACCGGCCGCATGGCTATAACCCCCGCCCCTTTCCATAACAGACTTGCAGCGGGGTGGGACTAGGCGGGGCGAAGCAGGGTGAGACGGAGCGGGGCGGAGGGTGGGCAGCGACAGAGGAGCTCCGTCTAGCCCCCCCAGCCATCTTCCTGAGCTTCTTTAAGATGGTGGCCGGCGGAGACAATGTCTCCGCCGGCCGCAGACCTCTAGCGGCGGCGAAAATCGAGAACTGGATTTCTCAGGACATTTCCCGGGACACCAAACATTTGGGAATGGAGTGTAAGTCCCGGGAATGTCCCGAGAAATCCGGGACAGTTGGCAACTATGCAATGGCTGGGCCTAAACTACCTCAGTCACCACAGCTGTGCGCCCACATTTCTCCTCCCCCCACACACGCTCTATACACACTCCTATACAAGTCAATGGCTGGGCCCTAAACTACCTCACCACAGCTGTGCGCCCACATTTCTCCTCCCCCCACACACGCTCTATACACACTCGTATACAAGTCAATGGCTGGGCCTAAACTACCTCAGTCACCACAGCAGTGCACCCACATTTCTCCTCCCCCCACACACGCTCTATACACACTCCTATACAAGTCAATGGCTGGGCCTAAACTACCTCACCACAGCTGTGCGCCCACATTTCTCCTCCCCCCACACACGCTCTATACACACTCCTATACAAGTCAATGGCTGGGCCTAAACTACCTCAGTCACCACAGCTGTGCACCCACATTTCTCCTCCCCCCACACACGCTCTATACACACTCCTATACAAGT
>JBBGZY010002821.1:0-257965 GCA_037952925.1 Lithobates clamitans
TTATTTTACTATTAAATAAGGTTCTCTCCCCCTCCCTGTTTTTGCATCATTTTACTACGGCCCATAATAAAAGAACATTCGTTTAGAAGAGAAAATAGCCTAAAGAACATTTGTTTGTTTTTCACACAGAACACCTATACATGCAGATTCACTGGGTGAATAGTTATGCAAATGTTGTCAATCCCCCCCCCCCCCACCTGGAAGCAGTGACTGACTACCTGATCATCTGTCCACTTTGGCTGCACAGTGGTCACATGATTGGGGACCATCCCATCGGCTCCTGATCATTACTAGAGAGGAGGAGATGTTGGTGACACTGTGCTGGGAGCGTGCAGAGTGTGAGCTCAGCTGCCAAGGACACACATGTGTAGATGTTGAGGCCCATCCTCCTCTCTGCCGCACATACTGTGTGTTCCATGGTCAGCGAGAGGTTAAATGTGGTAACAAAACACAACCGGATAATATGAAAACTTTGTACTTGTTTATTATTATGATGATGATGATGAATGTATTATTTATAACACACGATGTCCAGGACTCAGGAGGAGGGATGAGACTTCAGACGGTCCCTGGACATCGGGGACAATGTCATTCCCCTCCTCCGGTCACCTGACATCTCACATTTTTCGGATGTCGCTTTCAGACTTCACCCCCCCCCCCATATCATGTGACAGAATGTCAGTAAATATCATTTTACTTCCTCATCTGAGTCATGTGATTCCTTCCAACCCCAAACCTGACCCCCTAATGTCCCCAGAAAATCAATATTAAAACTCATTGTGAGGATTAGAGTGTCAGCTCCTGTGCTCAGCCCTGCCCCCATGTTTGTATCTCTTGCAGAGCTCGGTGATCGGTGGAGACATTCTCGGAGTGGGAAGGGATTTCCCAGAAGAGGAGGAGAGACTGAAAACTGAGAAACAGAAAGTGAAAGTCACAGCCATCGCCATGTCACTGACATAGACCGTCACCTTCCCAGAGCAACACACAGAATGGAGGACAAAGTCTACCGATATCCCATAATTGTTCAGTGGGAACATGGGCCGGAAAAGCTGAAAGAACTAAAGATTAAACTGCAGCTGTATTTCGGGAAAAAGGGCAAATCAGACGGAGGAGATTGTGAGATCCGAGACACCGACTGCACCCGGAGACAAGTCCTCATATGCTTCAAGGACAAGGAAGGTAGGTACTGGGGGAGGGGCTACTCATATACCACAAAGAATAGGCAGGTAAGTACTGAGGACTGGAGGGGATCCTCATACACTACAAGGAGGAGGGAGGTAAGTACTGAGGACTGGAGGGAGATCCTCATACACTACAAGGAGGAGGGGGGTAAGTACTGAGGACTGGAGGGGATCCTCATACACTACAAGGAGGAGGGAGGTAAGTACTGAGGACTGGAGGGGATCTTCATACACTACAAGGAGGAGGGAGGTAAGTACTGAGGACTGGAGGGGGATCCTCATACACTACAAGGAGGAGGGAGGTAAGTACTGAGGACTGGAGGGGATCCTCATACACTACAAGGAGGAGGGAGGTAAGTACTGAGGACTGGAGGGGGATCCTCATACACTACAAGGAGGAGGGAGGTAAGTACTGAGGACTGGAGGGGATCCTCATACACTACAAGGAGGAGGGAGGTAAGTACTGAGGACTGGAGGGGATCCTCATACACTACAAGGAGGAGGGAGGTAAGTACTGAGGACTGGAGGGGGATCCTCATACACTACAAGGAGGAGGGAGGTAAGTACTGAGGACTGGAGGGGATCCTCATACACTACAAGGAGGAGGGAGGTAAGTACTGAGGACTGGAGGGGATCCTCATATACTACAAGGAGGAGGGAGGTAAGTACTGAGGACTGGAAGGGATCCACATACACTACAAGGAGGAGGGAGGTAAGTACTGAGGACTGGAGGGGATCCTCATACAATACAAGGAGGAGGGAGGTAAGTACTGAGGACTGGAGGAGATCCTCATACACTACAAGGAGGAGGGAGGTAAGTACTGAGGACTGGAGGAGATCCTCATACACTACAAGGAGGAGGGAGGTAAGTACTGAGGACTGGAGGGGATCCTCATACACTACAAGGAGGAGGGAGGTAAGTACTGAGGACTGGAGGGGGATCCTCATACACTACAAGGAGGAGGGAGGTAAGTACTGAGGACTGGAGGGGATCCTCATACACTACAAGGAGGAGGGAGGTAAGTACTGAGGACTGGAGGGGGATCCTCATACACTACAAGGAGGAGGGAGGTAAGTACTGAGGACTGGAGGGGGATCCTCATACACTACAAGGAGGAGGGAGGTAAGTACTGAGGACTGGAGGAGATCCTCATACACTACAAGGAGGAGGGAGGTAAGTAGTGAGGACTGGAGGGGATCCTCATACACTACAAGGAGGAGGGAGGTAAGTACTGAGGACTGGAGGGAGATCCTCATACACTACAAGGAGGAGGGAGGTAAGTACTGAGGACTGGAGGGGATCCTCATACACTACACTGGAAATCCTCCGTCATGTAATATTAAGGAATGTGTGTATATACTGTAGATAGATAATGAAACAGATCGAAAATATAAATTCATATTAAATAATAACTAGGAAATTATGTATTTTATGTTTCCTGGAGAGATAATTGGATATTTACATTCCATTTTTTTTTACAGCTCAACAAAGAGTTCTACAGAAAAATTCTCATCACGTTACATTACAAGACCAGAGGACATTATCGGTGCGCGCCTCATTACCAGACGCAGAAAACGCACAGAGTATGGGCGGTGTTCTCTCCTCACCGGATGGTTTAAAGGTAAGTTTCACTTCTCTTGTTACTAATGAGATCAAAACTTAATTTTATATCATTATTATGTTTTATCTGCTCAGTTCAGTAGGTGGGGGGAGGGGGGAGGGGTGCTCCGTTTTCTCCATCTTGTAGTGGAACATTTTAGAATCTTTATATTTGAATAGAATGTTTAAGAATAAAGGATAAAACAAAACTCCTCCAAGGTAATGTGAAGTCAGCTAAAAGTTGAGTATTAATAAAATCAATCTTTATTCAATCCAAAAATGCAGATCTTAGTCGGATTTCATGTGACAACACTGAAGAAATGACACTTGTCTACAATGTAAAGTAGTGAGTGTACAGCTTGTATAACAGTGTAAATTTGCTGTCCCCTCAAAATAACTCAACACACAGCCATTAATGTGAGGGGGAGGGGTGCTGCGCTAACCAGAAAAAAACGCTAGAGATCTCCGTATGTGGACACTTACTATGTGCTAATAGCCCTTGGGACATAGGATCGCATAGGGAGATAAAATCAAATAAATCGCATGGTAAAATAAAATCGCATAAGTTGGTGTAGTTTACTAGAAACCTGGTGAAATGTAGAATTATTGTAATGTTGTGATAATCCAAGGAAATAGTGTAAATAACTTCATGTGAACAATAGAGCATAAAAATATCTATAAACCAAACGATACATATATAACAAATTAATATTGTGATCAATAGTGCGAAAACATATAATACAGTGCTAGTGCTCAGGTGACCTGAATATAGTTATTCAGACAGATTTTTCCAAAGCATAATAAAAAAAAATATGAATAGAAATAAAATTCAATAGATCAATATTGTAGTGAACAGTGGCCAAATGATGATATAATGACCCAATAATAGTGATTTTAAGGTGCTGGTATACAAAAGTAATAAATGACATGCCAGTAATCTAGCAAATAAAGTGCAAATGTCTTATAAAAGTGCACAGAAAACAGTGCTCCAAAAACAGCAGCAGTGGGGTGTTTGGGATGCAATTCACTCTGTGTCCTCTTCGTGCAACATACACTAGTGTGGGTAATGGCCCCTTACCTAGCGGTGCTAGGTCAACCGCAGAAAGAGTCGCTAAAACGCAGGGTCCTGAGCCTCAATCGCGTCACTATGTCCACGCTTGCCGGCTCTGCGAGATCCTTATGGCAACTGGATGTGTATAGCTATAGTCCTAGCTGGGGTCCTGGACCAGTGCGGGTCCTAGCTCATCCTCCACAGCTCAGATGTATATAAAAACAGATATACAGGACAAAGGTACCAGATAGTGAAGTATGTTTTGAATAGGGGGGTCACTTTATTCAAAAACACAGGTAAAAAGTACTCGCATTGAGCAGTATACAGATCAAAACGTTTCTCCTACGAGCAGCGAGCTCGTAATGCTTCCAGCAGTCTGAACAAGCCTATTCCGTCCCTATTCCGTCATGACACAGCGGGAGACCCTCACTCGAGTATAAGCCGAGGGGGGCTTTTGCAGCATAAAAAAAGTTGGCTTGTACTCGAGTATATACGGTATGAAAAAAAAAATATATATATTTTTTTTGTTTTGTTTTATATACAGTGGGTGATCCTCTTTCACATAAAAGTAATCTCGGTGGCGAATTCACTTTTATAGGCAGTGGGAGATGTGTCGGCAAGTGGGCCCCCACTTGACTCTATGCCCTTGGAGGACTGGAGCGATGTCCGGCATCACTTCCGCCTATAGGATATATATGTATGTGTGTGTGTGTGTGTGTGTAAATGTAAAATGCCTTTCTTTTTTCTTCTTCTTCCTTTTTTTTTTTTTCTTTTAAGTGTAAATGTGAGGTAATATGAATAAAAGTGATCAAATTAAAATTCAAAAAGGGACAGTATAAAAATAATTTTAAAAAAATCATACAGAATTTAAAGCGTCCCGCTTTTTAAGCAGACGCAGACGTAAGTCGCCCCCGCATATGTAAACGGTGTTCAAACCACACATGTGAGGTATCTCTGTGAGCGTTGGAGCGAGAGCAATAATTCTGGTGCTAGATCTCCTCTGTAACTCTAAACTGGTAACCTGTAAAAAAATTTAAAGCATTGCCTATGGAGATTTTTAATTACCGTTGTTTGTCGCCATTCCATTACACAGTTATTAAAGTATAACTAAAAACAAAAACTTTTTTTTCAGTTTTGAATGGAGAGGAGATTTTTTTTTTTAATTCTATCTGTGCCTCTGTTTGGGAGACTTGCCCTCTGTCCCAAATTTTGGGTTTTCCCCAGAACAGGAATAGAGGTGAAATATTCCAGTGGGGACACTAGTTCTGGTGATAATTAGCGTTCCCCCCCCCCCCCCTCACATCCTGTTTTGGCACAGATGGCAAAAACAGACAGCGGTTTGGCTTTAGGACCAGTTCACACCACATGCAGTCCAGTGCATTTTTTTTTTTCTGCATCAAAAACGCATGGAAAGTAGGTTATATGGTTTCCAATGGCATAGTTCACACCAGTGCGTTCCAGTTCCAGAAAAAAAAAAAGTAGAACATGTTGCATTTTTCCTGCTCTGGACTGTACTGGAATGCTGTAAAACACATAAAACACATCAAAAATACACTGGAATGCAACAGAACACAAATGTCCTTTATTTAAGAAAAAAACGGGGGAAAAATGACACATAGTTACATAGTATTATATTGTAGGTGAGTTTGAAAAAAGACACAAGTCCATCAAGTCCAACCTATGTGTGTGATTATGTGTCAGTATTACATTGTATATCCCTGTATGTTGCGGTCATTCAGGTGCTTATCTAATAGTTTCTTGAAGCTATCAATGCTCCCCACTGAGACCACCGCCTGTGGAAGGGAATTCCACATCCTTGCCGCTCTTACAGTAAAGAACCCTCTACGTAGTTTAAGGTTAAACCTCTTTTCTTCTAATTGTAATGAGTGGTCACGAGTCTTGTTAAACTCCCTTCTGTGAAAAAGTTTTCTCCCTATTGTGGGGTCACCAGTCCAGTATTTGTATATTGTGGGGTCACCAGTCCGGTATTTGTACATTGAAATCATATCCCCTCTCAAGCGTCTCTTCTCCAGAGAGAATAAGTTCAGAGCTCACAACCTTTCCTCATAACTAAGATCCTCCAGACCCTTTATTAGCTTTGTTGCCCTTCTTTGTACTCGCTCCATTTCCAGTACATCCCTCCTGAGGACTGGTGCCCAGAACTGGACAGCATACTCCAGGTGCGGCCGGACCAGAGTCTTGTAGAGCGGGAGAATTATCGTTTTATCTCTGGAGTTGATCCCCTTTTTAATGCCAATATTCTGTTTGCTTTGTTAGCAGCAGCTTGGCATTGCATGCCATTGCTGAGCCTATCATCTACTAGGACCCCCAGGTCCTTTTCCATCCTAGATCCCCCCAGAGGTTCTCCCCCCAGTCTATAGATTGCATTCAGATTTTTGCTACCCAAAAGCATTATTTTACATTTTTCTACATTAAACCTCATTTGCCATGTAGTCACCCCTCCCCCATTAATTTGTTCAGATCTTTTTGCAAGGTTTCCACATCCTGCGGAGAAGTTATTGCCCTGCTTAGCTTAGTATAGTCTGCAAATACAGAGATTGAACTGTTTATCCCATCCTCCAGATCGTTTATGAACAAATTAAATAGGATTGGTCCCAGCACAGAACCCTGGGGGACCCCACTACCCATCCCTGACCATTCTAAGTACTCCCCATTTATCACCACCCTCTGAACTCGCCCTTGTAGCCAGTTTTCAATCCATGTACTCACCCTATGGTCCATGCCAACGGTCCTTATTTTGTACAGTAAACGTTTATGGGGAACTGTGTCAAATGCTTTTGCAAAATCCAGATACACCATGTCTACGGGCCTTCCTTTATCTAGATGGCAACTCACCTCCTCATAGAAGGTTAATAGATTGGTTTGGCAAGAACGATTCTTCATGAATCCATGCTGATTACTGCTAATGATATCATTCTTATTACTAAAATCTTGTATATAGTCCCTTATCATCCCCTCGAAGAGTTTACATACTATTGATGTTAGGCTAACTGGTCTGTAATTCCCAGGGATGTATTTTGGGCCCTTTTTAAATATTGGTGCTACATTGGCTTTTCTCCAATCAGCTGGTACCATTCCAGTCAGTAGACTGTCTGTAAAAATTGGGAACAACGGTCTGGCAATTACCTGACTGAGTTCCCTAAGTACCCTCGGGTGCAAGCCATCTGGTCCCGGTGATTTATTAATGTTAAGTTTCTCAAGTCTAATTTTAATTCCGTCCTCTGTTAACCATGGAGGTGCTTCCTGTGTTGTGTCATGAGGATAAACACTGCAGTTTTGGTTACTGAAGCCCCCCGATTCCCTCGTGAAGACTGAGGAGAAGAATAAATTCAATACCTTCGCCATCTCCCCATCCTTTGTAACCAGATGTCCTTCCTCATTCTTTATGGGGCCAATATGGTCTGTCCTCCCTTTTTTACTGTTTACATACTTAAAGAATTTCTTGGGATTTTTTTTTGCTCTCCTCCGCTGTGTGTCTTTCATGTTCGATCTTAGCTGTCCTAATTTGCACCCTTACATTTCTTGTTGCATTCTTTATAAAGTCTGAATGCTGAGGGTGATCCCTCAACCTTGTATTTTTTGAAGGCCTTCTCCTTTGCTTTTATATGCATTTTTACATTGGAGTTAAGCCATCCAGGATTTTTGTTCGCTCTTTTAAATTTATTTCCCATTGGGATACATTGGCTAATGCCCTTATTTAATATGCTCTTAAAGCAAACCCATCTCTCCTCAGTATTCTTTGTTCCTAATATTTTATCCCAATTTATGCCTTTTAGCAAGGTTTGTAGTTTAGGGAAGTTGGCTCTTTTGAAATTCAGTGACTTTGTGTTCCCTTCATGTTTCCTATTTGTGTGATTTATACTGAAACTAATTGACCTGTGATCGCTGTTACCTAAATTGCCCCGTATTTCCACATCCGTGATCAGGTCTGTATTATTGGTAATCAGTAGATCCAGTAATGTTTTATTTCTAGTTGGTGCGTCTACCATCTGACCCATAAAATTGTCCTGCAAGACATTAAGGAACTGGCCAGCCTTAAATGAATGCGCGGTTCCCTCCGCCCAGTCTATGTCTGGATAATTAAAATCCCCCATTATGATAACACTTCCCATCCTTGCTGCTAATCCAATTTGTGATAGGAGATCCGTCTCCACTTTCTCCCTCAGGTTAGGGGGCCTATAGCATACTCCCAGTATTATTTTCCCCTTAGCTTCATCCCTTTGGAGCTCTACCCATAAGGATTCCACCTCCTCACTAGCTCCCTCAGTGATGTCATCTCTCACATTCACTTGTACATTATTCTTGATATATAGGCATACCCCTCCCCCTTTTTTACCCTCTCTATCCTTGCGGTATAGGGTATACCCTTGAATGTTTGCCAGCCAATCATGAGAGCTGTTGAACCAGGTCTCTGAAATTCCCACAAAATCCAAATCCTCCTCATACAACAGTATCTCTAGTTCACCCATCTTGTCCGCCAGGCTCCTGGCATTGGTGAACATGCCACACAGTTTAAACCAGTCGCATATTGTCCTCGTATTGGGTGTTTCGAGATTGAAACTAATACTTGCTACTATACTCACCTTGTGTTTTTGTGCTTTGGTTAACCTACCACTAATGCCCCCAATACTACCCTCTGGAATATCTTCCGCGCTGACTATCTCTGTCTCTGGACCCTCCCCCCCCCATCGCCTAGTTTAAAAACCCCTCTAATGCCGCGTACACACGGTCGGACTTTCCGGCATACTTGGTCCGGCGGACCAGAGCCTGCCGGACAATCCGCCCGTGTGTGGGCGCCGGCGAACTTTTCCGGCGGACTTCTTCCCAAAAGCCCGCCGGACCTAGATTTTAAACAAGTTTTAAATCTTTCCGTCGGACTCAGTTTCGGGCGGAAAGTCCGCTCGTGTGTGTGCTGGTCCGACGGACCAGATACGACACAAGGGCAGGGTATTGCATTTCGCGCTCGCTGCAATAGGAAAAACAAATTTTCCTATTGCGGCGAGCGCGGGGCATACCAGGCCCTTGGGTCTGGTATGGGATTATAAAGGGAACCCCCTACGCCGAAAAAACGGCGTGGGGTCCCCCCTAAAATCCATACCAGACCCCGATCCGAGCACGCAGCCTGGCCGGTCAGGAAAGGGGGTGGGGACGAGCGAGCGCCCCCCCCTCCTGAACCGTACCAGGCCGCATGCCCTCAACATAGGGGTGGGTGCTTTGGGGGAGGGGGGCGCCCTGCGGGCCCCCCCACCCCAAAGCACCTTGTCCCCATGTTGATGAGAACAAGGGCCTCTTCCCGACAACCCTGGCCGTTGGTTGTCGGGGTCTGCGGGCGGGGGGCTTATCGGAATCTGGGAGCCCCCTTTAATAATCACTTGACCACGCCCCCTAAAACGTCACAGTCCCAGCATGCCCAGGGACTGTGACATCAAAGGGGGTGGGGTCTCCACCTATATAAGTCACAACGCAGCCCTCGGAGAGCAGTCCAGCCGGAGAGAGCGTCATGTCAACATCTGGAGAAGAGAAGAGCAGAAGCCCAGAAGCCCAGGAGTCCGGACCTCTGCTGGCAAGAGAGCTACCTGAAGACAGCGGAGGAGCCGGCCGAAGAACTGGAACACCGGGAGAAGAGAGCGGAGAAGAACCAACCGGACGCCGGGAGAAGATGAAGCGGAGGGACCCCCGAAGCCGGAAGAAGACCCCCCCCCACCCGGAGCTGTTTAATAAAATATTTTAAAAACCTGTGTAGTGTGTTTTATTACTTACACTTTTTCCCTAGGTGAATGGGTAGGGGTACCATGTACCCCATACTTATTCACATAGGGTGGGGGGCTGGCATCTGGGGGCCCCCTTATTAAAGGGGGCTCCCAGATTCCGATAAGCCCCCCCGCCCGCAGACCCCGACAACCAATGGCCAGGGTTGTCGGGAAGAGGCCCTTGTCCTCATCAACATGGGGACAAGCTGCTTTGGGGTGGGGGGGCCCGCAGGGCGCCCCCCTCCCCCAAAGCACCCACCCCCATGTTGAGGGCATGCGGCCTGGTACGGTTCAGGAGGGGGGGGGCGCTCGCTCGTCCGCACCCCCTTTTCTGACCGGCCAGGCTGCGTGCTCGGATCGGGGTCTGGTATGGATTTTAGGGGGGACCCCACGCCGTTTTTTCGGCGTAGGGGGTTCCCTTTATAATCCATAGCCCCGCGAAATTTGATCTTGCGGTGCAGACCACTTTTATCTGAAAGAGGACCGCCCGCTGAAGAAGAGGATACTGGGGTTATGGTGGCTATCTGCTGCCATAACAAAGATATTCCTCTTCAAAGAGCCGCCGTATAATGACGGCAGGCGGTCCGTAAGTGGTTAATAATGAACATGTTATACATCCTCTGTGTAGTTGGTTTTGCAAAGAGCAGCCCAGATCCTCCTCTTCTTGGGTCCCTCTTCATTGCTCCTGGCCCCTCCCTCCTGTCCAGTGCCCCCACAGCAAGCGGCTTCCTATGGGGGCGATGGAGCTGAGTCACAGCTCCCTGCGTCCATTCAGACACTGAGCCCCGATCCAGCTCCGCCCCCTCTCTCCCCTGTTTGGCCGACTAACTGACTTTGACAGCTGTGGAAGCCAATGGCACCACTGCTTTGTCTCAGCCAATCAGCAGGAGAGTCCCAGACAACTAAGACACTCGTGGCCATTGCTGTAGAGAGATGGGGCTCAGGTAAATATTAGGGGGTGCTGGGGAGGGGCACACAGAAGGTTTTTTTATCTTCATGCATAGAATGCACCTTCTGCCTTTACAACCCCTTTTAGGAGACAGGAAGGAGTTCACCAGCTGACCTGATAGGACTCACCCTGGAGCTGCCCTCAACCCTTACCAGGAGGTCGCCCCCACCTCCTCAGGTGCACGGGTTTCCAATGCAATCAATCAGTGATCACCGTTCTCACTGAATACATCTTGCATACATTGTTCATTTGGCAGAGTGTGCAGGAGCTGAGCAATCAGATAACAGCCCATGTGGATAGAGCTGTAGTAGAAGGGTTCTGTAAAGCTCACCATACACTATATGTGATTGTAGAATCTCCTTTAGATCTACCATCAATTATGTAGTGGAAAGGCCCGCCTGATTGGATACAAAGTGATTGGATAGATGATGTGTCCTCCTATTATATAGTTTTGTTAAATCTAAAGGAGATCGTACAGATTTTGGCCACGTTTTGCACTTTCAGTGTCATTGTTAACGGCACACCGAACACAGAAGAAAACGCACATTCTGCCACATGAAACAACGAGTGATATAATGCAACAAAACACAAAATAAAAAAGTACAACCCGCATCACGCCAAAATGTCCCATGAGCTACTTTACCAATTGAAATCAACCGACTGCCTATTTGTGTCACTGGAAAAACAAGCCTAAAAAAGTGCGCTCCCTCTACACTAGGTGTGAGTGGGACCTGAAAGTGAAATTGGGGCGTTTACACAAGAATAGGGATGAGCCGAACACCCCCCGGTTCGGTTCGCACCAGAACCCGCGAACGGACCGAAAGTTCGCACGAACGTTAGAACCCCATTGACGTCTATGGGACTCGAACGTTCGAAATCAAAAGTGCTAATTTTAAAGGCTAATTTGCATGGTATTGTCCTAAAAAGGGTTTGGGGACCCGGGTCCTGCCCCAGGGGACATGTATCAATGCAAAAAAAACTTTTAAAAACGGCCGTTTTTTCGGGAGCAGTGATTTTAATGATGCTTAAAGTAAAAAAAAAAAAAAGTGAAATATTCCTCTAAATATCGTATCTGGGGTGTGTCTATAGTATTCCTGTAAAGTGACGCGTGTTTCCCGTGTTTAGAACAGTCCCTGCACCAAATGTCATTTTTAAAGGAAAAAAATCTCATTTAAAACTGCTTGCGGGTTTAATGTAATGTCGGGTCCTGGCAATATGGATGAAAATCAGTGAGACAAACGGCATGGGTACCCCCCAGTCCATTACCAGGCCCTTTGGGTCTTGTATGGATATTAAGGGGAACCCCGCACCCAAATTAAAATAAGGAAAGGTGTGAGGCCACCAGACCCTATATACTCTGAACAGCAGTATACAGGCAGTGCAAACAAGACAGGGACTGTAGGTTTGTTGTTAAGTAGAATCTGTTTGTAATTTTGAACGGGTACATTTTTAACGTGTTTAGCTCCAGCCAAAAAATCTGTTTTTAAGCTTTTTGGAAAACATAGGGAAGGGTTATCACCCCTGTGACATTTGTTTTGCTGTCTTTCCTCCTCTTCAGAAGATTTCACCTCACTTTTTGTCCCAATGAAAAATGTTTTTTGAAAATTTGGGTTTTTTTGTGGAACAAGGATTGGAAAGCATCAGTGGAAAGGAGAAAGGTTTTTCCAATATTAACTCTTACAGGAGAGAATTTCCTTTCCTAGGTGTAGATTTCATCTCACTTCCTGTTGTCTCCTTCCGTTTGCAAGTAGGAGTCGTTTGTAAGTTAGATGTTTGAAAGTAGGGTCCTGCCCTATATGCTCAGCAGAAATTTGGGCCTTAGGTGTTGCTGTGGCCACAACACTGTAAGCCCTCACAGGGCCCTGCTGTGAAATATTAGATCAAGAATTGTAATTACATGTCCTTGTTGAACAGGAGCTGAAAAATTAGGCCTTAGGCACTGGTGCTGGTGCCACAACACTGCAACCCCTCACAGACACTCTAGTTGGAATGCAGGAACGAGCCCTGCTGCAAAGTATTACATCAAAAATTGTAATTACACGCCCCTGTTAAACAGGGTCTGAAAAATTGTGCCTTAGGCACTGGTGGTGGCGCCCAGAACCAAAAATGTTCTTACAAGCTATCAGCGTGATGATTGAGGAGGAAGAGGATAATTACTCAGGGATAGTCACTCAGCATCAGCATAGGGAGTCTTTGAAGGGATCTGAGATTTCAAAAAAAATTATTCGGTTACATCAGCATCAGGTGCTTGGTAGCTGGTGGTGATCCAAGACTGATTCATTTTTATGAAGGTCAGTCGATCGACCGAGTCGGTGGACAGACGCACCCTGTGATCAGTTACCACGCCTCCAGCAGCACTGAATGTGCGTTCCGAAAGAACGCTGGATGCAGGACAGGCCAGTAGCTCAATTGCATACTGTGCAAGCTCTGGCCAGTGATCCATCCTCAAGACCCAGTAACCCAGAGGATTTTCGGTGGGAAAGGTGTCCAAGTCTGATCTTGCCCCTAGGTATCCCTGCACCATGTAAAACAGACGCTGGCGATGGTTGCTGGAACCGATCATACCTTGGGGCTGCGGACCAAAAAATTGTCTGAACGCATCGGTCAGACGGCCACCTTCTCCACCGCTCCTTCTTTGAATGACCGAAGCCTCAGCAACACATTGTCCAGAAACAGGAGTTTGTAACCTCCCAGTCTCTGGGAACGCGTTGCACAGACCTTTCTGCAAGGCCTCCCGAAGATGTTTCATCCTCTGCTCCCTCTGCGATGGCAAGATAAGGTCCGCAACCTTACCCTTGTAACGTGGATCAAGGAGGGTTGCCAGCCAGTATTGGTCCTTCTCCTTGATACCACGAATACGAGGATCTTTACGCAGGCTTTGCAGGATCAGGGAGGCCATGCAGCGTAGGTTTGCTGAGGCATTCGGTCCGGAGTCCTCTGGGTCACTAAGGACGACATGGTCCGCAGCCACCTCCTCCCAGCCACGTACAAGTCCATGTGTTTCTTGGGACTGATCCCTTAAAGACTGCTGCTGATGCTGAGTGCCAGGCTCCACCTCCATACTGACACAATCTTCCTCTTCCTCCTCCTCCTCCTCCTCCTCCTCGTCCTCTTCCTGTGTGATCGGCGGGCACGCAGGAACACTGTCTGGATAAAGGGGGCCTTGAGAGCTAAGGAAGTCCTCCTCTTCCTGCCTCTGTTCTGCCTCAAGTGCCCTGTCCATTATTCCACGCAGCGTGTGCTCCAACAGGTGGACAAGGGGGACAGTGTCACTGATGCATGCACTGTCACTGCTCACCATCCTCGTGGCCTCCTAAAATGGTGACAGGACAGTGCATGCATCCCTGATCATGGCCCACTGGCGTGGGGAAAAAAAACCAAGCTCCCCTGACCCTGTCCTGGTGCCATAGTCGCACAGGTACTCGTTGATGGCCCTCTGCTGCGTGTGCAGCCGCTGCAGCATGGCCAACGTTGAGTTCCACCTGGTGGGCATGTCACAGATTAGGCGGTTCTTGGGCAGGTTAAACTCCTTTTTGGAGGTCCGTCAGCCGAGTACTGGCATTATATGACCGGCGGAAATGCACACAGACTTTCCTGGCCTGCCTCAGGACATCCTGTAAGCCCGGGTACCTGCCCAAGAACCGCTGCACCACCAAGTTAAGGACGTGAGCCAAACAGGGCACATGGGTCATTTGTCCCTGTCGGAGGGCAGAGAGGAGGTTGGTGCCATTGTCGCAAACCACCATTCCTGCCTTAAGTTGGCGTGGCGTCAACCACCTCTGAACCTGCCCCTGCAGAGCTGACAGAACCTCTGCCCCAGTGTGGCTCCTGTCCCCCAAGTACACCAGCTCAAGCACCGCATGGCATCTTTTGGCCTGCGTACTTGCGTAGCCCCTTGAATGACTACGGAGCACCGCTGGTTCCAAGGAAGAGGCCATGGAGGAAGAAGAAGAGGAGGGGGTGGAGGAGAGAGGTGTGTCACAATCATTAGCATTTTGGAGGCGTGGTGGCGGAACAACCTCCAACACTACTGCACCTTGTCCTGCATCCTTCCCAGCTGCCAGTAGAGTCACCCAATGCGCCGTGAAACTTAGGTAACGTCCCTGTCCATGCCTGCTGGACCATGAGTCAGCGGTAATATGCACCTTACCGCTGACTGCCCTGTCCAGCGAGGCATGGACATTGCCTTCTGTGAGAAAAAGTGGCGTTTGGGTACCTGCCACTGAGGAACCGCACATTCCACAAACTCACGGAAGGGGGCAGAGTCTACCAACTGAAAAGGCAGCAGTTGAAGTGCTAGCAATTTTGCCAAGCTAGCATTCAACCGCTGGGCATGTGGATGGCTGGGAGCAAACTTCTTTCGGCGGTGCAGCAGCTGGGGCAGGGAAATTTGCCTGGTACAATCTGACGTCGGTGTACCAAAAGCAGATTGCCCGCAAGTACTTGGCTGTGACACGCCTAATTCTACACCTTCATTCCTCTCAGTGCATGTCTCAGAGAGGACTGAAGGTCTAGTGGGATTGGAAATCTCAGCTGATGAGGAGCAAGGAGAAGTCCTCTTTGTTCTTTGGTGTGGGTCTTTTAGATGCGCTTGCCAACGAACTGCATGGCAGGTCAACATATGTCTGGTCAAGCATGTGGTACCCAAGCGGGAGATGTTTTGGCCACGTGAGATACGCTTGAGACATATGTTGCAAATAGCAGAGGTGCGATCTGATGCACTCGTCTCAAAAAAGGCCCACACCAAAGAACTTTTTGAATAACGCGCAGAGACTGCAGCGTCCTGCACATGTGATGCAGTCAATGTGCTGCCCTTAGGCTGGCCCCTGGAGGGCATCCTGCCTCGTTGGTGATGTGCCTCCTCCTCCTCCTCTCTCCTATCAGGCACCCACGTTGAGTCAGTGACCTCATCATCCCCTCCCTCCTCATCACTGGAGCAACCTGGCAGTATGCTGCAGCAGGGGGAGCATGACTGCCAGATTGCTGTCCTTCTTGGGCACCCCCTCTGTCCGTGCTCATGTTACTGCCTTCATCGAGCTCAGTATCATCATCAGAGCCTTCCAAACGCTGGGCATCCTCCTGGAGCATGTACCCAACACTGTGGTCAAACAGTTCGAGGGACTCCTCAGGAGGACATGGTGGAGCTAGGGAAGGAGTCACTGATGACATTGAGCTGAGGGAAGAGGCCGCTGCTTTGCCAGACAAAGCACCCTGGGCATGGGTAAGAGAGGATGAGGAGGATGAGGACGGCTTGGTCATCCACTCGACCAAGTCTTCCGCATGTTGCGGCTTAACACGGCCAGCTGCCGAAAAAAAGCCAAGCGTGTCCCATGGCCACGTGCTGATGAGGATGCACCGTCTCCACGACCAGCACTAGACACAGAGCCTGCTTGCCCTCTCTTATTGGCTTGTGACTGTCTGCCTCTCCTTCTTGGCCTTCCAGACATACTAATGGCCTGTAGCTGCACTAAGCTGGGATATATATATATATATATATATATATATATATATATATATATATATATATATATATATATATATATTATATATATACAAACTCACGGAAGGGTGCAGAGTCTACCAACTGAAAAGGCAGCAGTTGAAGTGCTAGCAATTTTGCCAAGCTAGCATTCAACCGCTGGGCATGTGGATGGCTGGGAGCAAACTTCTTTCGGCGGTGCAGCAGCTGGGGCAGAGAAATTTGCCTGGTACAATCTGACGTTGGTGTACCAAAAGCAGATTGCCCACAAGTACTTGGCTGTGACACACCTAATTCTACACCTTCATTCCTCTCAGTGCAGGTCTCAGAGAGGACTGAAGGTCTAGTGGGATTGGAAATCTCAGCTGATGAGGAGCAAGGAGAGGTCCTCTTTGTTCTTTGGTGTGGGTCTTTTAGATGCGCTTGCCAACGAACTGCATGGCAGGTCAACATATGTCTGGTCAAGCATGTGGTACCCAAGCGGGAGATGTTTTGGCCACGTGAGGTGTGTATATGTGTGTGTGTGTGTGTGTGTGTATATATATATATATATATATGTGTATATATATATATATATGTGTGTATATATATATATATATATATATATATATATATATATATATATATATATATATATATATATATATATAATATATTATACTGCAGCTAGAAAAATCAACTGCCTGCCTGTAGTATGAGAACACCACCAACCTTCTACAGGTAGCTTTAGCTGAACACTGTGAGGTGGACGCACCCCACTAACTTGTAGGTTTAGCTGAACACTAGGGATGAGCTTCGAGTTCGAGTCGAACTCATGTTCTACTCGAACATTGGCTGTTCGCAAGTTCGCCGAACAGCGAACAATTTGGGGTGTTCGCGGCAAATTCGAATGCCGCGGAACACCCTTTAAAAGTCTATGGGAGAAATCAAAAGTGCTAATTTTAAAGGCTTATATGCAAGTTATTGTCATAAAAAGTGTTTGGGGACCCGGGTCCTGCCCCAGGGGACATGGATCAATGCAAAAAAAAGTTTTAAAAACGGACGTTTTTTCAGGAGCAGTGATTTTATTAATGCTTAAAGTCAAACAATAAAAGTGTAATATCCCTTTAAATTTCGTACCTGGGGGGTGTCTATAGTATGCCTGTAAAGGGGCGCATGTTTCCTGTGCTTAGAACAGTCTGACAGCAAAATGACATTTGGAAGGAAAAAACTCATTTAAAACTAGCCGCGGCTATTGCATTGCCGACAATACACATAGAAGTTCATTGATAAAAACGGCATGGGAATTCCCCACAGGGGAACCCCGAACCAAAATAAAAAAAAAAAATGATGTGGGGGTCCCCCTAAATTCCATACAAGGCCCTTCAGGTCTGGTATGGATATTAAGGGGAACCCCAGCCAAAATTGAAAAAAAAAATTGACGTGGGGTTCCCCCTAAATTCCATACCAGACCCTTCAGGTCTGGTATGGATTTTAAGGGGAACCCCGCGCCAAAAAAAAAAAAAAAAAACGGCGTGGGGTCCCCCTAAAAATCCATACCAGACCCTTATCCGAGCACGCAACCTGGCAGGCCGCAGGAAAAGAGGGGGGGACGAGAGTGCGGCCCCCCCCCCCTCCTGAACCGTACCAGGCCACATGCCCTCAACATTGGGAGGGTGCTTTGGGGTAGCCCCCCAAAACACCTTGTCCCCATGTTGATGAGGACAAGGGCCTCATCCTCACAACCCTGGCCGGTGGTTGTGAGGGTCTGCGGGCGGGGGGCTTATCGGAATCTGGAAGCCCCCTTTAACAAGGGGACCCCCAGATCCCGGCCCCCCCCCTGTGTGAAATGGTAAGGGGGTACTTACCCCTACCATTTCACTAAAAAACTGTCAAAAATGTTAAAAATGACAAGAGACAGTTTTTGACAATTCCTTTATTTAAATGCTTCTTCTTTCTTCTTTCTTCCTTCATCTTCTTCTGGTTCTTCTGGCTCTTCTGGTTCTTCCTCCGGCGTTCTCGTCCAGCATCTTCTCCGCGGCGTCTTCTATCTTCTTCTCCTCGGGCCGCTCCGCACCCATGGCATGAGGGGGGAGGCTCCCGCTCTTCTCTTCATCTTCTTCTCTTCTTCATCTTCTTCTTCATCTTCTTCTTCTTCCTTCTTCTCTTCTTCTCTTCTTCTCTTCTTCCTGTCTTCTGCGGGCCGCTCCGCAGCCATGCTGTGGCATGGAGGGAGGCTCCCGCTGTGTGACAGCGTCTCTTCGTCTGACGGTTCTTAAATAACGGGGGGCGGGACTTCCCTGTGGCATTCCCCGTGACGTCACAGGGAAGTCCCTCAAGTCACCGTGCGTCAGAGGGGGGCGGGGTCACCGGATGGCCCCGCCCCCCGTTATTTAAGAACCGTCAGACGAAGAGACGCCGTCACACAGCGTGAGCCTCCCACCATGCCAGCATGGCTGCGGAGCGGCCCGGAGAAGACAGGAAGAAGAGAAGAAGGAAGAAGAAGAAGAAGAAGAAGATGAAGAAGAAGATGAAGAAGAGAAGAAGATGAAGAGAAGAGCGGGAGCCTCCCCCCTCATGCCATGGGTGCGGAGCGGCCCGAGGAGAAGAAGATAGAAGACGCCGCGGAGAAGATGCTGGACGAGAACGCCGGAGGAAGAACCAGAAGAGCCAGAAGAACCAGAAGAAGATGAAGGAAGAAAGAAGAAAGAAGAAGCATTTAAATAAAGGAATTGTCAAAAACTGTCTCTTGTAATTTTTAACATTTTTGACAGTTTTTTAGTGAAATGGTAGGGGTAAGTACCCCCTTACCATTTCACACAGGGGGGGGGGGCGGGATCTGGGGGTCCCCTTGTTAAAGGGGGCTTCCAGATTCCGATAAGCCCCCCGCCCGCAGACCCTCACAACCACCGGCCAGGGTTGTGAGGATGAGGCCCTTGTCCTCATCAACATGGGGACAAGGTGTTTTGGGGGGCTACCCCAAAGCACCCTCCCAATGTTGAGGGCATGTGGCCTGGTACGGTTCAGGAGGGGGGGGGGGCCGCACTCTCGTCCCCCCCTCTTTTCCTGCGGCCTGCCAGGTTGCGTGCTCGGATAAGGGTCTGGTATGGATTTTTAGGGGGACCCCACGCCGTTTTTTTTTTTTTTTTTTGGCGCGGGGTTCCCCTTAAAATCCATACCAGACCTGAAGGGTCTGGTATGGAATTTAGGGGGAACCCCACGTCAATTTTTTTTTTTAATTTTGGCTGGGGTTCCCCTTAATATCCATACCAGACCTGAAGGGCCTTGTATGGAATTTAGGGGGACTCCCACATCATTTTTTTTTTTTAATTTTGGTTCGGGGTTGCCCTGTGGGGAATTCCCATGCCGTTTTTATCAATGAACTTCTATGTGTATTGTCGGCAATGCAATAGCCGCGGTAGTTTTAAATGTGTTTTTTCCTTCAAAATGTCACTTTGCTGTCAGACTGTTCTAAACACGGGAAACATGCGCCCCTTTACAGGCATACTATAGACACCCCCCAGGTACGAAATTTAAAGGGATATTACACTTTTATTGTTTGACTTTAAGCATTATTAAAATCACTGCTCCTGAAAAAACGGCCGTTTTTAAAACTTTTTTTTGCATTGATTCATGTCCCCTGGGGGAGGACCCGGGTCCCCAAACACTTTTTATGACAAAAACTTGCATATTAGCCTTTAAAATTAGCACTTTTGATTATTCATGTTCGTGTCCCATAGACTTTAACGGCGTTCGCGTGTTCGAACGAATTTTTTTCCTGTTCGCATGTTCTGGTGCGAACCGAACAGGGGGGTGTTCGGCTCATCCCTACTGAACACACTGAGCAGGACACACTGCACTAACTGTAAATAGTCTAGAAGATAACAGGGACGGATCTAGCTAAACTGAATACAGTGTATATATATATATATAACACCTGGGATGCATATATATACACAATACACTGTAAGTGCAGCTAACTAACTGACTGTTCTGCCTAATCTATCTAACTCAAATCAAATGACACTGTCTGTCTCTCTCTGTCTATCTCTTTCAACGCCGGAACACACACTACACAGGGCCGCCGTGCAGGCGGCCTTATATAGTGTGGGGCGTGTACTAAATCCCCTGAGCCATAATTGGCCAAAGCCTCCTTGGCTTTGGCCAATTACGGCTCTCTGTTCAGGCGGCGCTGTGATTGGCCAAGCATGCGGGTCATAGTGCATGCTTGGTCAATCATCAGCAAGCAACGCACTGCGATGCCGCAGTGAATTATGGGCCGTGACGCGCCACACGAATTTGGCGCGAACGGCCCATATCGTTCGCAATTTGGCGAACGACCGAACAGCCGATGTTCGAGTCAAACATGGGTTCGACTGGAACACGAAGCTCATCCCTACACAAGAACAATGAGGCTCCATTCACATCTGTGCATTTCCAAACGCATTGCAAACCGCACACCCCTTTGCCTTGTGTTTCAGAAATGTGCTGCAAACGCACCAAAAAGCGCGGTAAAAAACGCACCACACTCCACTCTAAGAAAAAAAAAAGTTCTGGGGTGATTGTTGCGTGTAGGGCTGCCCTATGTATGATGAGTGGAAACACTCCAAAATGCCCAAAAAAACACTTGGCGGAATGTGAGTCTTCACTACTTAGAGATATGAATGGGGCCTGACAACTGGGTGTCTCCATCTTCTTCCTTCTATGTACTTGTATAAAGATGGCCATACACTATGCAATATGATTGTTCAATCTGTGTATAATTTCCTTTTAGATTTACCAGAACTTTGGAATAGGAGGACCCACCTGACCAATCCATTCAATTTGTATCCAATCAGGCAGGCCCCTGCACTAGATTGCTGATGGGAGATCTAAAGGAGATTGTACAATCAGATTGTATAGGAAGTGGGAGGAAGGTGGTATAGTAATGAGGGAGGTGTGGCCCTGAGTGGTGGACACGCCCCCATCACACCCTCTTCTGTGGGTGCATGCTGGATTTCAAAGGTTCATGGATGTCACATGATCTACAGGAAGCGATGGAAGCAAAAAATATAATGGTTCCAGCACATATGAGATTTTAAAGGTTCCATGAATGAGAGACGAGCACATCGGGGGGCGGGGCCAGAATGGCATTGGAAAATGCTTCTATTTATTCTGTACAGTGAAATTCTGCCTGAAAAGGTGAACTTATCATTGAACACAGGGAATGCACTACTAAGGAAAACATTTTATTGCTCCCGACTTTGTTTGGATTGATAAATAATGAGACACAAATCCTGCTGATGTAATGATTGGTCATCTCTGTGTTTTGTAGGACGAAGGAGCATCTGCATCCTCGGCTGATAAAGGTAATATACATCATTCCTATAACTCATCTTATCATATAACGATCTTATATTTAGAATATCTGGTCGACTGTTACAAAGGAAAGATGTAGCGCTGCTTTTAGCTGGACATTCAGGTTGAGGAGTGCAGCTCTGGTTGTGTCTTTACATCTATTGTCCTGCTGGAAGGTGACCATCTAGTAGACTGAACAAAGCTTTTTCCTGTATTTGGCTCCATTCCTTCCACCCTCAACCCTCACCTAACGCTTTCTCTTGTCAATGAAAAGCCCAATCACACTATGATACCCACCACCATGCTTCACAGTTGGAATCATAGGTGTGCGCAGCCTATTGCATTAGGGTGTGCACCTCAAAGCTCCAACACATATGCATTTGACATATTTACCAGCCTCTTCCCCCCTCTCCATCCTGAAACAATGGGAGGAAGGGGGAGCAAGAGAGCACATGGGAGACCCGGCAACAGAAGGAAGAGGAACAGGGAAATGAGGGGTGGTGGGGGTGGCATATATTAGTACCAATCCCCTATATTTTCCTCCTGTGGCAGCTGAATGTTGACAAAAGGGAGAGGAGGAGAAGCCTACTTTCAGCTGCTGCAGGAGGAAAATACAGATCGGTTCCACTAAATTCCACCCACGCCACTTCTCCTGTCCAGGTTCTGAGGGTCGGCAAGGAATGGTTGTGGTTTACCTGTCGCCTGCCCACCATTGACAGGTTGCCAACCCCAGGATTAGGCTGTGCCCAGGCACACCTGGCACACCCCTTGCGCACGCCTATGGTTGGAATGGTGTCCGCGTGGTGATGGGCTGTGTTGGCTTTCCACCCACTCAGCCTTTGCAGCAAAATATAAAGGATCTACAAGCTTTTCAAAAAAGAAATACAGGTAGGTGAGTGAAATAGTGCCCACTTACATTTAGATGTGCTAGCACCAACATGTAGAGCTTAGAGTGAGTATGTCCACGGTCCTGTCAGCCATGGCTTGCCACTCAAATCCCAGGGGTTGGAAACCAGCAACACCGGATATGACGTCAGTGAAAGACGGACACGCAGCCTCTATGCATTTCGAGTTACACGCGTCATCAGGAAGCTTGTCCGACGCCATTTTCTTTTTGAAGCCTTTATATACCCCACTATTTAATGTCATTGGCTGTGAAGATAATGGCTGAATAATCATCCAAGTACATTTCCGGACCTCACAATGTTTCATATTAAAAATGTTTTAGAGTAATGCCATACATATTGGGGCCTCATTTAACTAAACACATATCCATACATGAAACTTTACTAAGATATATAAAAATTGAGAATGGGATCCACAAACAATCAATCCAATACATTTTAAAATAACATAATCACAATTCATCAGAGTTTAGATACAATTAATGTTTTACTTACCTGATGGCTGTCATCCTCTGGAAGGGAACGAGAGCACCATCTCTACCTGGTGTCTTGTGTCCTGATTGGATAGATTGATAGCAGCGCAGCCATTGGCT
This sequence comes from Lithobates clamitans, assembly GCA_037952925.1. Lineage (NCBI taxonomy): Eukaryota > Metazoa > Chordata > Amphibia > Anura > Ranidae > Lithobates > Lithobates clamitans. The sequence goes on from JBBGZY010002821.1 coordinate 22,846, forward strand.
CCCGCTGCTGTCAATCAAATCCAATGATGCGGCGCCGGGAGGGGTGGGCCGAGTCCTACATTCTGTGTGAATGGACACAGATTTGGGACTCAGGAATGCGCCGCACAGGTGTCCACCAAGGAGAGTGCTTCTCCAACGTGGACACTCGATGCGGGGAGGAGCCATTAATGCCGCTGGGGGACCCCAGAAGAGGAGGATTCGGGCCACTGTGTGCAAAACCAACTGCACAGAGGAAGTAAGTACCACATGTTTGTTATTTTAATTAAAAAAAAAACGACGAGGGTTTACAACCCATTTTTAACCACTTCCAATCAGCCGCCGCAGTTATACTGCAGCAGGTTGGCTCCCCCCCCCCGCGCGAGGCGTCATAGCTGTACGTCGGCTCGTGGGGTTGGGATAGCAGGTGCTTGCGTGTTGCATAGCGGGGGTGCCGATGCTCATGGTCGCGATGACCACCAGCCACGAGCGATCGTAAGCAGGAGTCACAGAACAGGGACGAGTGTATGTAAACACACACTTCCCTGTTCTGTTCTGAGAAGGAGTGACAGATCGTGTGTTCCTATTGGTTAGGAACCACCACCCGTCACTTCCTCTAGTCAGTCCCCTCCCCCTTCAGTTAGAATCACCTCCCAGGGAACACAGTTAACCCCTTCACTGCCAGTGACATTTTTACAGTAATCAGTGCATTTTTATAGCATTGATTGCTGTATTAATGACAATGGTCCCAAAAATGTGTCAAAATTGTCCGATGTGTCCGCCATAATGTCACATGTCTATTTTCCAATCAATATACACTTACTGTGATTTTTTTTTTTTTTTTCTTTAAATATGTAGAAGAATACATTATACATATTGGCCTAAATTTTATTATAGCAAAAAGTACAAAATATTGTGGTGTGTTTTTTTTTTTTTCAAAATTGTCGCTGGTTTTTTTTGTTTATAGCACAAAAAATAAAAACCGTAGAGGTGATCAAATACCACCAAAAGAAAGCTCTATTTGTGGGGGAAAAAAAGGACGTCAATTTAATTCGCGTGTAACGTCGCACGACCGCGCAATTGTCAGTTAAAAGGGGTTAATTCTACTGGGACTGAAGTGGTTAATATTAGTAACCTTCTCTTATTATTTGACACTTTGTTCTAATGCCATCTAGTGGACAAGTGTAGAATTGTATGTTTATATATATATGTGTGTGTATGTGTATGTGTATGTGTGTGTGTATATATATATATATATATATATATATATATATATATATATATATATATATATATATATATATATATCTGTTTATTATTAAAGTGTCTTTTTTCTATTATGAATGATTAATTGTATCTAAACTCTGATGAATTGTGATTATGTTATTTTAAAATGTATTGGATCGATTGTTTGTGGATCCCATTCTCAATTTTATTATCTTAGTAAAGTTTCATGTATGGATATGTATTTAGTTAAATGAGGCACCAATATTTATGGCATTACTCCTAAAACATTTTTATTATGAAACATTGTGAGGTCCAGAAGTACTCGGATGATTATTCAACAAAAAACTGGACACTGCCCCACCTATAACTGGCCTTCACAGCAAGGAGCACATTGAGGGCCATATACTTGTAAGACAAAAACAATTCCATAGCTCAACTCACCAACCAGTCTGCTGACCAACCAAAATAACCCGTCTAACCGTCTGTTAAAAGCATGGGTTTAGTTTGCACACATTAGACAGGTTAATCTGGTTGGTGAGTTGAGCTATGGAAATGTTTTTGTCTTGGATGATTATTCAGCCATTATTATCTCCACAGCCAATGACATTAAATAGTGGGGTATATAAAGGCTTCAAAAAGAAAATGGCGTCGGACAAGCTTCCTGATGACGCGTGTAACATGAAATGCATAGAGGCTGCGTGTCCGTCTTTCACTGACGTCATATCCGGTCTTGGTGGTTTCCAACCCCTGGGATTTGAAACGCATGGCGTGGCTGACAGGACGGTGGACATACTCACTCCAAGCTCTACATGTTGGTGCTAGCACATCTAAATGTAAGTGGGCACTATTTCACTCACCTACCTGTATTTATTTTGAAAGCTTGTTGCGCTATGATCCTTTATATGCTTTCTCCGAGTTCTTGCCAAAGATAAAGGGGACCCTCTTCATCTATGCTGTTGGTTGTAAGAAACCCACCCATAGGTGTGCACAGTTTATTGGATTAGGGTGTGCACCCCAAATCTGAAAACACACATGAGTGTGTGTGTGTGTGTGTGTGTGTGTGTGTGTGTATGTGTATATATTATTTATATATATATATATATATATATACAGTGGCTTGCGAAAGTATTCGGCCCCCTTGAACTTTTCAACCTTTTGCCACATTTCAGGCTTCAAACATAAAGATATAACATTTTAATTTTTTGTGAAGAATCACCAACAAGTGGGACACAATTGTGAAGTGGAACGAAATCTATTGGATATTTTAAACTTTTTTATCAATTAAAAAACTGAAAAGTGGTGCGTGCAAAATTATTCGGCCCCTTTACTTTCAGTGCAGCAAACTCACTCCAGAAGTTCAGCGAGGATCTCTGAATGATCCAATGTTGTCCTAAATGACTGATGGTGATAAATAGAATCCACCTGTGTGTAATCAAGTCTCTGTATAAATGCACCTGCTCTGTGATAGTCTCAGGCTGGGTTCACACTGGTGCGACACGACAGCCGTCCTACTTTGGATCCGACTTTGCCCTGCGACATGAAGCCGGCATGTGTCCGACTTTCAATGAACGGGGATCCGACTTGGATCCCCGCCAATGCCCGACACTGTGTTTGGTATGAATCTTTAGGGGGAACTCCGCGCCAGATTTTAAATAAAAATCCGGCATGGGTTCCCCCTCCAAGGGCATACCAGGCCCTTGGGTCTGGTATGGACCTTGAGGGGAACCCCCTACGCCGAAAAAACGGCGTGGGGGGTCCCCCCCAATCCATACCAGACCCTTATCCGAGCACGCAGCCCGGCCGGACAGGAATGGGGGTGGGGACGAGCTGGCGGCCCCCCCCCTCCTGGACCGTACCAGGCCGCATGCCCTCAACATGGGGGGTTGTTGCCTTGGGGGAGGGGGGCGCGCTGCGGCCCCCCCACCCCAAAGCACCTTGTCCCCATGTTGATGAGGACAAGGGCCTCTTCCCGACAACCCTGGCCGTTGGTTGTCGGGGTCTGCGGGCGGGGGGCTTATCGGAATCCGGGAGCCCCCTTTAATAAGGGGGCCCCCAGATCCCGGCCCCCCACCCTATGTGAATTGAGTATGGGGTACATGGTACCCCTACTCATTCACCTAGGGAAAAAGTGTCAATTTAAAAAAAAAACACTACACAGATTTTTAAAGTATTTTATTAGACAGCTCCGGGGGTCTTCTTCCGACTTCGGGGGTCTCTCCGGTTCTTCTCCGGGTCTTCTGCCGGGCTCCTCCTCTCTCTTCTGCTCTTTTGCCGCTCTTTTGCTAAAGAGGAGGAGCCCGGTCTGCTGCCTTCTTCTCTTCGGGGGTCTCTCCGGTTCTTCTCCGCGCTCTCCGGATCTTCTGCCGGGCTCCTCCTCTCTCTTCTGCTCTTTTGCCGCTCTTTTGCTAAAGAGGAGGAGCCCGGTCTTCAATCTTCTGCCTTCTGCCCTCTTCTCTTCTCCTGATGTTGACACGACGCTCTCTCCGGCTAGAATGCTCTCTGTGCGCTCTGCTCTGACTTATATAGGCGGTGACCCCGCCCTCTTATGCCGTCACAGTCCCTGGGCATGCTGGGACTGTGACGTTTTAGGGGGCGTGGTCATCACCCGATGACCACTCCCCCTGTATGCCGTCACAGTCCCAGCATGCCCAGGGACTGTGACGGCATAAGAGGGCGGGGTCACCGCCTATATAAGTCAGAGCAGAGCGCACAGAGAGCATTCTAGCCGGAGAGAGCGTCGTGTCAACATCAGGAGAAGAGAAGAGGGCAGAAGGCAGAAGATTGAAGACCGGGCTCCTCCTCTTTAGCAAAAGAGCGGCAAAAGAGCAGAAGAGAGAGGAGGAGCCCGGCAGAAGATCCGGAGAGCGCGGAGAAGAACCGGAGAGACCCCCGAAGAGAAGAAGGCAGCAGACCGGGCTCCTCCTCTTTAGCAAAAGAGCGGCAGAAGAGAGAGGAGGAGCCCGGCAGAAGACCCGGAGAGCGCGGAGAAGAACCGGAGAGACCCCCGAAGTCGGAAGAAGACCCCCGGAGCTGTCTAATAAAATACTTTAAAAATCTGTGTAGTGTTTTTTTTTTAAATTGACACTTTTTCCCTAGGTGAATGAGTAGGGGTACCATGTACCCCATACTCAATTCACATAGGGTGGGGGGCCGGGATCTGGGGGCCCCCTTATTAAAGGGGGCTCCCGGATTCCGATAAGCCCCCCGCCCGCAGACCCCGACAACCAACGGCCAGGGTTGTCGGGAAGAGGCCCTTGTCCTCATCAACATGGGGACAAGGTGCTTTGGGGTGGGGGGGCCGCAGCGCGCCCCCCTCCCCCAAGGCAACAACCCCCCATGTTGAGGGCATGCGGCCTGGTACGGTCCAGGAGGGGGGGGGGCGCCAGCTCGTCCCCACCCCCATTCCTGTCCGGCCGGGCTGCGTGCTCGGATAAGGGTCTGGTATGGATTGGGGGGGACCCCCCACGCCGTTTTTTCGGCGTAGGGGGTTCCCCTCAAGGTCCATACCAGACCCAAGGGCCTGGTATGCTCTTGGAGGGGGAACCCATGCCGGATTTTTATTTAAAATTTGGCGCGGAGTTCCCCCTCAAGATCATCTGAGCACAAGTCGCGTGCCGAAGTCGGATCATGCGAGACGGCAATCCGACTTTGATCCGACTTCAATGATAGTCAATAGGCTGAAGTAGGATCAAAGTCGGACCAAAGTAGTACAGGGAGCATTTCTAAAGTCGGAACGACTTGTGTCGGACCAGTTAGGACGGCTCCCATAGGGAAACATTACATTTCACACGTCATGCGACATGAGCTCCCAATGTCGGAGCGTTTGTCGGACCAGTGTGAACCCAGCCTCAGGGTTCTGTTGAAAGCGCAGAGAGCATCATGAAGACCAAGGAACACACCAGGCAGGTCCGTAATACTGTTGTGGAGAAGTTTAAAGCCGGATTTGGATACAAAAAGATTTCCCAAGCTTTAAACATCCCAAGGAGCACTGTGCAAGCGATCATTTTGGAATGGAAGGAGTATCAGACCACTGCAAATCTACCAAGACCCGGCTGTCCCTCTAAACTTTCAGCTCAGACAAGGAGAAGACTGATCAGAGATGCAGCCAAGAGGCCCATGATCACTCTGGATGAACTGCAGAGAACTACAGCTGAGGTGGGAGAGTCTGTCCATAGGACAACAATCAGTCGTACACTGCACAAATCTGCCCTTTATGGAAGAGTGGCAAGAAGAAAGCCATTTCTCAAAGATATCCATAAAAAGTCTCCTCTAAAGTTTGCCACAAGCCACCTGGGAGACACACCAAACATGTGGAAGAAGGTGCTCTGGTCCGATGAAACCAAAATCCAACTTTTTGGCCACAATGCAAAACGATATGTTTGGCGTAAAAGCAACACAGCTCATCACACTCAACACACCATCCCCACTGTCAAACATGGTGGTGGCAGCATCATGGTTTGGGCCTGCTTTTCTTCAGCAGGGACAGGGAAGATGGTTAAAATTGAGGGGAAGATGGATGCAGCCAAATACAGGACCATTCTGGATGAAAACCTGTTGGAGTCTGCAAAAGACCTGAAACTGGGACGGAGATTTATCTTCCAACAAGATAATGATCCCAAACATACAGCAAAATCTACAAAGGAATGGTTCACAAATAAACGTATCCAGGTGTTAGAATGGCCAAGTCAAAGTCCAGACCTGAATCCAATCGAGAATCTGTGGAAAGAGCTGAAAACTGCTGTTCACAAATGCTCTCCATCCAACCTCACTGAGCTCGAGCGGTTTTGCAAGGAAGAATGGGCAAGAATTTTAGTCTCTCGATGTGCAAAACTGATAGAGACATACCCCAAGCGACTTGCAGCTGTAATCGCAGCAAAAGGTGGCTCTACAAAGTATTAACGCAAGGGGGCCGAATAATTTTGCACGCCCCACTTTTCATTTTTTTATTAGTTAAAAAAGTTTCAAAAATCCAAAAGATTTCGTTCCACTTCACAATTGTGTCCCACTTGTTGGTGATTCTTCACAAAAAATAAAAATTTTATATCTTTATGTTTGAAGCCTGAAATGTGGCAAAAGGTTGAAAAGTTCAAGGGGGCCGAATACTTTCGCAAGCCACTGTGTGTGTGTATGTGTGTGTATATGTATATATATATGTATGTATGTATGTATGTGTGTGTATATATATATATATATATATATATATATATATATATATATATATATATATATATATATATATATATATATATATATAATATGTGACGTGTCAGCAGGGCAGTGTATAGTGTCAATAGTTAGTTTTTTTTTTTTTTTTTTTTTTTTACAATTTTCGTATATTTTGTTTTCTATTTTGTCTTACATCTTTTTTTGCTTTTGTGAAATATCAGGGGCCTAAACAGGGTTAAATCTGCTCACATAGGGTGATTAGGGTGTGCCCAGGCGCGTACTCCTATGAACCCACCATTGCTCCAAGGTTTTTTATAATCTTCAGGAGCAGAAATATTTGCCCCCCCCCACCAAATTTTCCTTTATATACCTACCCAATTTAATATTCATCTCAATATTTTATGGACTATCCTGTACCTGCTCCTGAAGAGTGTTAGTTTAGCCACGAAACGCATCGAGCTATTAGATGCCCCTCTGTTTACATTTTAAGATGGTTACCAACATTACGTTTCATTGGATGTCACCAATTTCAGTGATGTGTTTTTTACTGTGAAGATATGCAATAATGAGTCTGGCGGGGTTTTTTTTTATGCTCTCATTGTGAACCATTATGTTACCTTATTATTTACCATGTAAAGGAATAAAGTTTTCCTATCTTACTATATTTGGATGTATTATGTTACTATGGTATGATCACAATTTATGTTGTACCCACCGGACCCATTTATGCCATGATGCCTCCCTGGCTGCATGTTTCATATAAAGTCCCAATCTTTGCTCTTATTCCTCTCAATCACCGGGAATGGAGGTACAAGCTTTGTGCCTCATATAAAGTCCCAAACCGTCTTTCTTTCCTCATTGAAGGACGCAGAACCCACCTCATTGGTTTTTTAAAATGTTATTTTTCCTGTTACTACTGGCTACTGGCTGAGCTGTTGCTGATTGGGGAGGGGGTGGAAAGAATGGGGGGGAGGGGACGGGGGCGAATGGGGTAGGAATAGTGGGAGGTGAAGGAACGAGGAGGGGGGGATTGGGGCGCCCCCAGGGAATTAAATCCCAAAATGTATGAGTGTTTGTTCTTTTTGTCTTTACATTAACAGTACATATTAGAAGTAACAGATATAAATGTTCTTCTATAAGAGGGGCTTTCAAATTACAGCCTGTGGACCACATCTGACCCACTAGGAAATTGTATCCAGCCCGCAGCCGTCCTCAGACTTAGTACACCGGGTTCAGATAAGTGGGTCTCCACTTCTTCATTCCAACACCACCCAACCATGTAGTCTCCAGCACAGGTACACCAGCCCTCCCTCACACAACACCTCCTGCACTGTTGTTGGTTGCTACGACCGCCAGCATCCTAGCAACCAATTACATGCTTGCCACAGACCTGCTCAGGCCCCCGCCCTGCTGCTATAGCCATACTGTGTGAACTGAATCAATAGGGGAACTTTGAAAGTGACACTGATGTAAGGGGGGGACTCTGATGGGGACACAGATGTAAGGGGGGACTCTGGGGACCCTGTTATAAGGTGGCCTCTCATATAAGTGGACCTCTGGAGGGGACCCCAATGTAAGGGGGGACTCTGGGGACCCTAATATAAGGTGGACCTCTGGAGGGGACCCCAATGTAAGGGAGAACTCTGATGTAAAGGGGCTTCTGATGGGAACCCTGGAATAAAGGGGAGCTCTGATGGGGACACTGACATAGGGGGAAGCCAGATGTAAAGGGGACGGTTTATTTGGAATTTTGTTTGCTTTGTTTTCCTGAAGTTCTTTCTCTGATGTTCTGAAGCCTATCGTGCTGATCAGAAAAAAGCTCCAAGTAAAACCTATACATTCATTTTCTAAAATAATTTTTGGGGCCCATAAATGTTTGTAAAATGTTGCATATTTACTAATGGTGCACCGAAAAGAAAATTCCGTTGCCCAAACCAAAATGGACAATTTAAAAAAAAAAAAAAAAAAATGTAATTAATGTGACTGGCGTTTTTGCATTGAAATCACTAGGGGTGTTTTTGCATTGAAGTCTATGGGACGCAGCATGCCATTATTGGCCTTTTTTTTGTTTATTATTTCTATTGACAAAATACAACCCTATTTTTGGCAGCTGCTATATCGGTGCGTCCCTAATATTTACATATAATTACGTAGTTGGTAAGGTTGAATAAAAAAAAAAAAAACAAACAGTCCATCCAGTTGTGTGTGTGATTTTATATCACTTCCATTTCCCATATTCCTGTATATTGTGTTCGGGTGTTGGTTATATGCCAATATCAGAAGCTGAGCTCATAATTCTTCTCTCCTTTCTACATACAGATCCCCAACATGAAAACAATCACAGCCTAGATAGTCGGAAGAGAAGGGTTTCTTTAACGACAGATCCTGACCCAGGGAAAGGAGATCCCAAGAGATCTGGAGATGATTCCACTGGACGCAAAGAATGTAAAAGTGGAGTTGATGAGAAAAAACACAATGTTAACTCTTCTGTACCAAACCCATTGACAGAGGATTATGATTATAACAGTCATGAGCATTCCACAACTCCCAGGGATGGGTCCAGAAAGAACTCGGTAAGACGCCATTTGAGCAAAGAAGAAGCTGGTGATATGAATGGGGCTCGGCCTGTCCTAACTTTACATTCTAAAGGCATAGAAGAGGTGCTGGAAGTTCATCTCTTCCATGTACAGAGCAATGAAGGGAAAACACTCACTAGCTCTGGTTAGGCAGCTTCCATGGAAACAGGACAACCCTCCAATGGAAAGCCATTGATATGGGGGGAGGATATACAGGAGACAGGGGGGGCAGGATATACAGGACAGGAGATGGGGGGCAGGATATACAGGACAGGAGATGGGGGGCAGGATATACAGGACAGGAGATGGGGGGCAGGATATACAGGACAGGAGATGGGGGGCAGGATATACAGGACAGGAGATGGGGGGCAGGATATACAGGACAGGAGATGCGGGGGGGGGGTATACAGGACAGGAGAGATGGGGGGGGGATATACAGGACAGGAGATGGGGGGGGGGGCAGGATATACAGGACAGGAGATGGGTGGGGGGGGGATATAAGGGACAGGAGATGGGGGGACAGGATATACAGGACAGGAGATGGGGGGCAGGATATACAGGACAGGAGATGGGGGGCAGGATATACAGGACAGGAGATGGGGGGGACAGGATATACAGGACAGGAGATGGGGGGGCAGGATATACAGGACAGGAGATGGGGGGGGGGGAGGATATAAGGGACAGGAGATGGGGGGCAGGATATATGGGACAGGGGATGGGGGGCAGGATATACTTGATTGGTTGCTTTTCAGCATTATAGACAGTTCTTATTAAGGTATAACTGAAGGGAAAAAAATAGTTTTGGATGGCGAGTAGATAGATTAGAACCCCTGTCAGATTTTTATTGCTGTTTGTGTCCCCATTTGGGAAGCTCACCCTCTTTGTCCCAAATTTTGGGTTGTCCCCAGAACAGGAATAGAGGAGAAATCTTTCAATGGGGACATTCGTTTTGGTGACATCCAGGGATTCCCTCACTTCCTGTTTGGCTATGGGACAGGAAGTGAAGGGAAATCTCCCCAATGGGGCACAGATGGAAAAATAGAAACTGACAAGTAGGGATGAGCCGAACACCCCCCTGTTCGGTTCGCACCAGAACATGCGAACAGGAAAAAAGTTCGCTCGAACACGCGAACACCATTAAAGTCTATGGGACACGAACATGAATAATCAAAAGTACTAATTTTAAAGGCTTATATGCAAGTTATTGTCATAAAAAGTGTTTGGGGACCCGGGTCCTGCCCCAGGGGACATGGATCAATGCAAAAAAAAGTTTTAAAAATGGACGTTTTTTCGGGAGCAGTGATTTTAATAATGCTTAAAGTCAAACAATAAAAGTGTAATATTCCTTTAAATTTCATACCTGGGGGTGTCTATAGTATGCCTGTAAAGGGGCGCATGTTTCAAGTGTTTAGAACAGTCTGACAGCAAAATGACATTTCAAAGGAAAATAAGTCATTTAAAACTACCCGCGGCTATTAATGAATTGTCGGTCCGACAATACACATAAAAGTTCATTGATAAAAACGGCATGGGAATTCCCCACAGGGGAACCCCGAACCAAAATTTTAAACCAAAATTAAAAAAAAAAAATGACGTGGGGGTCCCCCTAAATTCCATACCAGGCCCTTCAGGTCTGGTATGGATTTTAAGGGGAACCCCGCGCCAAAATAAAAAACAAATGGTGTGGGGGTCCCCCCAAAAATCCATACCAGACCCTTATCCGAGCACACAACCTGGCAGGCTGCAGGAAAAGAGGGGGGGGGGGGCGATAGAGCGCCCCCCCCTCCTGAACCGTACCAGGCCATATGCCCTCAAAATTGGGAGGGTGCTTTGGGGTAGCCCCCGAAAACACCTTGTCCCCATGTTGATGAGGTCAAGGGCCTCATCCCCACAACCCTTGCCCGGTGGTTGTGGGGGTCTGCGGGCGGGGGGCTTATCGGAATCTGGAAGCCCCCTTTAACAAGGGGACCCCCAGATCCCGGCCCTCCCCCCTGTGTGAAATGGTAAGGGGGTACAAAAGTACTCCTACCATTTCACAAAAAAAGTGTTAAAAATGACAAGAGACAGTTTTTGACAATTCCTTTATTTAACCACTTCAGCCCTGGAAGGTTTTACCCCCTTCCTGACCAGAGCACTTTTTACAAATTGGCACTGTGTCGCTTTAACTGCTAATTGCGCGGTCATGCAATGCTGTACCCAAATGAAATTTGTGTCCTTTTCTTCCCACAAATAGAGCTTTCTTTTGATGGTATTTGATCACCTCTGCCGTTTTTATTTTTTGCGCTTTAAACGTAAAAAAACCGAAAATTTTGAAAAAAAATATTTTCTACTTTTTGTTATAAAAAAAATCCAATAAACTCCATTTTAGTCACACATTTAGGCCAAAATGTATTCGGCCACATGTCGTTGGTAAAAAAAATGTCAATAAGTGTATATTTATTGGTTTGCGCAAAAGTTATAGCGTCTACAAACTAGGGTACATTTTCTGGAATTTACACAGCTTTTAGTTTATGACTGCCTATGTCATTTCTTGAGGTGCTAAAATGGCAGCGCAGTACAAAACCCCCCCAAATGACCCCATTTTGGAAAGTAGACACCCCAAGGAAATTGCTGAGAGGCATGTTGAGCCCATTGAATATTAATTTTTTTTGTCCCAAGTGATTGAATAATGACAAAAAAAAAAAAAATTTACAAAAAGTTGTCACTAAATGATATATTGCTCACACAGGCCATGGACATATGTGGAATTGCACCCCAAAATACATTCAGCTGCTTCTCCTGAGTATGGGGATACCACATGTGTGGGACTTTTTGGGAGCCTAGCCGCGTACGGGGCCCCGAAAACCAATCACCACCTTCAGGGTTTCTAAGGGCATAAAGTTTTGATTTCACTCCTCACTACCTTTCACAGTTTTGAAGGCCATAAAATGCCCAGATGGCACAAAACCCCCCCAAATGACCCCATTTTGGAAAGTAGACACCCCAAGCTATTTGCTGAGAGGCATGGTGAGTATTTTGCAGCTCTCATTTGTTTTTGAAAATGAAGAAAGACAAAAAAAACATTTTTTTTTTTTTTTCAATTTTCAAAACTTTGTGATAAAAATTGAGGTCTGCAAAATACTCACTATACCTCTCAGCAAATAGCTTGGGGTGTCTACTTTCCAAAATTGGGTCATTTGGGGGGGGGGGGGGTTGTGCCACCTGGGCATTCCATGGCCTCCGAAACTGTGATAGGCAGTAAAGAGTGAAATCAAAAATTTACGCCCTTAGAAATCCTGAAGGCGGTGCTTGGTTTTCGGGGTCCCGTACGCGGCTAGGCTCCCAAAAAGTCTCACACATGGGGTATCCCCGTACTCAGGAGAAGCAACAGAATTTATTTTGGGGTGTAATTTCACATATTCCCATGGCATGTTTGAGCAATATATCATTTAGTGACAACTTTGTGCAAAAAAAAAAAATTGTCTTTTTCCCGCAACTTGTGTCACAATATAAAATATTCCATGGACTCGACATGCCTCTCAGAAAATAACTTGGGGTGTCTACTTTCCAAAATGGGGTCATTTGGGGGGTTTTGAACTGTCCTGGCATTTTATGCACAACATTTAGAAGCTTATGTCACACATCACCCACTCTTCTAACCACTTGAAGACAAAGCCCTTTCTGACACTTTTTGTTTACATGAAAAAGAAAATTACTTTGAACCCCCAAACATTATATATTTTTTTTAAAGCAAATGCCCTACAGATTAAAATGGTGGGTGTTTCATTTTGTTTTTCACACAGTATTTGCGCAGCGATTTTTCAAACGCATTTTTTTGGGGAAAAAACACACTTTTTTAAATTTTAATGCACTAAAACACACTATATTGCCCAAATGTTTGATGGAATAAAAAAGATGATCTTAGGCCAAGTACATGGATACCAAACATGACATGCTTTACAATTGCGCACAAACGTGCAGTGGCAACAAAGTAAATACATTTTTAAAAGCCTTTAAAAGCCTTTACAGGTTACAAATGCTAAAATTACTGACCTCGATCTGACCTTTGCGGCGATACCTCACATGCATGGTGCAATTGCTGTTTACATTTGACGACAGACCGACGCTCGCGTTCGCCTTAGCGCGAGAGCAGGGGGCGACAGGGGTGCTTTTTTTAATTTTGTTTATTTTTCTATTTCTTATTTTTTTGCTTTTTTTTATCTTATTTTTAAACTGTTCCTTTTCATTTTTTTTTTTTTTTTTTTTTTTTATCATTTTTATTGTTATCTCGGGAATGTAAATATCCCCTATGATAGCAATAGGTAGTGACAGGTACTCTTTTTTAAAAAAAATAAGGGTCTATTAGACCTTAGATCTCTCCTCTGCCCTCAAAGCATCTGACCACACTAAGATTGGTGTGATAAAATGCTTTCCCAATTTCCCAATGCCACTGTTTACATCCGGCGAAATCTAAGTCATGAAATGCTCGTAGCTTCCAGTTTCTTAGGCCATAGAGATGTTTGGAGCCACTCTGGTCTGTGATCAGCTCTATGGTCAGCTGGCTGAATCACCGGCTGCATTCTCAGGTTCCCTGTTGGGACAGGAGAGCCAGAGAAAAACATGGAAGACGGTGGGGGGGGGGGCATTCCCTCCCACTGCTTGTAAAAGCAGTCTAGAGGCTAATTAGCCACTAGGATTGCTTTTACATGAAAGCCGACCGCTGGCTGAAAAGAATGATACCAAGATGATACCTAAACCTGCAGGCATCATTCTGGTATAACCACTCAAAGTCGTGAACGGCGTACCTGAAGACAAAAAAATGGTTAACAATAAAACACAGTAAACGGTAAAGTATAAAAAAATTGCATAACTGAAAAACAAATATGATAAAACATAATAACAATAAAACATTATAGAATACAGTAAAAAACAGCAGAACAATAGAGAGAGAATAGAGAGAGAGAACAATGAAACGACAACTATTTTTTTTTTTTTTTTTTTTTTTTTTTTTGTGGTTTTTTTTTTTTTTTTTCTTTTACACTTTTTTTGCAACTGTAACTTTTATAACTGTAACCGGTTCCAGGTTCGGGTCTCTTAAAATGTGATGGCATCTTGGGAGACCCTGTGAAAGTGCGCCTAGTCTGTGCAATGCTGTACCCTACGCTAATAGTCAACTAGTGAATGGTAGCGTTCAAAACATTCACCAATGCAAAGACCAGGATTGTCAGGACAGGAGGGACAATAATAGCGGGTGTCACGCCTATATCCGCGCTTGCTGCAGACACAACATCTTTTTTGGGGGGTTCGTTGGGTAGGGGTACTCGGGAGGACATAAAAATGCCTCTCATGCAGCCGACTGCATTTGGTTGGGGATGTGAATGGGGGAAGTACGGGCGCTGCAGAAGTGGTGGGTTCCCAATTAGGATTGGCGAATGCAGCAGGAAGGGCACTATGGGCACGACGGGCCTGTGTTTGTCTTCTTGGTGGCAGCGGGACACTACTTGTGCTTGCCACTTCACCAGCTTGAACTGCACTTATGGGACTCGCCACGTCACCAAGTGTTACTGCAGTGCTGGTTTGACTACGACCGGGGTGTACTAGGCCACTGGTGCTTGCCAGTTCACCAAAACGCTACCAAAAAAACTGTTAGCGATCGCAGGGATCAGGCCTGACTCTGCGAACGCTGCAGTTATGCGTTTAGTGTTTTGTAAGTGACAGTGATCGATCGATACTGCACTTGGGTGGGCCGGGCCGGGCGGAGGGGCAAAACGCAGGTGCTAGCAGGTATCGGGGCTGATCCCGCTAACACTGCATTTTTGGGAACCCTAAACTGCTGGGGACGCTAGTATAGATCTGATCGGATCAGATATTGATGCGTTCAGATACTATACCACTAAGGGAGGCGTGTGCTGCGTGCATGGGTGTTCGCGGTACTGGCGCTAACCTGACGCTGCCTGGGGCAATGCATATTACCGCCGGGCGATCGGGGGGCTAAACCTTTATTCGGTAATAAACGGCGGGTGCCCTGACACTATAAAAAATAAACAAACTAACCAGCGTCACCCGTAACACTTATACGGTGATCAGTGGTGAAAGAGTTAACTAGGGGGCAATCAAGGGGTTAAAACATTTATTAGGTAGTATATGGGGGTCCCTGTCGCTATAAAACACTGACGGCGAACCTAAATATTTACCTCCCTAACTAGCGTCACCAGCGACACTAATACAGCGATCAGAAAAATGATCGCTTAGCGACACTGGCGACGGGGGGTGATCAAGGGGTTAAAACTTTATTAGGGGGGGTTAGGGGGGTACCCTAGACCTAAAGGGGGCTAATACTAACTGCCCTACCACACTAACTGTCACAAACTGATACCATGCAGTAATCAGAAAAAAAAAAAAAACTGCTTGGTGTCAGTGTGACAAGGGTGGGGAGGGGTGATCGGGGTGTTTTGTGTGCCTGGCATGTTCTACTGTGATGTGTTGTGTTGGTGCACTCACATTTCAGTCTTCTCTCCTCGGCGCCGGAACAGAAACTGCCGAGCCGAGGAGAGATGACATCACATCCCCTGCCTCTGTGTACTACACAGAGGCAGGGGAAGATTCTCATTGGCTGGGAGTAGGGATGAGCCGAACACCCCCCGGTTCGGTTCGCACCAGAACCTGCGAACGGACCGAAAGTTCGCACGAACGTTAGAACCCCATTGACGTCTATGGGACTCGAACGTTCGAAATCAAAAGTGCTCATTTTAAAGGCTAATTTGCATGGTATTGTCCTAAAAAGGGTTTGAGGACCCGGGTCCTACCCCAGGGGACATGTATCAATGCAAAAAAAACTTTTAAAAACGGCCGTTTTTTCGGGAGCAGTGATTTTAATGATGCTTAAAGTAAAAAAAAAAAAAGTGAAATATTCCTTTAAATATCGTACCTGGGGGGTGTCTATAGTATGCCTGTAAAGTGGCACGTGTTTCCCGTGTTTAGAACAGTCCCTGCACCAAATGTCATTTTTAAAGGAAAAAATCTCATTTAAAACTGCTTGCGGGTTTAATGTAATGTCGGGTCCTGGCAATATGGATGAAAATCAGTGAGACAAACGGCATGGGTACCCCCAGTCCATTACCAGGCCCTGGGTCTTGTATGGATATTAAGGGGAACCCCGCACCCAAATTAAAATAAGGAAAGGTGTGGGGCCACCAGGCCCTATATACTCTGAACAGCAGTATACAGGCGGTGCAAACAAGACAGGGACTGTAGGTTTGTTGTTAAGTAGAATCTGTTTGTAATTTTGAACGGGTACATTTTTAACGTGTTTAGCTCCAGCCAAAAAATCTTTTTTAAGCTTTTTGGAAAACATAGGGAAGGGTTATCACCCCTGTGACATTTGTTTTGCTGTCTTTCCTCCTCTTCAGAAGATTTCACCTCACTTTTTGTCCCAATGAAAAATGTTTTTTGAAAATTTGGGTTTTTTTGTGGAACAAGGATTGGAAAGCATCAGTGGAAAGGAGAAATTTTTTTCCCATATTAACTCTTACAGGAGAGAATTTCCCTTCCTAGGGGTAGATTTCATCTCACTTCCTGTTGTCTCCTTCCGTTTGCAAGTAGGAGTCGTGTTGTAAGTTAGATGTTTGAAAGTAGGGTCCTGCCCTATATACTCAGCAGAAATTTGGGCCTTAGGTGTTGTTGTGGCCACAACACTGTAAGCCCTCACAGGGCCCTGCTGTGAAATATTAGATCAAGAATTGTAATTACATGCCCCTGTTGAACAGGAGCTGAAAAATTAGGCCTTAGGCACTGGTGCTGGTGCCACAACACTGCAACCCCTTACAGACACTCTAGTTGGAATGCAGGAACGAGCCCTGCTGCAAAGTATTACATCAAAAATTGTAATTACACGCCCCTGTTAGACAGGGGCAGAAAAATTGGGCCTTGGGCACTGGTGCTGGTGCCACAACACTGCAACCCCTCACAGACACTCTAGTTGGAATGCAGGAACGAGCCCTGCTGCAAAGTATTACATCAAAAATTGTAATTACACGCCCCTGTTAAACAGGGGCTGAAAAATTGTGCCTTAGGCACTGGTGGTGGTGCCCAGAACCAAAATGTTCTTACAAGCTATCAGCGTGATGATTGAGGAGGAAGAGGATAATTACTCAGGGATAGTCACTCAGCATCAGCATAGGCAGTCTTTGAAGGGATCTGAGATTTCAAAAAAAATTATTCGGTTACATCAGCATCAGGTGCTTGGTAGCTGGTGGTGATCCAAGACTGATTCATTTTTATGAAGGTCTGTCGATCGACCGAGTCGGTGGACAGACGCACCCTGTGATCGGTTACCACGCCTCCAGCAGCACTGAATGTGCGTTCCGAAAGAACGCTGGATGCAGGACAGGCCAGTAGCTCAATTGCATACTGTGCAAGCTCTGGCCAGTGATCCATCCTCAAGACCCAGTAACCCAGAGGATTTTCGGTGGGAAAGGTGTCCAAGTCGGATCTTGCCCCTAGGTATTCCTGCACCATGTAAAACAGCCGCTGGCGATGGTTGCTGGAACCGATCATACCTTGGGGCTGCGGACCAAAAAATTGTCTGAACGCATCGGTCAGACGGCCACCTTCTCCACCGCTCCTTCTTTGACTGACCGAAGCCTCAGCAACACGTTGTCCAGAAACAGGAGTTTGTAACCTCCCAGTCTCTGGGAACGCGTTGCACAGACCTTTCTGCAAGGCCTCCCGAAGATGTTTCATCCTCTGCTCCCTCTGCGATGGCAAGATAAGGTCTGCAACCTTACCCTTGTAACGTGGATCAAGGAGGGTTGCCAGCCAGTATTGGTCCTTCTCCTTGATACCACGAATACGAGGATCCTTACGCAGGCTTTGCAGGATCAGGGAGGCCATGCAGCGTAGGTTTTCTGAGGCATTCAGTCCGGAGTCCTCTGGGTCACTAAGGACGACATGGTCCGCAGCCACCTCCTCCCAGCCACGTACAAGTCCATGTGTTTCTTGGGACTGATCCCTTAAAGACTGCTGCTGATGCTGAGTGCCAGGCTCCACCTCCATACTGACACAATCTTCCTCCTCCTCCTCCTCCTCGTCCTCTTCCTGTGTGATCGGCGGGCACGCAAGAACACTGTCTGGATAAAGGGGGCCTTGAGAGCTAAGGAAGTCCTCCTCTTCCTGCCTCTGTTCTGCCTCAAGTGCCCTGTCCATTATTCCACGCAGCGTGTGCTCCAACAGGTGGACAAGGGGGACAGTGTCACTGATGCATGCACTGTCACTGCTCACCATCCTTGTGGCCTCCTCAAATGGTGACAGGACAGTGCATGCATCCCTGATCATGGCCCACTGGCGTGGGGAAAAAAAACCAAGCTCCCCTAAACCTGTCCTGGTGCCATAGTCGCACAGGTACTCATTGATGGCCCTCTGCTGCGTGTGCAGCCGCTGCAGCATGGCTATGTTGAGTTCCACCTGGTGGGCATGTCACAGATTAGGCGGTTCTTGGGCAGGTTAAACTCCTTTTTGGAGGTCCGTCAGCCGAGCACTGGCATTGTATGACCGGCGGAAATGCACACAGACTTTCCTGGCCTGCCTCAGGACATCCTGTAAGCCCGGGTACCTGCCCAAGAACCGCTGCACCACCAAGTTAAGGACGTGAGCCAAACAGGGCACATGGGTCATTTTGTCCCTGTCGGAGGGCAGAGAGGAGGTTGGTGCCATTGTCGCAAACCACCATTCCTGCCTTAAGTTGGCGTGGCGTCAACCACCTCTGAACCTGCCCCTGCAGAGCTGACAGAACCTCTGCCCCAGTGTGGCTCCTGTCCCCCAAGCACACCAGCTCAAGCACCGCATGGCATCTTTTGGCCTGCGTACTTGCGTAGCCCCTTGAACGACTACGGAGCACCGCTGGTTCCGAGGAAGAGGCCATGGAGGAAGAAGAAGAGGAGGGGGTGGAGGAGAGAGGTGTGTCACAATCATTAGCATTTTGGAGGCGTGGTGGCGGAACAACCTCCAACACTACTGCACCTTGTCCTGCATCCTTCCCAGATGCCAGCAGAGTCACCCAATGCGCCGTGAAACTTAGGTAACGTCCCTGTCCATGCCTGCTGGACCATGAGTCAGCGGTAATATGCACCTTACCTCTGACCGCCCTGTCCAGCGAGACATGGACATTGCCTTCCACATGCCGGCAGGGAGCCGGAATCGCCTTCCTTGAGAAAAAGTGGCGTTTGGGTACCTGCCACTGAGGAACCGCACATTCCACAAACTCACGGAAGGGGGCAGAGTCTACCAACTGAAAAGGCAGCAGTTGAAGTGCCAGCAATTTTGCCAAGCTAGCATTCAACCGCTGGCCATGTGGATGGCTGGGAGCAAACTTCTTTCGGCGGTGCAGCAGCTGGGGCAGGGAAATTTGCCTGGTACAATCTGACGTCGGTGTCCCAAAAGCAGATTGCCCACAAGTACTTGGCTGTGACACACCTAATTCTACACCTTCATTCCTCTCAGTGCAGGTCTCAGAGAGGACTGAAGGTCTAGTGGGGTTGGAAATCTCAGCTGATGAGGAGCAAGGAGAGGTCCTCTTTGTTCTTTTGTGTGGGTCTTTTAGATGCGCTTGCCAACGAACTGCATGGCAGGTCAACATATGTCTGGTCAAGCATGTGGTACCCAAGCGGGAGATGTTTTGGCCACGTGAGATACGCTTGAGACATATGTTGCAAATAGCAGCGGTGCGATCTGATGCACTCGTCTCAAAAAAGGCCCACACCAAAGAACTTTTTGAATAACGCGCAGAGACTGCAGCGCCCTGCACATGTGATGCAGTCAATGTGCTGCCCTTAGGCTGGCCCCTGGAGGGCATCCTGCCTCGTTGGTGATGTGCCGCCTCCTCCTCCTCCTCCTCCTCTCTCCTATCAGGCACCCACGTTGAGTCAGTGACCTCATCATCCCCTCCCTCCTCATCACTGGAGCAAACCCGGCAGTATGCTGCAGCAGGGGGAGCATGACTGCCAGATTGGTGTCCTTCTTGGGCACCCCCTCTGTCCGTGCTCATGTTACTGCCTTCATCGAGCTCAGTATCATCATCAGAGCCTTCCAAACGCTGGGCATCCTCCTGGAGCATGTACCCAACACTGTGGTCAAACAGTTCGAGGGACTCCTCAGGAGGACATGGTGGAGCTAGGGAAGGAGTCACTGATGACATTGAGCCGAGGGAAGAGGCCGCTGCTTTGCCAGACAAAGCACCCTGGGCATGGGTGAGGGAGGATGAGGAGGATGAGGACGGCTTGGTCATCCACTCGACCAAGTCTTCTGCATGTTGCGGCTCAACACGGCCAGCTGCCGAAAAAAAGGCCAAGCGTGTCCCATGGCCACGTGCTGATGAGGATGCACCGTCTCCATGACCAGCACTAGACACAGAGCCTGCTTGCCCTCTCTTATTGGCTTGTGACTGTCTGCCTCTCCTTCTTGGCCTTCCAGACATACTAATGGCCTGTAGCTGCACTAAGCTGGGATATATATATATCCACTGATACTGCAGCTAGCAAAATCAACTGCCTGCCTGTAGTATGAGAACACCACCAACCTTCTACAGGTAGCTTTAGCTGAACACTGTGAGGTGGACGCACCCCACTAACTTGTAGGTTTAGCTGAACACTGTGAGCAGGACGCACCCCACTAACTTGTAGGTTTAGCAGAACACTGTGAGCAGGACGCACTGCACTAACTGTAAATAGTCTAGCTGCCTGACCGTGGTACTAATAGGATCAAAAGAACACCAGTAATTTTCTTTAGGTAGCTGTAAATACTTTAACAAGACAAGCCTGCCTGTCAGTAGGAAGATAACAGGAACGGATCTAGCTGAACACTGTGAGCAGGACGCACTGCACTAAATGTAAATAGTCTAGAAGATAACAGGAACGGATCTAGCTAAACTGAATACAGTGTATATATATATATATATATATGCAACACCTGGGATGCATATATATACACAATACACTGTAAGTGCAGCTAACTGACTGACTGTTCTGCCTAATCTATCTAACTCAAATCAAATGACACTGTCTCTCTGTCTATCTCTTTCAACGCCGGAACACACACTACACAGGGCCGCCGTGCAGGCGGCCTTATATAGTGTGGGGCGTGTACTAAATCCCCTGAGCCATAATTGGCCAAAGCCTCCTTGGCTTTGGCCAATTACGGCTCTCTGTTCAGGCGGCGCTGTGATTGGCCAAGCATGCGGGTCATAGTGCATGCTTGGCCAATCATCAGCAAGCAATGCACTGCGATGCCGCAGTGAATTATGGGCCGTGACGCGTGACACGAATTTGGCGCGAACGGCCCATATTGTTCGCAATTCGGTGAACGACCGAACAGCCGATGTTCGAGTCGAACATGGGTTCGACTCGAACACGAAGCTCATCCCTACCTGGGAGCAATCGCGAGGGGGGGGCCACAAATGGATGGCCTCCCCCTCATCTCTGAACACTCCCAGACCAAAGCCGACCAGGTACGTGATTTTGCCTGCCCGTGCCATTCTGCCGACGTATATCAGCGTGAGGCGGTATTCAGACCCTTTTGCTGTGACACTCATATATAACTCAGGTGCTGTCCATTTCTTCTGATCATCCTTGAGATGGTCAGCTGTGTTTGATTATACTGATTGGACTTGATTAGGAAAGCCACACACCTGTCTATATAAGACCTTACAGCTCACAGTGCATGTCAGAGCAAATGAGAATCATGAGGGCAAAGGAACTGCCTGAAGAGCTCAGAGACAGAATTGTGGTAAGGCCCAGATCTGGCCAAGGTTACAAAAACATTTCTGCTGCACTTAAGGTTCCTAAAAGCACAGTGGCCTCCATAATCGTTAAATGGAAGACGTTTGGGACGACCAGAACCCTTCCTAGAGCTGGCCGTCCGGCCAAACTGAGCTATCGGGGGAGAAGAGCCTTGGTGAGAGAGGTAAAGAAGAACCCAAAGATCACTGTGGCTGAGCTCCAGAGATGCAGTCAGGAGATGGGAGAAAGTTGTAGAAAGTCAACCATCACTGCAGCCCTCCACCAGTCGGGGCTTTATGGCAGAGTGGCCCGACGGAAGCCTCTCCTCAGTGCAAGACACATGAAAGCCTGCATGGAGTTTGCTAAAAAAAACACCTGAAGGACTCCAAGATGGTGAGAAATAAAATTCTCTGGTCTGATGAGACCAAGATAGAACTTTTTGGCCTTAATTCTAAGCGGTATGTGTGGAGAAAACCAGGCACTGCTCATCACCTGTCCAATACAGTACCAACAGTGAAGCATGGTGGTGGCAGCATCATGCTGTGGGGGTGTTTTTTCAGCTGCAGGGACAGGATGACTGGTTGCAATCGAGGGAAAGATGAATGCGGCCAAGTACAGGGATATCCTGGATGAAAACCTTCTCCAGAGTGCTCAGGACCTCAGACTGGGCCGAAGGTTTACCTTCCAACAAGACAATGACCCTAAGCACACAGCTAAAATAACGAAGGCGTGGCTTCACAACAACTCCGTGACTGTTCTTGAATGGCCCAGCCAGAGCCCTGACTTAAACCCAATTGAGCATCTCTGGAGAGACCTAAAAATGGCTGTCCACCAACATTTACCATCCCCCCTGACAGAACTGGAGAGGATCTGCAAGGAGGAATGGCAGAGGATCCCCAAATCCAGGTGTGAAAAACTTGTTGCATCTTTCCTGTAGAACTAACTCACGATGGAGCTGCTGATTTAAAGCGGGCTGTTACGTTACCTTTTTACCTGTAGTCTCACCAATACCAGACTTATGCCCCGTACACATAGCCGGATTTTCCGCCAGAAAATGTGCGATCGGAGCGTGTTATCGGAAATTCCGATTGTGTGTGGGCTCCATCGGACTTTTTCCATCGGATTTTCCGACACACAAAGTTTGAGATCCTGCTATAAAATTTTCCGACAACAAAATCCGATGTCGGAAATTCCGATCGTGTGTACAAATCCGACGCACAAAGTGCCACACATGCTCAGAATAAATAAAGAGATGAAAGCTATTGGCTACTGCCCCGTTTATAGACCCGAAGTACGGGTTTTACGTCACCGCGTTCAGAATGATCCGATTTTCCGACAACTTTGTGTGACCGTGTGTATGCAAGACAAGTTTGAGCCAACATCCGTCGGAAAAAATCCATGGATTTTGTTGTCGGAATGTCCGAACAAAGTCCGACCGTGTGTACGATCAATGTCCGATCGTGTGTACGGGGCATTAGAGTCCACGATGAGCTTATTATCTGACAATGTAGGCACCAGTCACTTGAGTACTTTTCCAATGCTTTTAATGGGAGATAACTGGAAGAAGTAGCAGGAAAGAAGTAGAAGAAGAGTTGCAGAGAAGTTCAAATACCTTTTCTTGGTGTAGCACTAAGGAATTGAAATCTCGGGGATGAATGTATCCTCAGTTCAGGATTAAATCTTTGCCCGCCCGGATAGGTCTCTCTCACTAACCTAGCAGCCGGAGCGCAGCACGAACAAAAAGTCTCTGCCACAGACTTGAGTGAAATAAAACTGTACGATCCTCTGCCACAGGATGTAGTAGTTTTTGATGAACAGTAAACACAGTACCAGAACCTTTAAGCCGCCCCGGCAGTACTTGTGGGGTAGATTAGTTAAGATGCGTTCTCCAACCAAGTCACCAGGCCCTTCTTAAGACCATCGTTGCACAGTCCTCTCCAAGATGGGCCCTCCCTGGATCTTCCCGATTGTCCGGCTTCTTCCCGCAGGACAGACAGCACAGGACCATCCCAGCGGTAGCAGGTCCCAGACAGGCTTCTGGGTCTACCCGCACAGCTGCCGCTACGCAACCCTCCAGGCCGGAGGGCCGCGAGGTGGAACTCATTAACACATACCTCTAGGCCAGGAGGGCCACGAAGTAAAGACTCCTAGAAACATGGTGTCTGTCCCATAAATACTCTCTCCCAGAATGTAACCCGGAGGACCACCTCCGCAGAGTTGTCTACGGGACAGAAGATCACTCATATACTTCAGCTTGTTGCTTTCCAACACCGACCCATGGTGACAACGACACCCACAGGCAGAATGTGGAACTGCACACAACACAGCCAAACTGGAACAGAGGCCAAATCTGACAATAGATTGAATCTGAACTATGTACAAAACAGATGACCCACTAAATTTACATATAAGCCCAGATCCTCCTCTTCTTGGGTCCCTCTTCATTGCTCCTGGCCCCTCCCTCCTGTCCAGTGCCCCCACAGCAATCAGTTTCCTATGGGGGTGATGGAGCTGAGTCACAGCTCCCTGTGTCCATTCAGACACAGAGCCCAATCCAGCTCCGCCCCCTCTCTCCCCTGTTTGGCTGGCTAACTGACTTTGACAGCTGTGGAAGTCAATGGCACCACTGCTGTGTCTCAGCCAATCAGCAGGAGCGTCCCAGACAACTAAGACACTCATGGCCATTGCTGGAGAGAGATGGGGCTCAGGTAAATATTAGGGGGTGCTGAAGAGGGGCACACAGAAGGTTTTTTTATCTTCATGCATAGAATGCACCTTCTGCCTTTACAACCCCTTTAATAGGAGACAGGAAGGAGTTCACCAGCTGACCTGATAGGACTCACCCTGGAGCTGCCCTCAACCCTTACCAGGAGGTCGCTCCCACCTCCTCAGGTACACGGGTTTCCAATGCAATCAATCAGTGATCACCGTTCTCACTAAATACATCTTGCATACATTGTTCATTTGGTAGAGTGTGCAGGAGCTGAGCAATCAGATAACAGCCCATGTGGATAGAGCTGTAGTAGAAGGGTCCTGTAAAGCTCACCATAGACAATATGTGATTGTAGAATCTCCTTTAGATCTACCATCAATTATGTAGTGCAAAGGCCCGCCTGATTGGATACAAAGTGATTGGATAGATGATGTGTCCTCCTATTATATAGTTTTGGTAAATCCTAAAGGAGATTGTACAGATTTTGGCCACCTTTTCATACACCTAAAATTACCTAGTTGCCCTTTCAGTGTCATTAATTGTTAACGGCACACTGAACACACATTCTGCCACATGAAACAACGAGTGATATAATGCAACAAAACACAAAATAAAAAAGTGCAACCCGCATCACGCCAAAATGTCCCATGAGCTACTTTGCCCATTGAAATCAACCGACTGCCCTATTTGTGTCACGGGAAAAACTAGCCAAAAAAGTGCGCTCCCTCTACACTAGGTGTGAATGGGGCCTGAAAGTGAAATTGGTGCTTTTACACAAGAACAATGAGGCTCCATTCACATCTGTGCATTTCCAAACGCATGGAAAACCGCACACCCCTTTGCCTTGTGTTTCAGAAATGTGCTGCAAACGCACCAAAAAGTGCGGTAAAAAACGCACCACACTCCACTCTAAAAAAAAAAAAAAGTTCTGGGGTGATTGTTGCGTGTAGGGCTGCCCTATGTATGATGAGTGGAAACACTCCAAAATGCCCAAAAAAACACTTCGCGGAATGTGAGTCTTCGCTACTTAGAGATATGAATGGGGCCTGACAACTGGGTGTCTCCATCTTCTTCCTTCTATGTACTTGAATAAAGATGGCCATACACTATGCAATATGATTGTTCAATCTGTGTATAATTTCCTTTTAGATTTACCAGAACTTTGGAATAGGAGGACCCACCTGACCAATCCATTCAATTTGTATCCAATCAGGCAGGCCCCTGCACTAGATTGCTGATGGGAGATCTAAAGGAGATTGTACAATCAGATTGTATAGGAAGTGGGTGGAAGGTGGTATTGTAATGAGGGAGGTGTGGCCCTGAGTGGTGGACACGCCCCCGTCACACCCTCTTCTGTGGGTGCATGCTGGATTTCAAAGGTTCATGGATGTCACATGATCTACAGGAAGTGATGGAATCAAAAAATATAATGTTTCCAGCACATATGAGATTTTAAAGGTTCCATGAATGAGAGACGAGCACATCGGGGGGCGGGGCCAGAATGGCATTGGAAAATGCTTCTATTTATTCTGTACAGTGAAATTCTGCCTGAAAAGGTGAACTTATCATTGAACACAGGAAATGCACTACTAAGGAAAACATTTTATTGCTCCCGACTTTGTTTGGATTGATAAATAAAGATACACAAATCCTGCTGATGTAATGATTGGTCATCTCTGTGTTTTGTAGGAGGATGAAGCATCTGGATACTCGGGTGATAAAGGTAATATACATCATTCTTATAACTCATCATATCATATAACGATCTTATATTTAGAATATCTGGTCGACTGTTACAAAGGAAAGATGTAGCGCTGCTTTTAGCTGGACATTCATGTTGTGGAGTGGAGCTCTGGTTGTGTCTTTATGTCTATTGTCCTGCTGGAAGGTGACCATCTAGTAGACTGAACAAAGCTTTTTCCTGTATTTGGCTCCATTCCTTCCACCCTCAACCCTCACCTAACGCTTTCTCTTGTCAATGAAAAGCCCAATCACACCATGATACCCACCACCATGCTTCACAGTTGGAATCATAGGTGTGCGCAGCCTATTGCATAAGGGTGTGCACCTCAAAGCTCCAACACATATGCATTTGACATATTTACCAGCCTCTTCCCCCCTCTCCATCCTGAAACAATAGGAGGAAGGGGGAGCAAGAGAGCACATGGGAGACCCGGCAACAGAAGGAAGAGGATCAGGGAAATGAGGGGTGGTGGGGGTGGCATATATTAGTACCAATCCCCTATATTTTCCTCCTGTGGCAGCTGAATGTTGACAAAAGGGAGAGGAGGAGAAGCCTACTTTCAGCTGCTGCAGGAGGAAAATACAGATCGGTTCCACTAAATTCCACCCACGCCACTTCTCCTGTCCAGGTTCTGAGGGTCGGCAAGGAATGGTTGTGGTTTACCTGTCGCCTGCCCACCATTGACAGGTTGCCAACCCCAGGATTAGGCTGTGCCCAGGCACACCTGGCACACCCCTTGCGCACGCCTATGGTTGGAATGGTGTCCGCGTGGTGATGGGCTGTGTTGGCTTTCCACCCACTCAGCCTTTGCAGCAAAATATAAAGGATCTACAAGCTTTTCAAAAAAGAAATACAGGTAGGTGAGTGAAATAGTGCCCACTTACATTTAGATGTGCTAGCACCAACATGTAGAGCTTAGAGTGAGTATGTTCACCGTCCTGTCAGCCATGGCTTGCCACTCAAATCCCAGGGGTTGGAAACCAGCAACACCGGATATGACGTCAGTGAAAGACGGACACGCAGCCTCTATGCATTTCGAGTTACACGCGTCATCAGGAAGCTTGTCCGACGCCATTTTCTTTTTGAAGCCTTTATATACCCCACTATTTAATGTCATTGGCTGTGAAGATAATGGCTGAATAATCATCCAAGTACATTTCCGGACCTCACAATGTTTCATATTAAAAATGTTTTAGAGTAATGCCATACATATTGGGGCCTCATTTAACTAAACACATATCCATACATGAAACTTTACTAAGATATATAAAAATTGAGAATGGGATCCACAAACAATCAATCCAATACATTTTAAAATAACATAATCACAATTCATCAGAGTTTAGATACAATTAATGTTTTACTTACCTGATCGCTGTCATCCTCTGGAAGGGAACGAGAGCACCATCTCTACCTGGTGTCTTGTGTCCTGATTGGATAGATTGATAGCAGCGCAGCCATTGGCTCCCGCTGCTGTCAATCAAATCCAATGATGCGGCGCCGGGAGGGGTGGGCCGAGTCCTGCATTCTGTGTGAATGGACACAGATTTGGGACTCAGGAGTGCGCCGCACAGGTGTCCACCAAGGAGAGTGCTTCTCCAACGTGGACACTCGATGCAGGGAGGAGCCATTAATGCCGCTGGGGGACCCCAGAAGAGGAGGATTCGGGCCACTGTGTGCAAAACCAACTGCACAGAGGAAGTAAGTACCACATGTTTGTTATTTTAATTTAAAAAAAAACTACGAGGGTTTACAACCCATTTTTAACCACTTCCAATCAGCCGCCGCAGTTATACTGCAGCAGGTTGGCTCCCCCCCCCCGCGCGAGGCGTCATAGCTGTACGTCGGCTCGTGGGGTTGGGATAGCAGGTGCTTGCGTGTTGCATAGCGGGGGTGCCGATGCTCATGGTCGCGATGACCACCAGCCATGAGCGATCGTGAGCAGGAGTCACAGAACAGGGACGAGTGTATGTAAACACACACTTCCCTGTTCTGTTCTGAGAAGGAGTGACAGATCGTGTGTTCCTATTGGTTAGGAACCACCACCCGTCACTTCCTCTAGTCAGTCCCCTCCCCCTTCAGTTAGAATCACCTCCCAGGGAACACAGTTAACCCCTTCACTGCCAGTGACATTTTTACAGTAATCAGTGCATTTTTATAGCATTGATTGCTGTATTAATGACAATGGTCCCAAAAATGTGTTAAAATTGTCCGATGTGTCCGCCATAATGTCGCATGTCTATTTTTGTAGACACTATAACTTTTGCGCAAACCAATCAATATACACTTACTGTGATTTTTTTTTTTTTTTTTTAGTTTTTCTTTAAATATGTAGAAGAATACATTATACATATTGGCCTAAATTTTATTATAGCAAAAAGTACAAAATATTGTGGTGTGTTTTTTTTTTTTTTTTTCAAAATTGTCGCTGTTTTTTTTTGTTTATAGCACAAAAAATAAAAACCGTAGAGGTGATCAAATACCACCAAAAGAAAGCTCTATTTGTGGGGGAAAAAAAGGACGTCAATTTAATTCGCGTGTAACGTCGCACGACCGCGCAATTGTCAGTTAAAGGGGGTAAATTCTACTGGGACTGAAGTGGTTAATATTAGTAACCTTCTCTTATTATTTGACACTTTGTTCTAATGCCATCTAGTGGACAAGTGTAGAATTGTATGTGTGTGTGTGTGTGTGTGTGTATGTGTATGTGTGTGTGTGTGTGTGTATATATATATATCTATATCTGTTTATTATTAAAGTGTTTTTTTTCTATTGTGAATGATTAATTGTATCTAAACTCTGATGAATTGTGATTATGTTATTTTAAAATGTATTGGATTGATTGTTTGTGGATCCCATTCTCAATTTTATTATCTTAGTAAAGTTTCATGTATGGATATGTATTTAGTTAAATGAGGCCCCGATATGTATGGCATTACTCCTAAAACATTTTTATTATGAAACATTGTGAGGTCCAGAAGTACTCGGATGATTATTCAACAAAATCTGGCCACTGCCCCACCTATAACTGGCCTTCACAGCAAGGAGCACATTGAGGGCCATATACTTGTAAGACAAAAACAATTCCATAGCTCAACTCACCAACCGGTCTGCTGACCAACCAAAATAACCCGTCTAACCGTCTGTTAAAAGCATGGGTTTAGTTTGCACACATTAGACAGGTTAATCTGGTTGGTGAGTTGAGCTATGGAAATGTTTTTGTCTTGGATGATTATTCAGCCATTATTATCTCCACAGCCAATGACATTAAATAGTGGGGTATATAAAGGCTTCAAAAAGAAAATGGCGTCGGACAAGCTTCCTGATGACGCGTGTAACATGAAATGCATAGAGGCTGCGTGTCCGTCTTTCACTGACGTCATATCCGGTGTTGCTGGTTTCCAACCCCTGGGATTTGAAACACACGCCGTGGCTGACAGGACGGTGGACATACTCACTCCAAGCTCTACATGTTGGTGCTAGCACATCTAAATGTAAGTGGGCACTATTTCACTCACCTACCTGCATTTATTTTGAAAGCTTGTTGCGCTATGATCCTTTATATGCTTTCTCCGAGTTCTTGCCAAAGATAAAGGGGACCCTCTTCATCTATGCTGTTAGTTGTAAGAAACCCACCCATAGGTGTGCACAGTTTATTGGGTTAGGGAGTGCACCCCAAATCTGAAAACACACATGAGTGTGTGTGTGTGTGTGTGTGTGTGTGTATGTGTGTATATATATATATATATACATAATGTGACGTGTCAATAGGGCAGAGATTGTTGTCAGCAGGGCAGTGTATAGTGTCAATAGTTTTTTTTTGTTTTTTTGTTTTTTGTTTTTTGTTTTTTTTTTTACAATTTTCGTATATTTTGTTTTCTATTTTGTCTTTACATCTTTTTTTGCTTTTGTGAAATATCAGGGGCCTAAACAGGGTTAAATCTGCTCACATAGGGTGATTAGGGTGTACTCCTATGAACCCACCATTGCTCCAAGGTTTTTTATAATCTTCAGGAGCAGAAATATTTGCCCCCGCCCCACCAAATTTTCCTTTATATACCTACCCAATTTAATATTCATCTCAATATTTTATGGACTATCCTGCACCTGCTCCTGAAGAGTGGTAGTTTAGCCACGAAATGCATCGAGCTATTAGATGACCCTCTGTTTACATTTTAAGATGGTTACCAACATTACGTTTCATTGGATGTCACCAATTTCAATGATGTGTTTTTTACTGTGAAGATATGCAATAATGAGTCTGGCGGGGGGGGGGGGTTTATGCTCTCATTGTGAACCATTATGTTACCTTATTATTTACCATGTAAAGGAACAAAGTTTTCCTATCTTACTATATTTGGATGTATTATGTTACTATGGTATGATCACAATTTATGTTGTACCCACCGGACCCATTTATGCCATGATGCCTCCCTGGCTGCATGTTTCATATAAAGTCCCAATCTTTGCTCTTATTCCTCTCAATCACCGGGAATGGAGGTACATTGTTTTTTTTTCAATGTTATTTTTCCTGTTGCTACTGGCTGAGCTGTTGCCGATTGGGGAGGGGGTGGAAAGAATGGGGAGGGGGGGGGAGGGGGCGAATGGGGTAGGAATAGGGGGGGTGTCAGGGCTGCATAGGGGGAGGTGAAGGAACGAGGAGGGGGGGATTGGGGCGCGCCCAGGGAATGAAATCCCAAAATGTATGAGTGTTTGTTCTTTTTGTCTTTACATTAACAGTACATATTAGAAGTAACAGATATAAATGTTCTTCTATAAGAGGGGCTTTCAAATTACAGCCCGTGGACCACATCTGACCCACTAGGAAATTGTATCCAGCCCGCAGCCGTCCTCAGACTTAGTACACCGGGTTCAGATAAGTGGGTCTCCACTTCTTCATTCCAACACCACCCAACCATGTAGTCTCCAGCACAGGTACACCAGCCCTCCCTCACACAACACCTCCTGCACTGTTGTTGGTTGCTACGACCGCCAGCATCCTAGCAACCAATTACATGCTTGCCACAGACCTGCTCAGGCCCCCGCCCTGCTGCTATAGCCATACTGTGTGAACTGAATCAATAGGGGAACTTTGAAAGTGACACTGATGTAAGGGGGGGACTCTGATGGGGACACAGATGTAAGGGGGGACTCTGGGGACCCTGTTATAAGGTGGCCTCTCATATAAGTGGACCTCTGGAGGGGACCCCAATGTAAGGGGGAACTCTGATGTAAAGGAGCTTCTGATGGGAACCCTGGAATAAAGGGGAGCTCTGATGGGGACACTGACATAGGGGGAAGCCAGATGTAAAGGGGACGGTTTATTTGGAATTTTGTTTGCTTTGTTTTCCTGAAGTTCTTTCTCTGATGTTCTGAAGCCTATCGTGCTGATCAGAAAAAAGCTCCAAGTAAAACCTATACATTCATTTTCTAAAATAATTTTTGGGGCCCATAAATGTTTGTAAAATGTTGCATATTTACTAATGGTGCACCGAAAAGAAAATTCCGTTGCCCAAACCAAAATGGACAATTTAAAAAAAAAAAAAAAAAAATGTAATTAATGTGACTGGCGTTTTTGCATTGAAATCACTAGGGGTGTTTTTGCATTGAAGTCTATGGGACGCAGCATGCCATTATTGGCCTTTTTTTTGTTTATTATTTCTATTGACAAAATACAACCCTATTTTTGGCAGCTGCTATATCGGTGCGTCCCTAATATTTACATATAATTACGTAGTTGGTAAGGTTGAATAAAAAAAAAAAAAAAAACAGTCCATCCAGTTGTGTGTGTGATTTTATATCACTTCCATCTCCCATATTCCTGTATATTGTGTTCGGGTGTTGGTTATATGCCAATATCAGAAGCTGAGCTCATAATTCTTCTCTCCTTTCTACATACAGATCCCCAACATGAAAACAATCACAGCCTAGATAGTCGGAAGAGAAGGGTTTCTTTAACGACAGATCCTGACCCAGGGAAAGGAGATCCCAAGAGATCTGGAGATGATTCCACTGGACGCAAAGAATGTAAAAGTGGAGTTGATGAGAAAAAACACAATGTTAACTCTTCTGTACCAAACCCATTGACAGAGGATTATGATTATAACAGTCATGAGTATTCCGCAACTCCCAGGGATGGGTCCAGAAAGAACTTGGTAAGACGCCATTTGAGCAAAGAAGAAGCTGGTGATATGAATGGGGCTCGGCCTGTCCTAACTTTACATTCTAAAGGCATAGAAGAGGTGCTGGAAGTTCATCTCTTCCATGTACAGAGCAATGAAGGGAAAACACTCACTAGCTCTGGTTAGGCAGCTTCCATGGAAACAGGACAACCCTCCAATGGAAAGCCATTGATATGGGGGGCAGGATATACAGGACAGGAGATGGGGGGCAGGATATACAGGACAGGAAATGGGGGGCAGGATATACAGGACAGGAGATGGGGGGCAGGAGATACAGGAGATAGGGGGCAGGATATGCAGGAGATGGGGGGCAGAATATACAGGACAGGGGGCAGGATATACAGGACAGGGGATGGGGGGCAGGAGATACAGGACAGGAGACGGGGGGTCAAGATATACAGGACAGGAGATGGGGGGCAGGATATACAGGACAGGAGATGGGGGGGAGGATATACAGGACAGGAGATGGGGGGTCAAGATATACAGGACAGAAGATGGGGGGCGGGAGATACAGGACAGGAGATGGGGGGGCAGGATATACAGGACAGGAGACGGCGGGGCAAGATATACAGGACAGGAGATGGGGGGGCAGGATATACAGGACAGGAGATGGGGGGGCAGGATATACAGGACAGGAGATGGGGGGCAGGATATACAGGACAGGAGATGGGGGGGACAGGATATACAGGACAGGAGATGGGGGGGACAGGATATACAGGACAGGAGATGGGGGGGGGGGCAGGATATACAGGACAGGAGATGGGGGGGGGGGGGACAGGATATACAGGACAGGAGATGGGGGGGACAGGATATACAGGTCAGGAGATGGGGGGGACAGGATATACAGGACAGGAGATGGGGGGGGGGACAGGATATACAGGACAGGAGATGGGGGGGACAGGATATACAGGACAGGAGATGGGGGGGACAGGATATACAGGACAGGAGATGGGGGGGACAGGATATACAGGACAGGAGATGGGGGGGACAGGATATACAGGACAGGAGATGGGGGGGGACAGGATATACAGGACAGGAGATGGGGGGATATACAGGACAGAAGAGATGGGGGGGGGGGGCAGGATATACAGGACAGGAGATGGGGGGGCAGGATATACAGGACAGGAGATGGGGGGGCAGGATATACAGGACAGGAGATGGGGGGAGAATATACAGGACAGGAGATGGGGGGGACAGGATATACAGGACAGGAGATGGGGGGGGGGGGATATACAGGACAGGAGATGGGGGGGCAGGATATACATGACAGGAGATGGGGGGGCAGGATATACATGACAGGAGATGGGGGGGCAGGATATACAGGACAGGAGATGGGGGGAGGATATACAGGACAGGAGATGGGGGGCAGGATATACAGGACAGGAGATGGGGGGCAGGATATACAGGACAGGAGATGGGGGGAGGATATACAGGACAGGAGATGGGGGGAGGATATACAGGACAGGAGATGGGGGGAGGATATACAGGACAGGAGATGGGGGGCAGGATATACAGGACAGGAGATGGGGGGGCAGGATATACAGGACAGGAGATGGGGGGACAGGATATACAGGACAGGAGATGGGGGGGACAGGATATACAGGACAGGAGATATGGGGGACAGGATATACAGGACAGGAGATATGGGGGACAGGATATACAGGACAGGAGATATGGGGGACAGGATATACAGGACAGGAGATGGGGGGGACAGGATATACAGGACAGGAGATGGGGGGACAGGATATACAGGACAGGAGATATGGGGGACAGGATATACAGGACAGGAGATAGGGGGGACAGGATATA
The DNA here is from genome assembly GCA_037952925.1 of Lithobates clamitans. Lineage (NCBI taxonomy): Eukaryota > Metazoa > Chordata > Amphibia > Anura > Ranidae > Lithobates > Lithobates clamitans. The sequence goes on from JBBGZY010002821.1 coordinate 56,988, forward strand.
CAGGACAGGAGATAGGGGGGACAGGATATACAGGACAGGAGATATGGGGGACAGGATATACAGGACAGGAGATATGGGGGACAGGATATACAGGACAGGAGATATGGGGGACAGGATATACAGGACAGGAGATGGGGGACAGGATATACAGGACAGGAGATGGGGGGGACAGGATATACAGGACAGGAGATGGGGGGGACAGGATATACAGGACAGGAGATGGGGGGGCAGGATATACAGGACAGGAGGTGGGGGGCAGAATATACAGGACAGGAGATGGGGGGGACAGGATATACAGGACAGGAGATGGGGGGGACAGGATATACAGGACAGGAGATGGGGGGGGGGGCAGGATATACAGGACAGGAGATGGGGGGGGGGGGGACAGGATATACAGGACAGGAGATGGGGGGGACAGGATATACAGGTCAGGAGATGGGGGGGACAGGATATACAGGACAGGAGATGGGGGGGACAGGATATACAGGACAGGAGATGGGGGGGACAGGATATACAGGACAGGAGATGGGGGGGGACAGGATATACAGGACAGGAGATGGGGGGATATACAGGACAGAAGAGATGGGGGGGGGGGGCAGGATATACAGGACAGGAGATGGGGGGGCAGGATATACAGGACAGGAGATGGGGGGGCAGGATATACAGGACAGGAGATGGGGGGAGAATATACAGGACAGGAGATGGGGGGGACAGGATATACAGGACAGGAGATGGGGGGGGGGGGATATACAGGACAGGAGATGGGGGGGCAGGATATACATGACAGGAGATGGGGGGGCAGGATATACATGACAGGAGATGGGGGGGCAGGATATACAGGACAGGAGATGGGGGGAGGATATACAGGACAGGAGATGGGGGGCAGGATATACAGGACAGGAGATGGGGGGCAGGATATACAGGACAGGAGATGGGGGGAGGATATACAGGACAGGAGATGGGGGGAGGATATACAGGACAGGAGATGGGGGGAGGATATACAGGACAGGAGATGGGGGGCAGGATATACAGGACAGGAGATGGGGGGGCAGGATATACAGGACAGGAGATGGGGGGACAGGATATACAGGACAGGAGATGGGGGGGACAGGATATACAGGACAGGAGATATGGGGGACAGGATATACAGGACAGGAGATATGGGGGACAGGATATACAGGACAGGAGATATGGGGGACAGGATATACAGGACAGGAGATGGGGGGGACAGGATATACAGGACAGGAGATGGGGGGACAGGATATACAGGACAGGAGATATGGGGGACAGGATATACAGGACAGGAGATATGGGGGACAGGATATACAGGACAGGAGATATGGGGGACAGGATATACAGGACAGGAGATATGGGGGACAGGATATACAGGACAGGAGATGGGGGACAGGATATACAGGACAGGAGATGGGGGGGACAGGATATACAGGACAGGAGATGGGGGGGACAGGATATACAGGACAGGAGATGGGGGGGCAGGATATACAGGACAGGAGGTGGGGGGCAGAATATACAGGACAGGAGATGGGGGGGGCAGGATATACAGGACAGGAGATGGGGGGCAGGATATACAGGACAGGGGGCAGGAGATACAGGACAGGAGATGGGGGGCAGAATATACAGGACGGGGGGCAGGAGATACAGGACAGGAGATATGGGGGGCAGGATATACAGGACAGGAGATATGGGGGGTCAAGATATACAGGACAGGAGATGGGGGGCAGGAGATACAGGACAGGAGATTTGGGGGGCAGGATATACAGGACAGGAGATGGGGGGGACAGGATATACAGGACAGGAGATGGGGGGACAGGATATACAGGACAGGAGATATGGGGGACAGGATATACAGGACAGGAGATATGGGGGACAGGATATACAGGACAGGAGATATGGGGGACAGGATATACAGGACAGGAGATGGGGGACAGGATATACAGGACAGGAGATGGGGGGGACAGGATATACAGGACAGGAGATGGGGGGGACAGGATATACAGGACAGGAGATGGGGGGGCAGGATATACAGGACAGGAGGTGGGGGGCAGAATATACAGGACAGGAGATGGGGGGGGCAGGATATACAGGACAGGAGATGGGGGGCAGGATATACAGGACAGGGGGCAGGAGATACAGGACAGGAGATGGGGGGCAGAATATACAGGACGGGGGGCAGGAGATACAGGACAGGAGATATGGGGGGCAGGATATACAGGACAGGAGATATGGGGGGTCAAGATATACAGGACAGGAGATGGGGGGCAGGAGATACAGGACAGGAGATTTGGGGGGCAGGATATACAGGACAGGGGATGGTGGGCAGGATATACAGGACAGGAGATGGGGGGAGCAGGATATACAGGACAGGAGATGGGGGGGCAGGATATACAGGACAGGAGACGGGGGGGCAAGATATACAGGACAGGAGACGGGGGGGCAAGATATACAGGACAGGAGACGGGGGGGGCAAGATATACAGGACAGGAGACGGGGGGGGCAAGATATACAGGACAGGAGATGGGGGGGAGGATATACAGGACAGGAGATGGGGGACAGGATATACAGGACAGGAGATGGGGGGCGGGAGATACAGGACAGGAGACTGAGGGCAGGATATACAGGACAGGAGATGGGGGGCAGGGGATACAGGACAGGAGATGGGGGCAGGATATACAGAACAGGAGAAGGGGGGCAGGATATACAGGACAGGAGATGGGGGGGGGGGGCTGGATATACAGGACAGGAGATGGGGGGGCATGATATACAGGACAGGAGATGGGGGGGGGGCAGGAGATACAGGACAGGAAATGGGGGGCAGGGGATACAGGACAGGAGATGGGGGCAGGATATACAGAACAGGAGAAGGGGGGCAGGATATACAGGACAGGAGATGGGGGGGGGGGGGGCTGGATATACAGGACAGGAGATGGGGGGGCATGATATACAGGACAGGAGATGGGGGGGCAGGAGATACAGGACAGGAGATGGGGGTAGGATATACAGGAGATGGGGGGGCAGGATATAGAGGACAGGAGATGGGGGGGGGGGGGATATACAGGAGATAGGGGGGAAGGATATACAGGAGATATGGGGGGAAGGATATACAGGAGATATGGGGGGCAGGATATACAGGAGATATGGGGGGCAGGATATACAGGAGATATGGGGGGCAGGATATACAGGAGATATGGGGGGCAGAAGATAAAGGACAGGAGATGGGGGGGCAGGAGATGCAGGACAGGAGTTGGGGGGGGGGGGGCTGGAAATACAGGACAGAAGATATGGGGGGCAGGATTTACAGGACCGGAGATGGGAGGGGGGGGGGGAGGATATACAGGACAGGAGATGGGGGGGCAGGATATACAAGACAGGAGATGTGGGGGGGGGTAGGATATACAGTAGATGGGGGGCAGGGTATACAGGACAGGAGTCATGGGGAAGGATATACAGGACAATATGCAGCCCAGCACAACTTAACCAATGTGTAAATAATCAATCTGCGCAATCCAATACTATATCAATGAAATAGAAAAGTTGCTAGCCAACACCCATAATTTATTGAAACCTTAGTGAGCTATTATATACAACAGAATGATGTAGCGCAACTTACAAAAAATTCCCACAACATAATAAAAGTGCAAACAATTGTGCAAAAAATGCGTACAAAAAATATAATATCCAATGTATATCTAAAAATATCAAAGAAGGAAACGATAAAAGTGCAAACAATTGTGCACAAATCGTTCAATATATATCCAAAAATATCAAAGGAAAAGAAAATAATATTCAATTTGAATCCACTCCAATCACCAATGTGATGTAATGCAAAGTGTGAATCCTCCACCCCTTGTAGAAAAGTGGGATATCTTTGCGCTACATCATTGTGGTGTTTGTGTGTATATATCAGCACAACTTAACATCTGGAGAGCTGGATCCCCACTCATGAAGTATGAATTTTGGAAGAAATGAAATCCGATTATTGGCTCTGGGTTACACTTTGCTGATTTTCTTCCTGTGAGAAAATACTTCTCTAGTGGCAAAATCTCCTTTTCCTGATTCCTGGACCTTTTCCTGCCCACCTTGGGATGTTCCTGCCCACAATGGGGTGTCACCACTTTGCCTCTTGCATCCTCCATGAGGTGTACAGAGATCCCACCATTAGAGTCCTCCAGAGATATGAGAAACTATCAGTATGAGGATTATCTCTCCTGGCTTTGTGAGGATGTATAAATAATGAGACACAAATCCTGCTGATGTAATGATTGGTCATCTTTGTGTTTTGTAGGATGATGGAGCGCCTGGGTCCTTGGTTGATGCAGGTAATATACACTCATCATGTCATAATGATATTATATTTGAAATGTCTGGTCAACTGTTGCAAAGGAAAGATGTAGCTGTAGACACAGTGCTTTTGGCCGGGCCATTCTAATGTGGAGTGTAGCTCAGGATGTGTCTTTAGTCCTATTGTCCTCCTGGAAGGTGACCTTCTAGAAGACTGAACAAAGTCTTTTTTCTTATATTTGTCTTCATCCCTTCTACCCTCAGTCCTGACCTATTTCTTTCTCTGTCAATGAAAAACACATTCACAACATGATACCCCACCACCATTCTTCACAGTTGGAACTATTCCATTAACCTTGACAAAGCAACTTTATGTTGTGAAACCTGTTGGGAAGCAAGAAATATTTATGGAATTTACAGTATATTTAGTGATGAGAAAATCATAATTTTTCAAAAAAAAACTGTAAAGTTAAAAAAAAGGAAAATTGTGAGAAATTTTAGGGACAGAAATACCATGAGAGGATTCATCAGTTCTAGTAATAACAAAGACTCCAATTCTGAAGAGTGGTGACTGGTGATATGTTTATGTTTATTGTTGGAAAGACTCCAAATTTTGAAAACCCCTTCTGATTTATTTATTGTGACAGGTGCTCAATGATGGTGAACTGTGCTTTTAGTGATAGAATTAAATGTAATTTCCTGAGCAAGAGGGACAGCTGAAGGGGCTAATGAAGACCTTAAAGTGTATTTAAACCTTAGCAATGACTGTTTCTATTCCCTTTGGTCTCGGTTGTTTTTAATATATATATATATATATATATATATATATATATATATATATATATATATATATATATATATATATATATATATATATATATATATATATATATATATATATTATATATACACACACACAGTGGGGAAAGTATTCAGACCCCCTTAAATTTTTCACTCTTTGTTATATTGCAGCCATTTGCTAAAATCATTTAAGTTCATTTTTTTCCTCATTAATGTACACACAGCACCCCATATTGTACACAGCACCCCATATTGTACACACAGCACCCCATATTGTACACACAGCTCCCCATATTGTACACACGGCACCCCATATTGTACACACAGCACTCCATATTGTACACACAGCACTCCATATTGTACACACAGCACCCCATATTGTACACACGGCCCCCCATATTGTACACACGGCCCCCCATATTGTACACACGGCACCCCATATTGTACACACGGCCCCCCATATTGTACACACGGCCCCCCATATTGTACACACGGCACCCCATATTGTACACACGGCACCCCATATTGTACACGCAGCACCCCATATTGTACACACAGCCCCCCCCCCATATTGTACACACAGCCCCCCATATTGTACACACAGCACCCCATATTGACAGAAAAACACAGAATTGTTGACATTTTTGCAGATTTATTAAAAAAGAAAAACTGAAATATCACATGGTCCTAAGTATTCAGACCCTTTGCTGTGACACTCATATATATAACTCAGGTGCTGTCCATTTCTTCTGATCATCCTTGAGATGGTTCTACACCTTCATTTGAGTCCAGCTGTGTTTGATTATACTGATTGGACTTGATTAGAAAAGCCACACACCTGTCTATATAAGACCTTACAGCTCACAGTGCATGTCAGAGCAAATGAGAATCATGAGGTCAAAGGAACTGCCTGAAGAGCTCAGAGACAGAATTGTGGCAAGGCACAGAGCTCAGAGACAGAATTTTGGCAAGGCACAGATCTGGCCAAGGTTACAAAAAAATTCTGCTGCACTTAAGGTTCCTAAGAGCACAGTGGCCTCCATAATCCTTAAATGGAAGAAGTTTGGGACGACCAGAACCCTTCCTAGAGCTGGCCGTCCGGCCAAACTGAGCTATCGGGGGTGAAGAGCCTTGGTGAGAGAGGTAAAGAAGAACCCAAAGATCACTGTGGCTGAGCTCCAGAGATGCAGTCGGGAGATGGGAGAAAGTTGTAGAAAGTCAACCATCACTGCAGCCCTCCACCAGTCGGGGCTTTATGGCAGAGTGGCCCGACGGAAGCCTCTCCTCAGTGCAAGACACATGAAAGCCGCATGGAATTTGCTAAAAAACACCTGAAGGACTCCAAGATGGTGAGAAATAAGATTCTCTGGTCTGATGAGACCAAGATAGAACTTTTTGGCCTTAATTCTAAGCGGTATGTGTAGAGAAAACCAGGCACTGCTCATCACCTATCCAAAACAGTCTCAACAGTGAAGCATGGTGGTGGTAGCATTATGCCGTGGGGGAGTTTTTCAGCTGCAGGGACAGGACGACTGGTTGCAATCGAGGGAAAGATGAATGCGGCCAAGTACAGGGATATCCTGGACGAAAACCTTCTCCAGAGTGCTCAGGACCTCAGACTGGGCCGAAGGTTTACCTTCCAACAAGGCAATGACCCTAAGCACACAGCTAAAATAATGAAGGAGTGGCTTCACAGCAACTCTGTGACTGTTCTTCAATGGCCCAGCCAGAGCCCTGACTTAAACCCAATTGAGCATCTCTGGAGAGACCTAAAAATGGCCGTCCACCAACGTTTACCATCCCCCCTGACAGAACTGGAGAGGAATGGCAGAGGATCCCCAAATCCAGGTGTGAAAAACTTGTATCTTTCCCAAAAAGACTCATCAAAAGGGGCTTCTACTAAATACTGAGCAAAGGGTCTGAATACTTAGGACCATGTGATATTTCAGTTTTTCTTTTTTAATAAATCTGCAAAAATGTCATCAATTCTGAGGTGCTGTGTGTACAATATGGGGTGCTGTGTGTGTACAATATGGGGTGCTGTGTGTGTACAATATGGGGGGTTGTGTGTACAATATGGGGTGCTGTGTGTACAATATGGGGTGCTGTGTGTGTACAATATGGGGGGCTGTGTGTACAATATGGGGTGCTGTGTGTACAATATGGGGTGCTGTGTGTACAATATGGGGTGCTGTGTGTGTACAATATGGGGTGCTGTGTGTGTACAATATGGGGGGCTGTGTGTACAATATGGGGTGCTGTGTGTACAATATGGGGTGCTGTGTGTACAATATGGGGTGCTGTGTGTACAATATGGGGTGCTGTGTGTACAATATGGGGTGATGTGTGTACAATATGAGGTGATGTGTGTACAATATGGGGGGCTGTGTGTACAATATGGGGTGCTGTGTGTACAATATGGGGTGCTGTGTGTACAATATGGGGTGCTGTGTGTACAATATGGGGTGCTGTGTGTACATTAATGAGGAAAAAAATGAACTTAAATGATTTTAGCAAATGGCTGCAATATCACAAAGAGTGAAAAATTTAAGGGGGTCTGAATACTTTCCCCACTGTGTGTGTGTGTGTGTGTGTGTGTGTGTATGTATGTATGTATGTATGTATGTATGTATGTATGTATGTATGTGTATATATATAAATATTATTTTAAAACGACCGAAGAATAATCCCCACTATCTCAAAGCAGGTAGGTGGCAGAAGTTGTGAACACGGGACCCCTAGAGTGGCAGCTGCCCACCTACCCCAGCCTCTTCTTGCCACCAGCAGTCAGGCATTCTCCATTTGGAGTCCATTATTTCCAACTTCTGAATGTTCCATGTCATAGTGATTGTCTCTGGTTCCTAGTGAATTGATAGGTTGAATGATGTGTGTTTAGTTGTCGGGTACACAATTATTCTCTCCTTTGTACATACAGATCACCGACAAGGAAACAATCGGGACACCAATAATTGGGAGAGGAGTCCTTCACTGACAGATCGCGGCTCAATAGATGGAGGTCCCAAAAGACCTGATTTTGATTCCACCAAACGCAGAGAATGGGAAAACAGTATTGATTTTGGTGGAACTGATGGGAAAGGACAAGATATTAATTCTTCTGAACCAAAATCATTGACCGAGATTGACAAATCTAAGAGTCATGAGGATTCCTTCACTCCCGGGAATGAGTCCAGAAGGAACCTGTTAGGACGCCCTTCGAGCAGAGAGGAACCTGGGAAAAACCGTCCTGCAGTCCCCCCAGAGGTATATATGTGTGTTTATTGGAGGGTGGAATACAGTTGGTAATATGAATAGGGCTCTGTCTGTCCTAAATTACAAAGGAATTCCTCCTAGAGGTACTGAGAAGTCAATACTAAAGCCTAGTACATACGGGCCAAATGTTAGGCGGCATCAGCCAGTTCAACAGAAACCTGCTGACATTTCATTTGGCCCGTGTTTAAGGTAGCTTGTCTGACCGAAGCCAGTCGAACGTCTGGCTTCTGTCGAAGGGGCATGACTGAAAAAAGTCTGCTGATTGGCATCCGATCAGTGCTCTCAACCAATGGCTGAGAGCACTGACCAGTGTGTTCTGGTGGGGGGAGGGGCCGTCCTCCTGTTAGAACACAATAGCTCAGTGGGGGGGATTGCTGTACTAACCTTGCATAGTTAGTACAGCAGCTCCTCCCAAGCTCTTCAGTTTTTGTTTTTTTTCATTCAGCCCGATTGGGTTGGACGAAAAAAACAAAAACCTAGTAATGTGTACCAGGCTTTACTTGTACAGACAAGTGAAGGGAAAACACTCATTGGCTCTAGTTAAGCAGCTCCCATGCAAACAGGGCGACCCTCCAATGGGTCCCCAGAGAGCTACTGAAATCATAACCCAAAAGAAGGAATGCCAGATCAAAATCAAGAGCCTGAATTGCTATAATGGTTCACAATATGTGTTTTGAGGGCCAAAAACCCCCTTCATCAGGGCTACAAGAAAGTAAAGAAAAACATATAAATATAATATGTACAATACAAGAATAAATCTCCATATGCTTAATCTCATAAGAAATATATAAATAGTCATGTATTTTTATCAGGGCCGCCATCGGGGAGGACAGCCAATACACATGTAGGAGGCCCGGGCTACCCGAGGGACCCGGGCCCCAAACCAGGCCCGCCATAATGCATGGGACAACCTGGGCATTGCATGATGAGCTCCTACTGTGCCCTCCTGCCCTCCTGTACTGTGCCTTCCCCCCCCCTCCCGTACTATGCCTTCCTCCTCCCTTGTACTGTGTCCCCCCCCCCCTGTGCTTTCCTCCTCCCTTGTACTGTGTCCTCCTGCCCCGTGTAATGTGTACAGATATACATACAGTTAGGTCCATATATATTTTGACACAGGCACAATTTTAGTTTTTGTTATTTTTTAGGTATTTACCAAAACATATTAAATCTATAGTTATATAATGGATATGAGCTGTAAGATCACACTCTCAGGTTTAATTTGAGGGTATGTACATCAAAATTGGAGGAAGGGTTTAGGAATTACAGCTCTTAAAAATAGCCATTCATCCTTTTTCAAGGGACCAAAAGTAATTGGACAATTGAATCAAAAGTTGCTTCATGGCCAGGTGTGGGCTACTCCTTTGTTATTTCTTCATCAATTAAGCAAATAAAAGGTCTAGAGATGATTCTAAGTGTGGTATTTGCATTTGGAATCTGTTGCTGTGAACCTACATCATGCGTTCAAAGGAGCTGTCCATGCAAGTGAAACAGGCCATTGTAAGGCTTCAAAAATGAAACAAATCCATCAGAGAGCTGGGAGCAATGTTAGGAGTGGCCAAATCAACAGTTTGGTACATTCTGAAGAAAGAACGCACTGGTGAGCTCAGCAACGTAAAAAGGCCTGGATCTCCACGGATGACAACAGTGGTGAATGATGTCAGAATCCTCTCTATTGTAAAGAAAAACTCATTCACAACATCCAGACAAGTGAAGGACACTATCCAGGAGGTGGGCATATCATTGTCAAAGTCCACAATCAAGAGAAGACTTCACAAGAGCAAATACAGAGGGTTCACCACAAGGTGCAAACCATTCAAAAGCCTGAAGAATAGAAAAATAGATTAGACTTTGCCAAAAAAAATCTAAAAAAGCCAGAGCAGTTCTGGAAAAGCATTCTTTGGTCGGAGGAAACTAAGATTTAATCTGTAACAGAATAATGGGAAGAAAAGTGTGTGGAGAAGGCTTGGAAGAGCTCATGATCCAAAGCACACAACGTCATCTGTGGTCACATGGTGGAGCTTGCAGTGTGATGGCCTGGGCCTGCATGGCTTCCAGTGCATACTTGCAAACTGTCCCGAATTTCCTCGGACATTCCCGGGATTTAGACCCTTTTCCCGATTTTTATTGTGTCCCGGGAAATCCGTTTTTTTCTGATTTTTTCCTGTGGAGACAATGTCTCTGCCGGCCGCCATTTTTAAGAAGACCAGAATAAGAACACGGGTGTCTACAGTAGAAATTAAGCTGTGGTGCCGCCTGCCCCCCACCCCGCCCTACTGTCGGTCCATCTCTGACCTGTTATGGAAAGGGGTGGGGGTGGGCAGCTATTGTAGCTACGTGGCCGGCTCTGCCTCTGTTTTGTTCCCCCTTGGGGAATGGGGAAATCGTAATGGCGACGGAGACACCGCTATACCTGATGTAAGGGGCTCAAATGGGGGAATGACTGATGTAAGGGGGGCTCCAATGGGGGGAAGCCTGATGTAAGGTGGGGCTCCGAGACGGAGGGAGGAGCCGGATGTGGGCGGCTCGCTGGACGCGATGCTAAGCCCGGGAGACCTGTGACCCCCTCCCTGAGACGCCGGCTTATGCCTAGGTAGAGCCGTAGCATTCCTTTCTCCTCCCGTCCCCGGACCCGCCACCCCCCTGACGAGACCGTCCTGTTGCGGCTTCTACGATCAGCCGCCTGCATACCACCGCAGCTCACCGCTCACCGCTCCACTGCTCCTCCGTCTCTGTGCTCGTTCCCTTCCCCCGACACGGAAGTCGTTGCCGTGGTGATGCCGCACGGCTCGCCGGAGAGAGCAAAGCGGCCATAACAGAAGCACAGAATACTCGTCTTTGGGCTTCCTAGCCTGAACCCGCCCGCCCTGCTTGGGCTGGGAGGTACAGGTTACATTTGCATAAGATCTGGCGGAGGAAAAAAAAAAGAAAAGAAAAAGAAAATGTTTTAAAAGAAAAGGATAGAGCTGGGTAATCTAACCGAAGGAAGGGGTAAGTGCTTGACACCCGGCCAGGATACAGCGGATGGAAGGGTGACAGATGACAGATGATAACGGGCAAGTAATCTAAAGTACTTTAAGGTCATGTTACACCCTGTTTGGTTGTGCCGAATCATAGTTTTGGGTTGCCAACTGGAGGAGTTTGTGAATCTACTGTTGTAGGCGACTTTAACAAGAGATTTCCCATGAATAGTGGCTGCACGCACCTGGGACCTTCCATCCGTAGAGCCTGCAGCATCATTGTGTTCAGTCATCTTCTGCTTCCTTGTGCTTTTTTTTTTTCTCTCTCTGGCTGTGCTCTCGGTTAAAACCCACAGGAGAAGTAATAAGCTCCTGGTAGTGAGCTCAAGGACTGTAATATAACCGAAAAACCGTGGGGGGGGGGGGAGCTGGCTAGTAAATGTAATATCTGGAACTGCAAACTGCAAATACTGACAGCTTAGGATGTTAACGGCTTGCATTAGACTCTTTATCTCATGTTTGAGTAAAAGTGGGCTCATTGATCTGTGAAGTTTAAGTGATATATTGCACTACACACCAAGGGTCACTTGGGTCACTTGGGGTACCAGTTGGCTTGGCGGGGAGAGAAGGGAAGAAAAAAGAAAGGGAAAGAAAGGGAAAAAAAAATAAAAAAATAAAAAAAATGCCACTTTAAAAACTCAAGGCTATCTAAAATCACAGAAGCATAGTGGTCGTCACTGCTAAGCAATGCTAATCACCTATGCCAATTAAGTAGGGTGCCTCTGTTATAATTACAGTACATATACACCCACACCGAATTGCTGTATACAGTAAAAACAATTACTCGTCAAGGAGGAGGAGGGCGATTAGTGCTGGCCCTACTGAAAGAGGGTACTACTAAGGGGAGGTGAACGGCCTTAGCGGAGGCTATACCTAGAGCCTTTTTCAGTTCGCCCAAGCCTAGAAAAGTTACTACCATTTTATAAGCCCACGGACGTGCCAAACATATATTATAATCATATAATCATATAAGCGGTTCAGGATACATTTACACCTAAACGGCTCCACACAGCAAAACCATATACAGCCAGGGGAGGAGAGCAGACCTGAGCCGGCCGGATCGTAAAGAGGGACGCTGAAATCCCAAGACATAAGTATATTCAACGAATTAATTGAGTAGAGCTATCTGTTAAAGAACAGCAGACGGAGAACGTGACCCCACGGAAACCCTAGAAGAACCCCAGGAGATCTACCACGTGCCCCACATGCCCTTTACGGTAGACCTCTCAAGTCTCGGTTAGACAAGGAGCTCCCTTGGGTTCAAGAGTGGGTTCCTGAAAATCAGGAGGAATCGGGGGGTAAACGCCCGTTATAAGTGGAGCACCTAAAAAGAAATGAAAGGGAAATCTACGAAGGGGGCGACTGCTAATACTACCAATCCACCTAGGATAAGTGCAAGCCCGGGAACCATCAGAAAGTACATGGTGCACGACACTGGCAAAGACAGCCCAGGTAAACTAAAAGAGACCAAAAGCAAAACCCCTGAGCTTACCCCAAGGATTGGGACAAGACGACAGGTAGTTGAGGCCGACATCCATATAGGAAGCAGCGAGGCAGTAGCAGAGAGAACAATGGAACCCCAACAAAAAAAACTACTCCCTACTAAAGGGGAAATGGCAGAAATGTTTGCCAAATTGGAAGTAACCATAAAGGGGGAAATAGGCTCTCTCCGTGACGATATGAATCTCATACTGCAAAGAGTGGAAGAGGCAGAAACAAAAATGGATAGGCAAGAAGAAGAGATAAAGGAACTCAAATCCCACATGGAAGATCTACAAAGAGAGCAGAGAAACTTACGATATAGATTGGAAGATCAAGAAAATAGGAATAGAAGGAAAAACCTACGGATCAGAGGTCTTCCAGAACCTCAAGAGGGAATAGAAGATCTACAGGGAATAATGGATGAAGTATTTGGAGGAATGGTGAACCCCCCGGATACAAATAAGAAGATAAAGTTTGAAAGAATACATAGGATCAGAAAACCGGTAGAAATAAGAGGGGAGGTCCCAAGAGATGTCATCGCAAGATTTCACAACTACAATGATAAATAAAAAATTAAAAATAACCTGAAAAAGAACTGTCCAGTGAAGTTTGGAGAGACAAATCTGCAAATCTTCCCGGACCTGGCAGCGGAGACGCTAGCCAGGAGAAGAACCCTAAAACCACTTTTAGAACAGTTAAAAGCTTTCGGTATCCAATATTCTTGGGGTTTCCCAGCCTGCCTTACGGGACGGAAAGAAGGTCGATCGGCCACTCTAAGATTCCCAGAAGAAACAGAAAAATTTTGCAATCGGTTAGAGGTGCCTCTGGTGGAAATCCCGGGTTGGTGGGTAAAGACTGGAGACACGAAATCTACTGGGGAGCAGCAGGCGTGGAGGCCAGTATTTAAAATGAAAAAACCATAGGTAGAGTAGATACATGAGCTAAGGTAATCGAAATGAAATAGGAGTTACTGGGCTATGAGGGGGTGGGTCGTCCGGGGGCGGGGACAGTGGGGGGGGGGGTGGTGGTGGGGGGTCAGACAGGCACGGACACCCCAAAGGTACAGGGGGGGTGTCGGGTCTAAGGTCGCCCAGTCCGAGTTCAACCTCAAGGGGGACAACTGGAGGGCCGGGGGGAGTAGGAGGGGCCACGGTTATTCTGGTCATGGGAAGGCCATGTACCCCCACAGGGGAGGGGGAGGGAAGGGGGAGAGGGGAGGGAGGAGGGAGGGGTGGGAGGGAGGGAGGGGGGGGTAGGGGAGGGGGGAAGAGGCAGGGATTGAAGTCCGTTAAGAATCCCCAACGAACAAAGGGGTGTTATAGGTCTCTTGGACACCACTCTGTTGCAAGGTACAGGGAAAGCATCTTAAGGCACAGATGAATAACATAAAAATAATATCATACAATGTACGCGGCCTGAACTCACATACAAAATGCGCTAACATATTACAGGAATTAAAATTCCTTGGCGCTGACGTGGTATTTCTTCAGGAGACTCATTTTCTCCTGGAAAGGAACCAAAAAGTTTTCTCCAGGGACTACCCAGTCTGGTTTTATGGAGACTCACCCACATTGAGCGCAAAAGGGGTTGCCATAGGGTTTGCCAGTGGAGTAAGGTTCGACCTACAGCAGGGGATGACGGACCCGGAGGGACGGTTTCTGTTCCTGAAAGGGAAACTCAACGGTATTGACTGTTCACTGGCAAACATATATGGCCCAAACAAAAATCAAGACAGATATTTGATCAAAAGGACTGCTGAATTTCTGGAATTTAAGGACGGTTTAGCTATAATGGCTGGTGACTTTAATCTGTGCCTGGAGCCAGAAAAGGATAAATCATCCCATGCGCGGGGGATGTGCATGGCCTGGAAGAATAGAGTGAGACAGAAACTGCATCAGGCACAACTGGTGGATGCTTGGAGGGTGCAGCATCCTGATAGCAGGGATTATACCTTCTACTCCCCCGTGCATGGGACTTATTCTAGACTGGACTTTTTTTTGATCGAACATCATTGGATGGAGGCGGTAGTTAGTTCTAACATCGGGGTAATGACCTTTTCTGACCACGCGCCTATAAGTATAATAGTAAATACAGGACAGATCCACAATAAGAGCCCTAGTTGGAAGCGAAATGAAGAGCTACTCAACGATAAAGAAACAAGGGATCTGGTATCAAAGGAATTGGAGTTTTACTTTAAAACTAATGAAACACCAGAGGTCCTGGAGTCAACAGTCTGGGAGGCGCACAAAGCCTATATTAGGGGGATCCTGATCAAGGCAGGTGCGGAAAAGAAGAGAAAGAGAAGGGAAGAAAAACTTCCAATAATGAACGAGATTTCAGAACTTGAGCAGGCGCATAAAATAGATGGGGAGAAGGAAGTACTCTTAAGACTCCATAATAAAAGAGAGGCCATGAGAACTTTAATTGAACAAGAAACGCGAGTAACATACAACCTAGTAAAGAAAGAGAGATATATGGGGGGGAACAAGCCGGGGAAATATCTAGCAAAGACCCTAAAAAAGAAAAAGAGCACTAACTACATTGAGAGAATTAAGGCTCTAGATGGGGAGGTAAAGTACAGAACCAGCGAAATCGCTAAGACCTTTCAAAACTACTATGAGGGGCTTTACTCTATTAATAACAAGATTTCAAAGAGCGAGGCAGACAATAAAAGAGAGAGAACCAAAAATTTTTTCCAAGAGTTAGGACTAAAGAAAATTGAAGAAGATAAATATATCCTTTTTAGAGAGCCCTATCACAGAAGACGAAATAAGAAAAACTTTAAGGGAGACGTCAGTGGGGAAAAGCCCGGGGCCAGATGGTTTCCCCGTACTGTATTATAAAAAATTTCAAGAATTCTTGAACCCAAAATTATGCTCATATATGAATGGGATAGGCGTAAAGTGGGATATGGGAAAGGAAGCGTTAGAAGCGACTATTACCATCATATTGAAAGAGGGCAAGGACAGCTTATTCTGTTCTAGCTATAGACCAATAGCGCTTCTCAAAGCGGACACAAAATTGTTCGCGAAAATCCTGGCCGGGAGGGTGAAGAACATTTTAAATAGCATGGTCCACCCAGATCAGGTAGGATTTATTCCGGGTAGGGAGGGATGGGATAATGGGATAAGAACCCTCATGGTAACCCAAAAAATTAGAGATAGTGGAGCCCCAGGTCTACTCCTGTCAATCGACGCGGAGAAAGCTTTTGACAGGGTAGACTGGGGCTTTATGTTCTGTATGCTGGAGGAAATAGGATTTGGGCCAGCCATGATTAGATGGATAAAGGCGTTGTATGCCAATCCTTCAGCAAGGGTCAAAGTAAATGGAGCATTATCAGAGCCGTTTGCAATGACCAACGGAACGAGACAAGGGTGCCCACTGTCCCCCCTTTTGTTTGTGTTTACGCTTGAGCCCTTGCTAATTAGGATAAGGCAGAACCCGGATATCTCAGGAGTATTTGATGGAGAGGAAGACCACAAATTGGCTGCCTTTGCAGATGATATCCTTCTTTATATTACTCGATCTAGAATAACTCTCCCTAACCTGCTTAAAACATTGAAAGAATATGGGGAAATATCAAATTTCAAGATCAACCCGGCCAAATCAGAAATTCTAGAAATTAACAAGATGGATAAAAAAGATCGCGTGGCCCACAAGGAATTCCCATTTGCGTGGGGAAAAAAAGAGTTAAAATACCTGGGGATAAAGATAACCGAGTCTAGAGAGATGTTATTTCAAGCAAATTTTGTTTCTCTTCTCAATGAGGTCAAGGGGGAGTTGAACAGAATCACAAGAGGACAGCTCTCATGGGGGGAAGAATCAATATCATCAAAATGACAATATTGCCAAAGATTTTATATAAAATGCAAATGTTGCCCATTCCACTACCACAAGCATATTTTAAAAAACTGCACTCACTTTTTATAAAATTTATTTGGAGAGGGAAAACACCGCATATAAGTTATGCAACACTGGTTAGGAGTAAAGAGAAGGGGGGATGGGTAGCACCAGATATAAGGAGTTACCACGAAGCAATTATTTTAGCAAGAATTATTGATTGGGCAAAAGAAAATAAAGAAAAGCGTTGGATGAAAATAGACAACACGATTAGTAAAGTAGATTTGAGTAAAGTAATTTGGATACCTCCACTCTTTAGGAAACTTAGTACCGAGACACATTTTATCACCAGACACACTTTAAAATTATGGGACTATTTGTATAAAAGGGAGAAATGGGAGTATAACTCCCCTTTGATCCCTCTGTGGGGCACTGAATTTTTTTCACCGGGTTTGGAGAGCCTAAGTGGGAGATGGATTCTGCAAAAAGGGATTCAGCTTAAGGATATTATGAAGAATGGCAAACTTTGTTCATTTCAAGATTTAAAAAACAAAAGCGATCTTATGATCCTCAATAGATGGCGATACTTTCAATTAAAACATTTCTTTGAAACACTCCCCCAACCAATTAGAACGATGGACAACTTACAGCCATTAGAGAAACTTTGTGTTGGTCAGGTAGGGAAGAAAGGGATTTCTAAGATCTATAAGATATTGATAGACCTGAAGGGTATAGATATCCCAGTATATATCAAAAAATGGGAGATAGAACTAAACTCAAAAATCAAAAACGATGAGGCTTTAATTTTAATAAAACGAGTTCACAATACCTCAGTGAATTATAAAGTATCTGAGCTAAATTATAAATGTTTGACAAGATGGTACATCACTCCAGACAGAGTCTCTAAGTATCAGAGCGAAACCACACAATTCTGCTGGAGGGGATGCAAGGAGTTGGGTACAACGGCACACATTTGGTAGCAGTGCGCAAAAATAAGGGAATTCTGGGATGAGATAAGGAAAATTATTGGTGAGATAACTCAAATAGTGGTCCCGGATGACCCATGGGCATGTCTATTTCATGGTCTCAGAATGCCAACCGAGTCATATTTGAGAACTCTCATCCCACAATTGTTGAACGCAGCAAAAAGTCTCATTGTAAGACACTGGAAGGAAAAAAGCTGTCCAACACTACAAGAATGGTACGATAAAACAAATGAAATCCAGAACTTAGAATATTTGAGATATACTGAGGAAGAGGAGAAGTATGAAGAAAAGTGGAAGGGTTGGCAAAAATGTAAATGCTCAATAAGAGCTGTAGAGGTCTTGGGATATTAAAAGGTTCAGGCTAATGCTGCCGGAAGGCAGAGAGGGACAAGATGCAACAAGAGTGGTGTCCATCGGGGATGATGACCTAGGTAGTTTGGAAGGTCTGGACGAAAAGATGTGTCGGGCTTCAAAGAGGGAGGGTAGATGGGAGGGGGGCGGGGGAAGGGAAGGGGGCTCAAGTTACAGAAGGATTTAGATATGTCACAATTGATATTGTCAATGAAAGATACAGCGATGTTGTAAGCAAGAAAACTAAAACAAAATGAGAGCTGTGAAAAAAAAAAAAAAAGCCACTATAATGTGAGTAATGAATCGGGAAAGTGTTGAACGGTAAAGTTGAAACTTATACCCCCCGAAAACAGACACTGATGTGGCAAAAAAAATAAAAATAAGGTGGGGCTCCAATGGGGGGAACTGATGTAAGGGGGGCTCCAATGGGGGGACAACTGATGTAAGGGGGGCTCCAATGGGGGGATGACTGATTAAGAGGGGCTCCAATGGGGGGAAGCCTTATTTAAGGGGGCTCCAATAGGGGTGACATCTGATGTAAGGGGGGCTCCAATGGGGAGGACATCTGATGTAAGGAGGGACTCTGTTGGGGGCACCTGATGCAAGGACGGACTCTTCTGGGGGCCCCTAATGCAAGGACAGACTCTGCTGGGGGCACCTGACGGCATCTGGTGGCAGGTGACACGCTCAGGGGTCCCACTGATTATGCATTATGGTGAGTTGAATGATTTAATTTTATATTACAATGTAATAATACTCCCACTCTCTGATCACCACCTTATTAGTTTTGCTCTCTCCTTGTCTTCCACCTCTTCTCCCTCCAACCGCCTAACGGTTACACATAGAAACCTTCGCCCCTGAAAAATGGGGGGACTGTGTATAAAAATGGTTGCAGTTCCTAAAATTTGTACTTAACCAGTTGCTGACCGCCTAACGCAGATATACTGCGGCAGAATGGCACGGGCAGGCAAAATCACGTACCTGGTACGTGATTGCCTTCCCGCGGGCGGGGGGTCCGATCGGACCCCCCCCCGGTGCCCGAGGCGGTCGGCTTTGGTCTGGCAGCGATCAGAGATGAGGGGGTGGCCATCCATTCGTGGCCGCCCCCTCGCGATCGATCTCAGCCAATGGGAATCGTCCCCTGCCCCTCCGCCCAGCCCAGCCCAGCCCACCCAAGTGCAGTATGGGTCGATCACTGACACTTACAAAACACTAAACGCATAACTGCAGCGTTCGCAGAGTCAGGCCTGATCCCTGCGATCGCTAACAGTTTTTTGGTAGCGTTTTGGTGAACTGGCAAGCACCAGCGGCCTTGTACACCCCGGTCGTAGTCAAACCAGCACTGCAGTAACACTTGGTGACGTGGCGAGTCCCATAAGTGCAGTTCAAGCTGGTGAGGTGGCAAGCACAAGCAGTGTCCCGCTGCCACCAAGAAGACAAACACAGGCCCGTCGTGCCCATAGTGCCCTTCCTGCTGCATTCGCCAATACTAATTGGGAACCCAGCGAACCCCCCCAAAAAGATGTTGTGTCTGCAGCAAGCGCGGATATAGGCGTGACACCCGCTATTATTGTCCCTCCTGTCCTGACAATCCTGGTCTTTGCATTGGTGAATGTTTTGAACGCTACCATACACTAGTTGAGTATTAGCGTGGGGTACAGCATTGCACAGACTAGGCACACTTTCACAGGGTCTCCCAAGATGCCAGCGCATTTTGAGAGACCCGAACCTGGAACCGGTTACAGTTATAAAAGTTAGTTACAAAAAAAAGTGTAAAAAAAAAAAAAACACAAACACAAACAAAAATATATAAAAAAAAAAAAAATAGTTGTCGTTTTATTGTTCTCTCTCTCTCTCTATTCTCTCTATTGTTCTGCTCTTTTTTACTGTATTCTATTCTGCAATGTTTTATTGTTATTATGTTTTATCATGTTTGCTTTTCAGGTATGCAATTTTTTATACTTTACCGTTTTCCTGTGCTTTATTGTTAACCATTTTTTTGTCTTCAGGTACGCCATTCACGACTTTGAATGGTTATACCAGAATGATGCCTGCAGGTTTAGGTATCATCTTGGTATCATTCTTTTCAGCCAGCGGTCGGCTTTCATGTAAAAGCAATCCTAGCGGCTAATTAGCCTCTAGACTGCTTTTACAAGCAGTGGGAGGGAATGCCCCCCCCCCCCAAGGTCTTCCGTGTTTTTCTCTGGCTCTCCTGTCCCAACAGGGAACCTGAGAATGCAGCTGGTGATTCAGCCAGCTGACCATAGAGCTGATCATAGACCAGAGTGGCTCCAAACATCTCTATGGCCTAAGAAACCGGAAGCTACGAGCATTTCATGACTTAGATTTCGCCGGATGTAAACAGCGCCATTGGGAAATTGGGGAAGCATTTTATCACACCGATCTTGGTGTGGTCAGATGCTTTGAGGGCAGAGGAGAGATCTAGGTTCTAATAGACCCCAATTTTTTCAAAAAAGAGTACCTGTCACTACCTATTGCTATCATAGGGGATATTTACATTCCCTGAGATAACAATAAAAATGAATAAAAAAAAAATGAAAGGAACAGTTTAAAAATAAGATTAAAAAGCAAAAAAATAATAAAGAGAAAAAAAAAAGCACCCCTGTCCCCCCTGCTCTCACGCAAAGGCAAACGCAAGCGTCGGTCTGGCGTCAAATGTAAACAGCAATTGCACCATGCATGTGAGGTATCACCGCGAAGGCCAAATCGAGTGCAGTAATTTTAGCAGTAGACCTCCTCTGTAAATCTAAAGTGGTAACCTGTAAAGGCTTTTAAAATGTATTTAGTTTGTCGCCACTGCACGTTTGTGTGCAATTTTAAAGCATGTCATGTTTGGTATCCATGTACTCGGCCTAAGATCATCTTTTTTATTTCATCAAACATTTGGGCAATATAGTGTGTTTTAGTGCATTAAAATTTAAAAAAGTGTGTTTTTTCCCCAAAAAATGCGTTTGAAAAATCGCTGCGCAAATACTGTGTGAAAAAAATGAAACACCCACCATTTTAATCTGTAGGGCATTTGCTTTAAAAAAATATATAATGTTTGGGGGTTCAAAGTAATTTTCTTGCAAAAAAAAAAATAACTTTTTCATGTAAACAAAAAGTGTCAGAAAGGGCTTTGTCTTCAAGTGGTTAGAAGAGTGGGTGATGTGTGACATAAGCTTCTAAATGTTGTGCATAAAATGCCAGGACAGTTCAAAACCCCCCAAATGACCCCATTTTGGAAAGTAGACACCCCAAGCTATTTGCTGAGAGGCATGTCGAGTCCATGGAATATTTTATATTGTGACACAAGTTGCGGGAAATAGACAATTTTTTTTTTTTTTTTGCACAAAGTTGTCACTAAATGATATATTGCTCAAACATGCCATGGGAATATGTGAAATTACACACCAAAATAAAAAGTGAGGTCTGCAAAATACTCACCATGCCTCTCAGCAAAATAGCTTGGGGTGTCTACTTTCCAAAATGGGGTCATTTGGGGGGGTTTTGTGCCATCTGGGCATTCCATGGCCTCCGAAACTGTGATAGGTAGTGAAGAGTGAAATCAAAAATTTATGCCCTTAGAAATCCTGAAGGTGGTGATTGGTTTTCGGGGTCCCGTACGCGGCTAGGCTCCCAAAAAGTCCCACATATGTGGTATCCCCGTACTCAGGAAAAGCAGCTGAATGTATTTTGGGGTGCAATTCCACATATGCCCATGGCCTGTGTGAGCAATATATCATTTAGTGAGAACTTTTTGTAATTTTTTTTTTTTGTCATTATTCAATCACTTGGGGCAAAAAAATAAATATTTAATGAGCTCAACATGCCTCTCAGCAATTTCCTTGGGGTGTCTACTTTCCAAAATGGGGTAATGGGGGGTTTTGTACTGCCCTGCCATTTTAGCACCTCAAGAAATGACATAGGCAGTCATAAATTAAAGGCTGTGTAAATTCCAGAAAATGTACCCTAGTTTGTAGACGCTATAACTTTTGCGCAAACCAATAAATATATACTTATTGACATTTTTTTTACCAAAGACATGTGGCCGAATACATTTTGGCCTAAATGTATGACTAAAATTGAGTTTATTGGATTTTTTTTATAACAAAAAGTAGAAAATATATTTTTTTTCCAAATTTTCGGTCTTTTTTCCGTTTATAGCGCAAAAAATAAAAACGGCAGAAGTGATCAAATACCATCAAAAGAAAGCTCTATTTGTGGGAAGAAAAGGACGCAAATTTCGTATGGGTACAGCATTGCACGACCGCGCAATTAGCAGTTAAAGCGACGCAGTGCCAAATTGTAAAAAGTGCTCTGGTCAGGAAGGGGGTAAATCCTTCCGGGGCTGAAGTGGTTAACATCTGGAGAGCCTGTCCGTCGTAAATACTTCCTCTGTCTGGTACCAGTACGATCCAAGGTCCCTCAGCCCTCCCTGTCACTTTGTAGAAGCATCAATGTAAAACAGACTGTTTATTCAAACACATGTACATGATTCAGGGTGAGGTAAACTGTCCAATCAGCAATAAGAGACACACAGGTATTCAAACATTTCAACAATAGACCACCTTATCAGCAGGGAGGCTGTTGGAGGAATTCCCCCCCCCCCCTCCCCTCTCCTCCCTGCCCCCGGACTTCATACAAGAAACACATAATACAAACAGTAAAGAGGAGACAGGCGTGGTAAACAATGGTGGCAGATAATAGTTCCACAAGCCTGGCTGGGAGAAGTGTGACTGCCTGGTGACTTAGGAACATGGGATAGCAGTTACGCTTAAATCTGGGTAACACAGTGCTGTATAGTCACCGAAAACAGTGTTATTTCCAATGTCAGTGTCACAAGGAATGACTGGGGCACATCGGGCAAATATACCCCAAAATAGTCCACAACAATTTGAGACCAAGCTCATACAACAGTCCAGCAGTTGGAAAGGTGAAATTTATCTTCATATATTTCTTGAGGGATACTGTTCAGGAATATTAATGTCCCAAGTGAAAGAACCCCCTCACTCCTTCAGCACAAACCACACACACAGAATCCAGGACAACCATGTCAAAAGGAAATGCTGAGTCCAGTGTGGTTGTACAGTGAGTTGGGTTAGGCAGACCCAACTGGGGATCTCGGTCACTCTGTGCCCCTAATAGACACAGGGTAACTTATACATAAGAGGGGCCGAGGGAGCTGGACAAAGAGCTTCCAGTGCTCTCCAAGGTAAGCTGGGTTCCACCAGCCCCCCGCTCAAAGTGACTCCCATCCACATGACACACATCCTCCCTTTCAGCAGAAGACTAACACAGGAGGAGACCGCAGACGGGTTGACTCTAAAGTTAGTCAGTAGTTCCAGTCCCCCAATGCCGGAATCCACACAGTACCCCAAATAATTGTCCCAAACAGAGCATTACTCTTTGCTGGAGAGGAAAGATCGCTTCCTCCACTCTGGCCAACTGTTGGAAAGGAAGGACGAACACCTCCTCTCCCTTCTCCCCCTAAATCTTGATCTGCTGCTGGGAAGTGACCGCCACCTTCTCACCCTGGGCCTCCGGAACTGCGGTGTGGGGCAGAGGTCTTTGACCCTCTGTCCAGTTGTCAGAGCTTCAGCTGGAGAAGTTACTGGTAACTCCACCAATGCTGCTGGCAGAAAACGCCATATGCCTGTCAGTATTGTGGCCGACTGCCTCATCTCTCATGAGGCTGAAGCTGCTGTTGGTGCTGGGCAGAGTTCAGTGATGTTTGACCCTGATGCCAGCTCTTCTGCTGGAGGCTCACCAGGTTGTACTTCCTCAGCAGAGAAGTCTATTAAATCCCCAGTCTCTGGAACTGGTGTCTGGGGATAGAAGTTCACCATCTCCTGTCCGTAGAACGAAGAAGATGTTACCAGTGCTGGGCAGAGGCTAGCAGAGCTCTGCCCTGTTGTTAGCACTTGCTGCATTCGCTATAAGAGCTCCGCTTCCTTAGCTGGAGGTGAGCAAAGCACACTGTTACTCTGCCCCATTGCCTGCTATTCGGATTCTTGAATCCAGGTGGTGGTTTGGATGTGTTCACATTAAGGAAGCACAATCCCACTACTGCCAACCAAGGTCTGGATAGCAGGAGAGGGGAGGTACAGATAACAGCCGTCGTGGAAGAGGATTTCCAAAGGAGGTTGCGAGAGATGCGTATACAGCACAGGGGACAAGTATCAGTGCAGGTTCTGCTGGGATGGTATGACTCTGTCCGCCGGCAACTTCGGAAGAAAGATAGCTCGCTAACATCGTCACCAGGGAAAAATTCTCCCCTCTGTCCATGTAAAGTCTTGATTGCAGTATGAAGTGCGAGTGCTGTTATTGGGGGAACAACCACACAAAGAGTGGACAGCTCAGTTAAGCAGGCTGATCCGGGCAGAGATGCGGTTGGACGTGAGCTACAGAGCCCTCCACTGGTATGTAGCCCAAGTGTGCCCATGGACAGCGGATGACAGCCCCACGGAAGACTTTGTCTATGGTGGCCTGGAACTAATGCACTGGAGGCTGTCCAAGGACCCTGACTTTGGGAGTGATCTGGTGTGGCGTTTGGAGGAAATAATGGAGCACAGAGAGCGAAGACTGAATGTCTCAGAAGGGCACTGGGCACAGGAAGATTGGTGTTTCTGGCTGTTCAGGAATGGAAGCTGGAGATCGCCTACAGACAGCTGCTAGACTCTGCTCAGTAGCGGGGCTGGGCTCCCTTTGCCTGGGACTATCCAGAAGTACCAGCCGACAGTCCTGAAATCATGGCTGAAGTGTCGGCAATGGGGCAGAGTAATAGTGTCAGAGCTCTTATGGCGGATGCAGCAAGTTTTAACTCATGAACCTGTTTCTGCACAAGACGAGGTTGGATGGAGGAATGTGTCTGTCCAGCAGCCAAAGGAAGCAGCCCTCAATCCCCAGTCACAGATCACAGAAAGTATGAACTTATTTGACTTTTCTTTTACAAAAGGTTTTATTGATAGTCATAGCAATTTCACAGTGTAACAGTGTAGAGAATGCATCATGAATAAACATAACATAAAATTTAACATCTTATAAGTAAAATAAGTGTGCTAGTAAATAAAAAAAACCCCAAAACAATAAAAATATAGCAGAGACTGAAAACAGTTGTACATTGGAAACATGAAAGTGGTTGGACATACTAAGGTTTCAGGAATGCTCGTAGGACTGTGTCTGATTTTTTACAAATACTTGAAAAGTTTGTCTCAACAGGGGCCAAACTGTAAATAATCCTGAATATCTATCCATGTAACCATCTCAACCGAGGCTATGCCCGGTGGCCTGATGGATTTTTAAGTGCAACTGAGAAGTAAAAGCATTAAGAGGGAGGTTAAAGAAGAATTAGGGGTTGAGATTAGCTAAGAAAGGGGGAGTAAAGGATAGGGGGGGAAGGAGAGAAGAGAAGGAAAAAAAAAAAAAAAACAGGGGTTCCTCGCGGTGGGGAGCAAGAGTGCATTAAATCCGAAGAAGGGTGGTATCAAATCTGGTGGGTTTAGTATATTCAACCCATGGCCTCCATACCTTCAGGAACTTTTCATGAGTTTTCGAAAGGACAGCAGTCAGCTTTTCGTTAACCATTATATCGCCCATGCGATTTTTAACCGCCTCAAAACTGTCTGTGTCTTCCATGCCCTAGCTATTGTTAGTTTGGTTGCAGTAAAGAGATGCAGAGCCAGCTGGCACTCCAGGCGAAGCAGCTCTGCTATTGGGTTGCAGAGAAGTGCTTCTTATGGATCCTTTTTGAGGTCAGCATGGAGTATGTTTCGGAGGAGGGAGTAAACTCTGATCCATAACCTGCGTACCCTCGGACAGGTCCACCAGATGTGCGTCATTGTGGCCTCCTGGGAGCACCCTCGGAAACACAGGGGGAGTAGGCTGGAATGAAACGGGCCAGTCTAGCCGGTGTGTAGTACCACCTGTAAAGTACCTTATAAGCATTTTCTAAATAGATAACGTTCTTGGAGCATTTAGATATTGTTAAAGTCATGACCTGCCAGTCCTCCGGATCTAGCTGTTTTCCTAGTTCCTTTTCCCATTAAAGGTGATAGGGCCGTGTCAGTGGTTTTTTAGAGGTAATAATAGAGGAATAGATCAGTGATATTAAACCCGAGGTTTGGGGTCTTGCTCTGCAGAAGTTCTCAAAAGGGGTCAAAGTATAAGGGGTCGGTCGAAATTTTATAAGCCCCTGGAGGAAATGGCGAATCTGTAGGTAGCTGTAGTGTTCGCGTAACAGGATATCATGAGAGGAGCGTAGAGCCTCAAATGATATTATCCTAGTGAGAGTAAAAAAAGAGTGGATGTCTGTGAAACCATTTGTCTTCCACCAGGAGAACTGCTGGGGATTTTCGCAGCCTGGTGGGAACAATGGGCACTGGAAAAGTTGAAGGGTAGATGAGGAGAAATCAGGCCGGGCCGAATACTTGACCGAATCCCATATGCGAAGGGAATGGGAAAGACACGGCCCCGTCACGAGAGGGCAATGTGTGGGGGGGAGCCAGGGCAACGAGAAGATGGGTGTTGGGTGCAAGTCTACTAGGTCTATGGTGGCCCATAGCAATTGGTGTTGTGCATGGAGTTGAGATAACAGGGCAATGTTGGCAGCTATATAGTAGGTTTGTAGGTTAGGGACTGAGATTCCTCCATTGATTCTGCGGGCATATAATATTTGCTTATTGATCCTGGGAAAGGTAGAACCCCACACAAATTTCAGGATTCTACGCTGATGTATTCGTAGGATATGCGGCGGAATCGGGACCGGTAGGACTCTAAAGAAGTAAAGTAGTTTCAGCACGTATGTCATACGAATTGCCATGATCCTACCGAACCAGGATAATGAGAGATGAGCCCAGGAGGACAACATGTCCATCAGCTTCTTAAGTATAGGAGGAAAGTTCACCTTATAGAGTCCCGCGTAGGTTGGGGTGAGCCGGATCCCCAGGTAGGGTAATGAGGTCAGCCATTGGAACGGGAAGGTGTTTTGTAAGGTTATCAAGTCCGAGGGTCGAAGGTTGATTGACATGGCTTTTTTTGACCAGGCGTGGTAAGAAGGAGTTTAAGCGATTGGCCAAGATCTTGGTCAATATTTTAATGTCCTCATTAATAAGTGAGATGGGCCTGAAATTGGTCCAAGATGAGTGGTCACGGTCGGGTTTTGGAATCATAACAATGTTGGCAGTTAAGAGGTTAGGGGTGAGTGCATGGCCATCTTTTACTGCATTGAACATAGTCGTTAAATGAGGGGCTAAAACATCTGCTAACTTCCTATAATAAAGGGCCGTGAAGCCATCCGGGCCTGGACGTTTGCCTACTTTCAGTTCTTTTATGCCCAGTAATACTTCCGTTAAATGAATGTCTCGGTCCATCAATGAAGTGTGTGTATCGGACAGTTTAGGCAATGTCAGTCCTGTCAGGAAGGATGTCAGGTCTTGGGTAGAAGGCTGAGTAGGGGCCTTATAGAGGTTGGTGAGGCGGTGCCTAAATTCTTCCAAAACTTTTAATGGGTTACCTGTGAGGACATTATGTCTAGTGCGAAGAGTGATAGGGTTGTGTTTTGGGGTAAAGGTGCGCAGCCTGTTGGCCAGCATTGAGTTGGGTCTGTTGGCTTTGGCATACCATTTCTGGCAGGTCCAGTGTAATGTACGTTCTGCCTTCAGTGAGGCATAGATCGAGTTCTATACGCGCCCCATCTAACAATTTACGATTAGCTGGAGTAGGGGACTGTTTAAAAATAGTGGATAGGGAGTCTAGGCGTGGTGCTAAGGAGTGCCGCATTGCTATTCGTTCTCGTTTGCGTTTTGATGCCAGTTGAATTATATGCCCCCTGAGTAACGCTTTGTATGGTTCCCAGAGAGTCACCTCTGAGGAAACTGACCCAGCGTTAAGCCTGAAATATTCCACTGAGGCTTGAGTAATATCGGTGAGGACTTCTTTAAAAGATAAGAGCGAGTCATTCATAGTCCAAGGGGAATATTGCAGAAGAGAAGAGCGGGAGCCTCCCCCCATGCCATGGGTGTGGAGCGGCCCGAGGAGAAGATAGAAGACACCGCGGAGGAGATGCTAGACGAGAACGCCGGAGGAAGAACCAGAAGAACCAGAAGAAGAAGATGAAGGAAGATAGAAGAAAGAAGAAGCATTTAAATAAAGGAATTGTCAAAAACTGTCTCTTGTCATTTTTAACATTTTTGACAGTTTTTTAGTGAAATGGTAGGCCCTTCCCATTTCACACAGGGGGGAGGGCCGGGATCTGGGGGTCCCCTTGTTAAAGGGGGCTTCCAGATTCCGATAAGCCCCCCGCCCGCAGACCCCCGCAACCACCAGCCAGGGTTGTGGGGATGAGGCCCTTGTCCTCATCAACATGGGGACAAGGTGTTTTGGGGGGCTACCCCAAAGCACCCTCCCAATGTTGAGGGCATGTGGCCTGGTACGGTTCAGGAGGGGGGGCGCTCTCTCATCCCCCCCTCTTTTCCTGCGGCCTGCCAGGTTGCGTGCTCGGATAAGGGTCTGGTATGGATTTTTGGGGGGACCCCACGCCGTTTTTTTTTTTTTTTGGCGCGGGGTTCCCCTTAAAATCCGTACCAGACCTGAAGGGCCTGGTATGGAATTTAGGGGGACTCCCACGTCTTTTTTTTTTTTTAATTTTGGTTCAGGGTTCCCCTGTGGGGAATTCCCATGCCGTTTTTATCCATGAACTTCTATGTGTATTGTCGGACCGGCAATGCAATAGCCGCGAGTAGTTTTAAATGGCTTTTTTCCTTCGAAATGTCATTTTGCTGTCAGACTGTTATAAACACGGGAAACATGCGCCCCTTTACAGGCATACTATAGACACCCCCCAGCTACGAAAATTAAAGGGATATTACACTTTTATTGTTTGACTTTAAGCATTATTAAAATCACTGCTCCTGAAAAAACGGACGTTTTTTAAATTTTTTTTTGCATTGATCCATGTCCCCTGGGACAGGACCCGGGTCCCCAAACACTTTTTATGACAATAACTTGCATATAAGCCTTTAAAATTAGCACTTTTGATTATTCATGTTCGTGTCCCATAGACTTTAACGGCGTTCGCGTGTTCGAACGAACTTTTTTCCTGTTCGCATGTTCTGGTGCGAACTGAACAGGGGGATGTTCGGCTCATCCCTAGTCTCCTGTAGGCATGCTATGTTCACTTTCTGTTGCTTAAGATATTTAAAAACTTTAACCCTTTTTGGGGGGGAGTTCATTCCCTGCACATTTAGGGATAGCCAGTTAAGTGTCATGGTACATGGGAAGTTAACCATAAAACAACTTTACTCACCCACCACGAGGACCTGAAAAAAGAAAAAGGGAGGTAGAGAGGGAGTGAAACAAAGAAAAGAACAAGGTAGAAGGGCATACTGTAGTACACATAATGGCCAGTAAAAAATTGTAGCATATAGTACTGAAAAAGTATGAGTGCAACTGGTTGTGGGGCTGAAGGCCCACAAGGGGGTTGGATTTTGGTCGGGACTAATATCCCAACCAAGTGCCAACACATGGGAGGGGAGCAGTGATCCAACACAACCACTCAGCTTTGTCATAAGAAAATTAACTGTAAATCTTTAAGCACAAAACCCGGTGCACCGCTTAAGGAACTAAAGAGGAACACAAACATTCTAAGATATGTGATTGCCAATGGCAGAAGTATAGGGGCCGCTGAGGTCGCCATGGCGACTGGGCCCCATGCTGCAGGGGGCCCTTGAGGGCCCCCTGTTTATCTTGATAGGAGCGGGGCAGCTGAGATCGATCTCCCTGATCATCAGCCGAACTGTAATCAGCACTGTGCGGGGAGCTTGTCACACTGATCTAAAGTGAAAGCAGTGTTGTTATGGTAATGATTAAGAGCTCCAATCGAGCCCAAGGTTATCTGCTGCTGTCTCTAATTGGAAAGTGTGGATATGCATGCATATAAAAGTAAACACTCTGAGACACGCTCAGCTCCGTTACTTCTTACACTTCTCATTTATTCAAGGCGGTGCTAATGTTTTATACACACAAATACGTCATTGCTATGTTAGTCTAATAGGTACATCTCATTGGTTAGGATAGAAAAGAAGATGGATTATCTTCATAACGAGGTTTGGCTGTCCTTGGTTTTATCTTCAGTTCCGCGTTCTTCTGATGTGTGGGATGTAGGGGGTACCCGCCATTTTGAGAAAATATAGGAACAGAGCAAATCTGTATACTTATATAATGAATAAGGTAGAAAAATATGTATACACATAAGAAAATAGACATTTTCAGATCATTATTATTATTATCTACATCACATTCCTACACAATCCCCCCTAAAATTACTATTTTTTCTTTTCTGTCCGTAATACTAAAGGTCCTACTTTGGCCTGGCCCTTCTCCTCAGCAACTCTTTTAGGCTGTATATAGAATTGGGCAGCAACTGTTCACTTCCCTCCTCGATACAGCTAGAGAGGTGCAGTCAGGCGCTATCTATCCCTATAACCCTATAGGATTGTGAGGTTATGGACAGGGAGTGACTGTAGAGGAGTGAAGGGTTTGTCATCTTCCATCATAAGGGGGTCCTCTTCTTCTTGTTGGAGAAATGTAGGTGTGCTATTGTCTACAGCCTTGCTCATTAACTTTTTACGAAAGGTAGAATACAGCATACAATCAGGGCTAAAAGAAGCAGAATTATTAATACCGTTACCCGTATCTGGGCGAGCACCTTCTGCCACCCACTCATCTAGCTAAAGTATTGATCCCATGGGTCTGTGATACCTGAGTTCTTCTTCAACTCCAGTGTTAGATCTTCTAATTTCTTTATAGCTAGAGTAACCTTATCATTTGGGCCAGTGTTATCAGGAATGTATGTACAACAGGCTCCCGTTTTTTCCTATGATTTTACAAAACACCTCCTTTCCCAGATAGCACCACGTCTAAGGCCATCAAGTCCTGGAATGTCATGTAGGAAGTGGGGGCTAACTGATCAGCAATTCCCTTTAGAGTAATTTACAAATCTCTGTTGGTTATAATATGTGTAGTGTCAGGTCACCTAGAGGCTGGGTGACAGATGCACACCGTTGGGATCAGGAGTGCACCGCAAGGTAGTGGACCCCACGGCTGACTGCTGCGGCTTAAACCCTGGGAGGTTCAGGAAGCAGGTCTACTGGATCACTGACACAGATCACACTGGGAGCTAGAGCATAGATTCCCCAGGGCACGGAGTCTAAGAGCCAGCAGGTGTTCACCAGAGCCTATAATGGTAAGGATGGACTGCGCTGCAGTCTGGCTCCAGGTCGCGGCCCCCGGGGTCTCACAGCTCACGCTCACGGTAGACTACAGGAGAAGAGGAAGGAGGCAGCAGGCTGGAACATCAGGGTCACAGGCAAACAGGGATGGTCGGGAACACGCCAAAGTCGGTAACAGAAATCAGATGTATGAAACACAGCAAGTACACACAGAGGCTAACACACAGTGGTTGATCAGCACTGCTGGCTTGCGGTGCACAGGTTAATATAGGGTTCCCTGATAGGACCTGGGGTGGGGCCATGCTTAGAGGAGAGGTTACAAAAGCAGTCAGGTGAGGGTCAGCTGGTCTCTAGAGATGAACACATGGAGACAGGTATGCTGATCGACAAACTCTATTGCATAACCATGACATGTAGTTAATCCAATCTACATTCTTGCTGACAGTTGTTATGGGGATCAAAGACTCAAAACCAGCTTTTACCTGGTCCCTGGCTTTAAATTCATCAGGGACCCCCCTTGTAACCCTTATGACATGTATGTATACATGAGGATCAAAGCTTCCGGAGAGAGCTGCTCGCTTGCTCCTCTGACTGTGTGCTGGGACAGTGTATGTATCAGGGGTATCTTTGGTTAGGATATGGGGGCTTTCTATTTTCATCTTTTTTGTCTAATGCACTCTGTGGTCGCCCAGTCTGGCCCTGTGTTCCAACCCACTGGCCCCCACAGAAACCACAACTCTGTCCCCAGTAACTGTCTGTGTGGCATACATATATGTCCTTACCGTCAGGGATATCACTGTACCAATGGCATCTCCATGAAGGGTCAAACGGACAAGGTACTATGTCACAGTAATCTAAGGTAAAGGTGGTCACATGTGTACCTGAAGAGTTACACCAAAACGTAATTATGTTATCATTTTTGTGATGGCCACCTCCTGGGCCCCTCCCCCCTAGATCAAACAGAAAAAGGATATGCAGCACCCGAAAACACGCTCTCCTGCAGTGATAAGCGTGCATTCAGGTGTTCTTCCTGGCCAACTTGACTGAGGTGGCTGTGGTCAGCAAAACTTGGAATGGACCATCATAACTTGGCTCAAGTATCTCCAGACAGTAGTTGATGTGTTCTTGTATCTAATTCAGGATCTGGAATGGAAGAAAACACCTGGACATGCATTCAGGTTAATTCTCGTGATAATGTGGTTACATAATTAGTCAACACATCAGACTGCAACTGTAACTGTTGTGGAAGGTAACAACCAAGTCTGGGAGCTGAACCAAACAAAATTTCATTAGGGTATAGGGCATGTTTCCCCCGGGGGTGTGTCTGACACTGAACAGGGCAATGGGCCAACTCATGTTAGTCTCTTGGGCCATCTTTAACATCCTGTTTTTAATGTCCCATTCATCCTTTCTACCTTCCCGCTACTTTGAGGGTGGTATGGGGTGTGTAGTGCCAACTGAACCCTCAGTGCTGCCCAAATCTCTTTTGTAAGGGTTGCTGTTAAGGCTGGTCCCTGATCTCTCAATATCACCTCTGGGACCCCAAATCTACATACTATCTCACTCAGTAGTTTCTTAGCTGTGGTCCTGGCAGTCATGACCACTTCCACTAGGGTGTATTCGAATCTGCCACTTCTTGGCACTTCAGAATGATCAATTTGCATCCTCTGGAATGGGGTATAGGGCTTTTGCCAGGTGCTTCTTCTGTGTTTTTTCTGTGCGTCCTGGGTTACATTTGGTGCAGATAATGCATTATCTGCAGAAGTTGTCCTTCAGTGGAGTAACTCTTGGTGCAACACTTGTTGATAAGAGAGTTCATAAAAGTCTTTGTCAAGTGGGCAGCTCCATGTACCCATTGCACCACGGCTGGGTACATACTCCTGGGTAGACAAGGCTTCTTGTTGCACTCGAATAGTCCATTTCTGAGAGTTGCTCCTCTCCTTTTCCAGCTTTCCTTCTTATCCGGACTTGTTGTTTCCTGTAGTTCTTTTAGATAAACTCTGTTCACTGGGAGAGTTTGTAAAGTAAGCACAGGGTGGTCTTCTTCTACCACCCTGCTGTCCACTTCCCGTGGACTACCAGCTGTCTGTTTGGCAGCTGAATTGGCTAGATGATTGCCTCGAGCTTCCTTTGAGTTCATTTTGTCGTTTGCTTTTATTCAGAATAGTCACTTGGGTTGGGAGAAGCAAGGCAACAATTTTTCACAGGTGTTCCTGCAGCCGTCAGGAATCCTCTGTCCTAGATAACACCATAATCATGGGCAATGCTGAAAGCATATCTTGAGTCCATATGAATGTTGGCTCTTTTTCCCTCTGCCCATTTACATGCTGTAGTAAGTGCTTACAGCTCTGCCTCCTGTGCAGACATCACCGGTGGTAAGGCTTCAGCTTGTAGAACAGTGTTTTCAGTGGTGACCGCGTGTTCTGTGTGGTCATGGGGTGACAAGTCAAGACTCTACTCCTCCTTTCCCCCCTCGAGAAGTGGAAGAAGGGTGGTAGGGTTCAGTGTTTGACAACTTAATAGAGTAATGCTGTCCAGTAGGAGGGAACACAGGAGTCTCAAGTGTCTGGTAGTGGACAAGTGTTTCGGCTGGATCTTGGTTGAATATGGCAACAACGTCATGGGGAGCAAGCAGAACGAGGCAGTGTCTGAGGACCAAGTTCAAAGTTTTGTCAAGCAAGGCTTGTATAGCAAAGCCAGCTCGCAGACACAATAGGCCTCCTCTTGCTACCGCATCCAGCCGACAGGAATAATATCCTACGGGGCGTAGGCTGATGCCGTGTGATTGGGTGAGTACACCTGCAGCATGTCCCAGACGTTCGGATACAAAGAGCTTGAGCGTTTTGTCGTAGTCTGGGAGCCCTAGCGCCTGAGATGGCACACTTGAGGGCCTCAAACTTAAATATTTCTTCAGGAGACATCTGGAAGGGTCTGATTGCAGAGCATCAGTAGGAAGGCTTCTGGAATCCATGCTCTGCACTAGGAAATTAGTCCAAGGAAAATGACAGGTGTTGAGCACCACTGCAATTTGGGCTTTGAGGCTCTGCAGCCCTGGTTGGCAAGATAGCACAACAGGCTTTCTGAGGTGACTTCAACAGGGGGTAAGTCAGCTGCACAAAGGAGAAGGTCATCAACATGTTGGATAGGGATGAGCCGAACACCCCCCGGTTCGGTTCGCACCAGAACCTGCGAACGGACCGAAAGTTCGCACGAACGTTAGAGCCCCATTGACGTCTATGGGACTCGAACGTTCGAAATCAAAAGTGCTCATTTTAAAGGCTAATTTGCATGGTATTGTCCTAAAAAGGGTTTGGGGACCCGGGTCCTACCCCAGGGGACATGTATCAATGCAAAAAAAACTTTTAAAAACGTCCGTTTTTTCGGGAGCAGTGATTTTAATGATGCTTAAAGTAAAAAAAAAAAAGTGAAATATTCCTTTAAATATCGTACCTGAGGGGTGTCTATAGTATGCCTGTAAAGTGACGCGTGTTTCCCATGTTTAGAACAGTCCCTGCACCAAATGTCATTTTTAAAGGAAAAAATCTCATTTAAAACTGCTTGCGGGTTTAATGTAATGTCGGGTCATGGCAATATGGATGAAAATCAGTGAGACAAACGGCATGGGTACCCCCCAGTCCATTACCAGGCCCTTTGGGTCTTGTATGGATATTAAGGGGAACCCCGCACCCAAATTAAAATAAGGAAAGGTGTGGGGCCCCCAGGCCCTATATACTCTGAACAGCAGTATACAGGCTGTAGGTTTGTTGTTATGTAGAATCTCTTTGTAATTTTGAACGGGTACATTTTTAACGTGTTTAGCTCCAGCCAAAAAATCTTTTTTAAGCTTTTTGGAAAACATAGGGAAGGGTTATCACCCCTGTGACATTTGTTTTGCTGTCTTTCCTCCTCTTCAGAAGATTTCACCTCACTTTTTGTCCCAATGGATTGGAAAGCATCAGTGGAAAGGAGAAATGTTTTTCCCATATTAACTCTTACAGGAGAGAATTTCCCTTCCTAGGGGTAGATTTATTCTCACTTCCTGTTGTCTCCTTCCGTTTGCAAGTAGGAGTCGTTTGTAAGTTAGTTGTTTGAAAGTAGGGTCCTGCCCTATATACTCAGCAGAAATTTGGGCCTTAGGTGTTGCTGTGGCCACAACACTGTAAGTCCTCACAGGGCTCTGCTGTGAAATATTAGATCAAGAATTGTAATTACATGCCCCTGTTGAACAGGAGCTGAAAAATTAGGCCTTAGGCACTGGTGCTGGTGCCACAACACTGCAACCCCTCACAGACACTCTAGTTGGAATGCAGGAACGAGCCCTGCTGCAAAGTATTACATCAAAAATTGTAATTACACGCCCCTGTTAAACAGGGGCTGAAAAATTGTGCCTTAGGCACTGGTGGTGGCGCCCAGAACCAAAAATGTTCTTACAAGCTATCAGCGTGATGATTGAGGAGGAAGAGATTAATTACTCAGGGATAGTCACTCAGCATCAGCATAGGCAGTCTTTGAAGGGATCTGAGATTTCAAAAAAAATTATTCGGTTACATCAGCATCAGGTGCTTGGTAGCTGGTGGTGATCCAAGACTGATTCATTTTTATGAAGGTCAGTCGATCGACCGAGTCAGTGGACAGACGCACCCTGTGATCGGTTACCACGCTTCCAGCAGCACTGAATGTGCGTTCCGAAAGAACGCTGGATGCAGGACAGGCCAGTAGCTCAATTGCATACTGTGCAAGCTCTGGCCACTGATCCATCCTCAAGACCCAGTAACCCAGAGGATTTTCGGTGGGAAAGGTGTCCAAGTCTGATCTTGCCCCTAGGTATTCCTGCACCATGTAAAACAGACGCTGGCGATGGTTGCCGGAACCGATCATACCTTGGGGCTTCGGACCAAAAAATTGTCTGAACGCATCGGTCAGACGGCCACCTTCTCCACCGCTCCTTCTTTGACTGACCGAAGCCTCAGCAACACGTTGTCCAGAAACAGGAGTTTGTAACCTCCCAGTCTCTGGGAACGCGTTGCACAGACCTTTCTGCAAGGCCTCCCGAAGATGTTTCATCCTCTGCTCCCTCTGCGATGGCAAGATAAGGTCCGCAACCTTACCCTTGTAACGTGGATCAAGGAGGGTTGCCAGCCAGTATTAGTCCTTCTCCTTGATACCACGAATACGAGGATCCTTACGCAGGCTTTGCAGGATCAGGGAGGCCATGCAGCGTAGGTTTGCTGAGGCACTCGGTCCGGAGTCCTCTGGGTCACTAAGGACGACATGGTCCGCAGCCACCTCCTCCCAGCCACGTACAAGTCCATGTGTTTCTTGGGACTGATCCTTTAAAGACTGCTGCTGATGCTGAGTGCCAGGCTCCACCTCCATACTGACACAATCTTCCTCCTCCTCGTCCTCTTCCTGTGTGATCGGCGGGCACGCAGGAACACTGTCTGGATAAAGAGGGCCTTGAGAGCTAAGGAAGTCCTCTTCTTCCTGCCTCTGTTCTGCCTCAAGTGCCCTGTCCATTATTCCACGCAGCGTGTGCTCCAACAGGTGGACAAGGGGGACAGTGTCACTGATGCATGCACTGTCACTGCTCACCATCCTCGTGGCCTCCTCAAATGGTGACAGGAGAGTGCATGCATCCCTGATCATGGCCCACTGGCGTAGGGAAAAAAAAACAAGCTCCCCTGACCCTGTCCTGGTGCCATAGTCGCACAGGTACTCATTGATGGCCCTCTGCTGCGTGTGCAGCCGCTGCAGCATGGCCAACGTTGAGTTCCACCTGGTGGGCATGTCACAGATTAGGCGGTTCTTGGGCAGGTTAAACTCCTTTTGGAGGTCCGTCAGCCGAGCACTGGCATTATATGACCGGCGGAAATGCACACAGACTTTCCTGGCCTGCCTCAGGACATCCTGTAAGCCCAGGTACCTGCCCAAGAACCGCTGCACCACCAAGTTAAGGACGTGAGCCAAACAGGGCACATGGGTCATATGTCCCTGTCGGAGGGCAGAGAGGAGGTTGGTGCCATTGTCGCAAACCACCATTCCTGCCTTAAGTTGGCGTGGCGTCAACCACCTCTGAACCTGCCCCTGCAGAGCTGACAGAACCTCTGCCCCAGTGTGGCTCCTGTCCCCCAAGCACACCAGCTCAAGCACCGCATGGCATCTTTTGGCCTGCGTACTTGCGTAGCCCCTTGAACGACTACGGAGCACCGCTGGTTCCGAGGAAGAGGCCATGGAGGAAGAAGAAGAGGAGGGGGTGGAGGAGAGAGGTGTGTCACAATCATTAGCATTTTGGAGGCGTGGTGGCGGAACAACCTCCAACACTACTGCACCTTGTCCTGCATCCTTCCCAGCTGCCAGCAGAGTCACCCAATGCGCCGTGAAACTTAGGTAACGTCCCTGTCCATGCCTGCTGGACCATGAGTCAGCGGTAATATGCACCTTACCGCTGACCGCCCTATCCAGCGAGGCATGGACATTGCCTTCCACATGCTGGTAGAGAGCCGGAATCCCCTTCTGTGAGAAAAAGTGGCGTTTGGGTACCTGCCACTGAGGAACCGCACATTCCACAAACTCACGGAAGGGGGCAGAGTCTACCAACTGAAAAGGCAGCAGTTGAAGTGCTAGCAATTTTGCCAAGCTAGCATTCAACCGCTGGGCATGTGGATGGCTGGGAGCAAACTTCTTTCGGCGGTGCAGCAGCTGGGGCAGGGAAATTTGCCTAGTACAATCTGACGTCGGTGTACCAAAATCAGATTGCCCACAAGTACGTGGCTGTGACACACCTAATTCTACACCTTCATTCCTCTCAGTGCAGGTCTCAGAGAGGACTGAAGGTCTAGTGGGGTTGGAAATCTCAGCTGATGAGGAGCAAGGAGAGGTCCTCTTTGTTCTTTGGTGTGGGTCTTTTAGATACGCTTGCCAACGAACTGCATGGCAGGTCAACATATATCTGGTCAAGCATGTGGTACCCAAGCGGGAGATGTTTTGGCCACGCGAGATACGCTTGAGACATATGTTGCAAATAGCAGCGGTGCGAT
Organism: Lithobates clamitans; assembly: GCA_037952925.1. Lineage (NCBI taxonomy): Eukaryota > Metazoa > Chordata > Amphibia > Anura > Ranidae > Lithobates > Lithobates clamitans. Next base: position 95,300 of record JBBGZY010002821.1, read on the forward strand.
CTGATGCACTCGTCTCAAAAAAGGCCCACACCAAAGAACTTTTTGAATAACGCGCAGAGACTGCAGCGCCCTGCACATGTGGAGCTTTGGGGTGTGATGCAGTCAATGTGCTGGCCCCTGGAGGGCATCCTGCCTCGTTGGTGATGTGCCGCCTCCTCCTCCTCCTCCTCCTCTCTCCTATCAGGCACCCACGTTGAGTCAGTTACCTCATCATCCCCTCCCTCCTCATCACTGGAGCAAACCTGGCAGTATGCTGCAGCAGGGGGAGCATGACTGCCAGATTGCTGTCCTTCTTGGGCACCCCCTCTGTCCGTGCTCGTGTTACTGCCTTCATCGAGCTCAGTATCATCATCAGAGCCTTCCAAACGCTGGGCATCCTCCTGGAGCATGTACCCAACACTGTGGTCAAACAGTTCGAGGGACTCCTCAGGAGGACATGGTGGGGCTAGGGAAGGAGTCACTGATGACATTGAGCCGAGGGAAGAGGCCGCTGCTTTGCCAGACAAAGTACCCTGGGCATGGGTGAGAGAGGATGAGGAGGATGAGGACGGTTTGGTCATCCACTCGACCAAGTCTTCCGCATGTTGCGGCTCAACATGGCCAGCTGCCGAAAAAAAGGCCAAGCGTGTCCCATGGCCACGTGCTGATGAGGATGCACCGTCTCCACGACCAGCACTAGACACAGAGCCTGCTTGCCCTCTCTTATTGGCTTGTGACTGTCTGCCTCTCCTTCTTGGCCTTCCAGACATACTAATGGCCTGTAGCTGCACTAAGCTGGGATATATATATATATATACTGATACTGCAGCTAGCAAAATCAACTGCCTGCCTGTAGTATGAGAACACCACCAACCTTCTACAGGTAGCTTTAGCTGAACACTGTGAGGTGGACGCACCCCACTAACTTGTAGGTTTAGCAGAACACTGTGAGCAGGACGCACTGTGCTAACTGTAAATAGTCTAGCTGCCTGACTGTGGTACTAATAGGATCAAAAGAACACCAGCAATTTTCTTCAGGTAGCTGTATTTACTGTAACAAGACAAGCCTGCCTGTCAGTAAGAAGATAACAGAAACGGATCTAGCTGAACACTGTGAGCAGGACGCACCCCACTAGCTTGTAGGTTTAGCTGAACACTGTGAGGTGGACGCACCCCACTAACTTGTAGGTTTAGCTGAACACTGTGAGCAGGACGCACCCCACTAACTTGTAGGTTTAGCAGAACACTGTGAGCAGGACGCACTGCACTAACTGTAAATAGTCTAGCTGCCTGACTGTGGTACTAATAGGATCAAAAGAACACCAGTAATTTTCTTTAAAATACTGTAACAAGACAAGCCTGCCTGTCAGTAAGAAGATAACAGGAACGGATCTAGCTGAACACTGTGAGCAGGACGCACTGCACTAAATGTAAATAGTCTAGAAGATAACAGGAACGGATCTAGCTAAACTGAATACAGTATATATATATATATATATATATATATATATATATATATATATATATATATATATATATATGCAACACCTGGGATGCATATATATACACAATACACTTTAAGTGCAGCTAACTGACTGACTGTCCTGCCTAATCTAGCTAACTCAAATGAAATGACACTGTCTCTCTCTCTCTCTAAGCACACCGGAACACACTGCACAGGGCCGCCGTGCAGGCGGCCTTATATAGTGTGGGGCGTGTACTAAATCCCCTGAGCCATAATTGGCCAAAGCCTCCTTGGCCAAATCATCAGCAAGCAATGCACTGCGATGCCGCAGTGAATTATGGGCCGTGACGCGCCACACGAATTTGGCGCGAACGGCCCATATCGTTCGCAATTTGACGAACGATCGAACAGCCGATGTTCGAGTCGAACATGGGTTCGACTCGAACACGAAGCTCATCCCTAATATTGGAAGAGAATCACTTCCGGGTGTTCCTCTTGTCATGTGTCAAGGATGATAGCCATAGCTTTTGCAAACTGGCTTGGAAAGCTCTGTGCCCCTTGTGGCACAACTGTTTAGTTATGTTGCCGTTTCTTTCCGTGGATGAATGCGAAAAGGTACCAGCAGGAGGGGTGAGGGTGGACACTGAAGAAAACATTTGTAAGGTCCACCTCTGTGAGGTATTTTGCAGTCAAAGGCATCCACAGCAGGTACCTGGTCCTTCTTTAGGGGTTCTCTTCTTGGGGTTATTGTGGTTTCCGGGGCAATGATGCGCCCTCTTTTAGCTTGACTGAAACTGGTGGCACCTTTAAGTGACCGTTTTCTTCCGGTCCTGTGGACCATAGGCACGCAGGGATTCTGTCAAGTACTTCCTGCAGTATTGAACTTGAAGTTTTTACTTCATTAAGTGTCATCAGGAGAGGCAGAGAACACAAAGCAGATTAGTCTTTTAAAGATAGGGGAGTATGTAACTTCATCCCCCCTTCAGGCGTGTCCTGATTGAGGCCTGTAGTCTGGACAACACATCTGCTCCTAGTAGATTCAAGGGACATGTAGAGGACACCACAAATCTGGCAAGCAAATCAGGAAGTGGACTGGAGCGGGGCACCCCATCCATTCCCACGCAGGAAACGTGTGTGTCTCTTTTCATAGTGGAAGAAACTCAGATCATCAAAGGCCTGTACGAGTTTAGCATGATACTTCTTCACAGACTCCCCTTTATCTTGGGTAATATCTTGGATTGTGGTGGTCTGATCCGTCAACTTCTCCTTTGCCCAGTCGTGGAGTTGTGCACAGAACTCCACGCCTGAGGCGTAGGAAGTGGCACTTGTCAGGCAGGCATCATTGAAGGCCATCTGCATGACTGGCCAAAAGACATATCCTGCTTTGATTTGGCATAGGCTGATCAAGTCTCTCCAGGCAGCTGAGTAAGTTTCTTGTATCTGCACTATCCTGTGGTAGAAGGGAATTGGCTGCTTCTCTGGGTCAGGCAGACTTGTCACTAAGGCCGCTGCTTGTGATGGAGTAAAAGCGACATACATCACTGGTGCCCCTTCTGGTAACCGAGACTGTTGTTGGGGCGGGGGCTGGCAAGGGGCACTGTTCTTTACGGTTGCCAGCATGTGTTTGAGATCCTCTCGGAACTGTGAGTCTGGAGCCGGCTTGGGGGTTAAATCAGTGGGTGGCCTTGCTGCCTGCTGTTGGGCTTTCCACTCAGACGCTTCTTCATCATTAACATATCCGGCCTGGGAATGTGATGCTTCCGTATTGGGGAAGACAGGTGTGTGGTATGAACCATCCTGGTTTAAAACAGGGAGGGCTGGGTACAGGCTGTTTAAGCTCACTGGGTGTACCAAGATGGCCGCCGGCAGGAAGTGCACTGGGCTGGGTAGAAAGTGAAGGCATGGGTGCACTAAGATGGCCGCCGGGCTGAGTTGTCACAGTGGGTTGTGCTTGTGTGAAGAAAGAAAGGAGTGGTTGTTAGACGGAGGGCAGTGCTGTCCCTCCCCCTCCTTTTGTTTCAAGTTCCAACATATCATCAGCTCTGTGATACACATACATAATACAATCGCCATCTTTCTTAACTTCCTTTATCCAATTTTCTTTATCACACAGGATTTTTCTCCCTGTTTCTTTAGCAAAATAACTTTCGCCACTTCTTTCAACTTTGTTAACTATTTCAACATCTTATCTCCTCTTCACTATCACATTCTTTTCTCTCTCTGTTTCTCGGCTAACGGCTTGAGAGGAGAATACGTACAACCAAGGGGTTAATATTCTTTCTCAGTGTTCTTATCAAATTCCTTTGGTGGAGGCACATAAGACTGCGCTCCTAGCTTCTACTGTCTGCTATAACCCTGTAATGTACGGTTAATCTCAGAACAAGAACAAACACGTCAGGGGTAGTGGGGAGCAACGGCCCGTGACCCAACAGATCCCCCGGGCAGCCCCCCCTCCGACCTTAACCAGTCCCCAACCCCTCTCGTGTATAGCAAACAGTATACCACAAATACACTCACGACAGGACATTACACCTGCCACTCTTCGAACTGCAAAATTTCAGCAAGCTAAGATAACCCCAGGGGCAGACAACTCCCCTTAAACCCAGTTAAAGGTCGTCATTACAGTTACTCCCAGAGGCCGACAGCTCATCTGGGGGTAAGACATCTGTAACGCTTTCAGACTGCGGGGGGCTCCAGCAGCTGAGATTTCCCTCAAAGGTCCGACAAACCCTTGAGTAACCCGTCCTATAACCGTCTGCTACAATAACCCATCTCACTCCAGAGGCTGACAGCTCGTCTGGAGATGAGAACACACATGTAGCACTTTTAGACTGCTGAGTTTCGTAGCCCAAAGAATGGCAGACAGTGAACAAATACAGACAGCAGAAACCCATTGGCAGGTTCGTTAAAACAACCTCAGACGAGGAAATACCTGCCTCTAAGACAGTCTCAGCATACCGACAGAATCCAGCCATCAACCGAAAGATAAGAAAGTCGTACAGTGGTAAGAATATAAATCAAACTTACCGGTACTGTTAGGGCTGCGCAAACCCCCGTCTCATCTTTCAATTAAAGCTCAAATCCCTATCGCGGTATGACTTCAACTGTAGCCTGAGGTCCCGGGTTTCTGCACCATCTGTTATGGAAATGATTAAGAGCTCCAATCGAGCCCAAGGTTATCTGCTGCTGTCTCTAATTGGAAAGTGTGGATATGCATGCATATAAAAGTAAACACTCTGAGACATGCTCAGCTCCGTTACTTTTTACACTTCTAATTTATTCAAGGCGGTGCTAATGTTTTATACACACAAATACGTCATTGCTATGTTAGTCTAATAGGTACATCTCATTGGTTAAGATAGAAAAGAAGATGGAGAATTTTCATAACGAGGTTTGGCTGTCCTTGGTTTTATCTTCAGTTCCGCGTTCTTCTGATGTGTGGGATGTAGGGGGTACACGCCATCTTGAGAAAATATAGGAACAGAGCAAAACTGTATACTTATATAATGAGTAAGGAGAAAAATATGTATGCACATAAGAAAATAGACATTTTCAGATTATTATTATTATTATCTACATCACATTCCTTCACAGTGTGTGCTGTGCTCTTTGTCTCCCCCTACAGTGCAGTACCCAGCAGGACTAGGTGAGGTAAAGCACTGCCGTTTTTGAAAAGGCTTTCTGTATATGTGTGTATTCTTATGTGTGTTTATGTGTGTATTTATATATGTATATGTGTTTGTGTGTGTATATACAGTATATGTGTGTGTATATTATGTGTGTGTTTATCTATGTGTGTATGTGTGTGTTTAGATGCAGTGGTGGCCTGTGCATTAAGGGTGCACGGGCGCCGCCCCCTCTCTCCAGCCACCCCTCTATCACCAATAGATAGATTCATGCATTGCATGAATCTATCTATGGCCGCCGCTGCCACCCCCTATTCAGGCGCAGGGAACCTGAATTACAGCGGCGGGGGGTGTTTTTGAAGCACCGGATTAGAGCCATAGGCTCTAATAGGCATCAAAAAAGGTGACCTCTCCGCCAATCAGGTGCTCGGGTCTGTTACCTATCACCTGATTGGCTAAACCGATAGGCGCCGCTATTGGACGCCTATCAGGAGGAGAGGACGGGAGATGAGGACAGCAGGAGACACATGGAGGACCCCACTCGTCGCCGTCACCCACTGCCCCACCAAGACAGGGTAAGTGCCGGTGAGCGGTCGGGGGTCACACTGGGGGCATTCAAGGGCACAGTGGCAGCATTTGATGGACACACTGGCAGCATTTGATGGGCACACTGGCTGCGTTTGATGGGCACAGTGGCAGCGTTTGGCACAGTGGCTGCAATTGATGGCACAGTGGCTGCGTTTGATGGCACACTGGCAACATTTGATGGGCACAGTGGCAGCATTTGATGGGCACAGTGGCAGCATTTGATGGGCACAGTGGCAGCATTTAATGGGCACACTGGCAGCATTTGATGGACACACTGGCAGCATTTGATGGGCACTCTGGCAGCGTTTGGGCACTGTCCAGGGGTCAGGGGGGCCATTCATGATTTCTTGCATCGGGGCCCTGAAGGTTTTAGTTATGCCACTGGTGATTGCCTTAATCGTGGGTCCCTCTGTCACCATGTGCCCCCCCTCCACTGTCGAGGGGGCCCATGGCGAGCGAGAGACCAAAATGAGGTAGTCCCATAAGGCCACCAAACCTATAGAGAGAGAGGCAATCAATCTAAATAAAAATGTAAATCACAACACAAACAGGGTGAAGAAATGGCAACATATTTTGAAACCCACCATCTCCCAGCAGGGATGAGGGACTACTGTCAGTCCACGGCACACTGACGGCCGCCGGAGAGCTGAGAGAACCAGCATGTTTGTATCAGGTAAAAACAAAGCTCGACAGAGCAAGATATAACCAAGTAGAACCTGTCAGAGTACTGTTATTCCGCTATTTACCAGGGTATGAGTGCACAGAGGCGGTAATAAGCAGCCCGCTAAACACTTTACGGCCGCCACGAAGGACCCCTGCAAAGGGGGCCAAAATGACATGCCAGATTAGGGGCTCAGCGTCTTGCATCAATAAGGCCGACATATCCCGGAGGCACCATCTCGCAATTGGGGCGCCTCAGGGGGGCCCAGTTCTGTGAAGTTCTTGCAAGAAGTTGAGTGTCAGTTTAGGGTCAATTGAACGAAAAAACAAAACAAAAACACTAGCATCTGTGAAATCAGTTCTGTCTATTACCGACACAATAACCGCATGCTGGGTAGGAGGGCGGTCTGGGAGGCCGGGATTAAGCGCTGGTTCCGCGGCCAGGTGTAGCAAGATGGCCGCCGCTAGGCTGGAGCTACGGCCTGTCTCCCGGGCGGCCTCAGGCACTGTGAATCGCCGCAATATCCTCTCCGATCGGCTCGCCGGCCATCTGGTGGGCGTTGGGTGCTGTGTGGGGAGCAGGATTGCTGTGCTGGAGGACGGATGGCGAGGATTGTGCAGCAGGATGGCAGGAGCTCTGTGGCAACATGTCCTATCCAGACCCCGGTCAGGCCACGGCCCCGAACTTAATTGACTTTTCATTGAAGGAGGTCACATTTACTGAAATTCAAACTGAAGTGCTAACAACAGGTCAGGGCTCTGCTAGCCTCTGCCCAGCACTGGTAACATCTTCGTTCTCCGAATAGGACATGGTGAACTTCTATCCCCAGACACCAGTTCCAGAGACTTAGGATTTAATACAAAAGAAATACAAACGTGTCTGCGCTAGAATTCAAATATCAAATAAATAATTGCAGCAAATAAAAAGTGGTGAATCACTAAAAAATGAATAAATAAATAAGTAAATGCACATTAAGTTGATCAATAATAATCAGAAATATCTCTTAGTGATCTAACCTTAAAATCCTCAAAGTGCAAAGTGTAATCTAAAACACACAGTATAAGTGCAAAATCAAGGGTGAAATAGCAGCATTCCTCATAGAAGTCCTTATAGTTCAAAAAGTGCACATCCACAGAAATATAAATATAAAGTGCTCAGAAATATTGTCCATAATAGTGAAGTTCATCCATCTTGTTCTTCCAAAAGTGTAACACCGTAAAACATGCCTCAGTGTCTTCCAGTGACCCCCCAAAAGCATATGCGCTCACCTTACAATGTGTGACACAGTAATTAAACTCTGTCAAACAAGCTTTGGAGCCACTCCAGTGCTCAAAGGGAATTAACTTTGCAGACCTCCAGTGCTTCCAATCATGGTGTTATATGCAAGAAAAAGGAAACTCCATAGCGCAATATTGTAGGATAATAAAGGATCTTTTATTATAAACAAAAAAAACTCTCCCCTTATAGGGGTACTCACATGTTGTGGGTGCGTAAGTGCACCATCCCAAACAAGCATAGATACAAATAAGCCGTCCGTGGGGTATAGCGTGCGGTGCGGTGTGTGTCCCAAGCTCTCTCTCTCTGTTGACAGCTCCGTCCAGGCCCCTGGGGAGTTTAATTACTGTGTCACACATTGTAAGGTGAGCGCATATGCTTTTGGGGGGTCACTGGAAGACACTGAGGCATGTTTTACGGTGTTACACTTTTGGAAGAACAAGATGGATGAACTTCACTATTATGGACAATATTTCTGAGCACTTTATATTTATATTTCTGTGGATGTGCACTTTTTGAACTATAAGGACTTCTATGAGGAATGCTGCTATTTCACCCTTGATTTTGCACTTATACTGTGTGTTTTAGATTACACTTTGCACTTTGAGGATTTTAAGGTTAGATCACTAAGAGATATTTCTGATTATTATTGATCAACTTAATGTGCATTTACTTATTTATTTATTCATTTTTTAGTGATTCACCACTTTTTACTTGCTGCAATTATTTATTTGATATTTGAATTCTAGCGCAGACACGTTTGTATTTCTTTTGTATCACTCACACGGTAATGGAACGTGGTTAGTGTTTGCAGCTTATTTTCACTTGGATCCTTTGTATATATTTTTTATTTTATTATAAGGCATTAACCCGTATGTGGCTCGCAAGGCTCATCTAGTTTTACTTAGGATTTAATAGACTTCTCTTCTGAGGAAGCACAATCCAATGAGCCTCCAGCAGAAGAGCTGGCATCAGGGCCAAACATAAGCTTCAGCCCCCCTTAGAGAAGTGGCAGTCAGCCTTTCTCCCACCATACTGACAGAAACATGGAATTTTCTGCCAGCAGCATTGGTGAAGTTACCAATAACTTCTCCAAGGTAAGCTGGGTTCCACAAGCCCCCCCCCCCCCCCCGCCACAAGCCAGATCAGCAATTAAGTAGTATGCAGAAATCTCTCCATTAAACTCCCTGACAGATATAAGATACTGTCAGGTGGTTTAGCTCTCCATCCTCCACCAAACATTGAAGCATTGCTTTTGGGTGGATTGATAAACAAATAATTACACACAAATCCTGCTGATGTAACGATTGGTCATCTTTGTGTTTTGTAGGACAATGGAACATCTGGATCCTCGTCTGATACAGGTAATATACATCATTCCTATAATTCATCTTATCATAATGCTCTTATACAGTGCTGTATTTTGGCCTAGGCCTAGGGCGGCACTTTGCAGGGGGGCAGCAAAAAAGCCGCCCCCCCCCCCCGAAAATGGCAATGGCGCCCTCTTCCCGACTCCCGCACAGCAGGGCCAACATCAGGGGAGTACAGCTTCATACCCCGTACACACGGTCGGACTTTGTTCGGACATTCCGACAACAAAATCCATGGATTTTTTCCGACGGATGTTGGCTCAAACTTGTCTTGCATACACACGGTCACACAAAGTTGTCGGAAAATCCGATCATTCTGAACGCGGTGACGTAAAACACGTACATCGGGACTATAAACGGGGCAGTGGCCAAAAGCTTTCATCTCTTTATTTATTCTGAGCATGTGTGGCACTTTGTCCGTCGGATTTGTGTACACACGATCAGAATTTCCGACAACACGCTCCGATTGGACATTTTTCATCGGAAAATCCGACCGTGTGTACAGGGCATAAGAGTGCAGTGGTGTCCCGGGTGCGGAGGGGGCCAGAAAGCAGTTTAAGTAAGAGCTGTCAAGCCGCCCCCCCGTAAACCCGTGATTCTCTCTCTGAGTGGCCCTCTGCTGTGGCCAATCATGGGGAGGAAAACAGCGGTCAGGAAGCTGGGCGGCGGCACAGCAAAACCAATTAGAGCCGCTCTCTCTCTCTTCTCTCTTCGGCTGACAGAAAGGGGAGGGGGGGCGAGCGGGGGAGTTCTCTGGTAAATGGAGCAGCAGCGCTGTGACAGGGAGAGGGGAGATGCGGGCTGTCTGTGTATCTCCCCCGCTCGCCCCCCTCCCCTTTCTGTCAGCCAAAGAGAGAGAGCGGCTCTAATTGGTTTTGACGTGCCACCGCCCAGCCTCCTGCCCGCTGTTTCTCACCCCATAATTGGCCACAGCAGAGTGCCAATCAGAAGACTCTGGGGGCATTATGGGAAAAGTAGTCCCTGAAGAGTGGAGCCCCTGTGTGTCCACAGACATCAGGCTACAGGCCCCAGCATGCATGCACTCTACTGAGGGGGGTGTTAGAGGAGAAAAAGAGAGTACTGTGCTGGGGGAAGCCAGATAAGAAGTGACACTGTACCCGCACCACCAGAGAGCCACGCTGTACCCGCACCACCAGAGAGCCACGCTGTACCCGCACCACCAGAGAGCCACGCTGTACACACATCACCAGAGCCACGCTGTACCCGCACCACCAGAGAGCCACGCTGTACCCGCACCACCAGAGAGCCACGCTGTACCCGCACCACCAGAGAGCCACGCTGTACACACATCACCAGAGCCACGCTGTACCCGCACCACCAGAGAGCCACGCTGTACCCGCACCACCAGAGAGCCACGCTGTACCCGCACCACCAGAGAGCCACGCTGTACACACATCACCAGAGCCACGCTGTACCCGCACCACCAGAGAGCCACGCTGTACACACATCACCAGAGCCACGCTGTACCCGCACCACCAGAGAGCCACGCTGTACACACATCACCAGAGCCACGCTGTACCCGCACCACCAGAGAGCCACGCTGTACCCGCACCACCAGAGAGCCACGCTGTACACACATCACCAGAGCCACGCTGTACCCGCACCACCAGAGAGCCACGCTGTACCCGCACCACCAGAGAGCCACGCTGTACACACATATCACCAGAGCCACGCTGTACCCGCACCACCAGAGAGCCACACTGTACCCACACCACCAGAGCCACGCTGTACACACATCACCAGAGAGCCACGCTGTACCCGCACCACCAGAGAGCCACGCTGTACCCGCACCACCAGAGAGCCACGCTGTACCCGCACCACCAGAGAGCCACGCTGTACACACATCACCAGAGCCACGCTGTACCCGCACCACCAGAGAGCCACGCTGTACCCACACTACCAGAGAGCCACGCTGTACACACATCACCAGAGCCACGCTGTACCCGCACCACCAGAGAGCCACGCTGTACCCGCACCACCAGAGAGCCATGCTGTACACACATCACCAGAGCCACGCTGTACCCACACCACCAGAGAGCCACGCTGTACCCGCACCACCAGAGAGCCACGCTGTACACACATCACCAGAGCCACGCTGTACCCACACCACCAGAGAGCCACGCTGTACCAGCACCACCAGAGCCACGCTGTACACACATCACCAGAGAGCCACGCTGTACCCGCACCACCAGAGAGCCACGCTGTACCCACACCACCAGAACCACGCTGTACACACATCACCAGAGCCACGCTGTACCCGCACCACCAGAGAGCCACGCTGTACCCGCACCACCAGAGCCACACTGTACACACATCACCAGAGAGCCACGCTGTACCCGCATCACCAGAGAGCCACGCTGTACCCGCACCACCAGAGAGCCACGCTGTACCCGCACCACCAGAGCCACGCTGTACACACATCACCAGAGAGCCACGCTGTACCCGCACCACCAGAGAGCCACGCTGTACCCGCACCACCAGAGCCACGCTGTACACACATCACCAGAGCCACGCTGTACCCGCACCACCAGAGAGCCACACTGTACCCGCACCACCAGAGCCACGCTGTACACACATCACCAGAGAGCCACGCTGTACCCGCACCACCAGAGAGCCACGCTGTACCCGCACCACCAGAGCCACGCTGTACACCCACCACCAGAGAGCCACGCTGTACCCGCACCACCAGAGAGCCACACTGTACCCGCACCACCAGAGCCACGCTGTACACACATCACCAGAGAGCCACGCTGTACCCGCACCACCAGAGAGCCACGCTGTACCCGCACCACCAGAGAGCCACGCTGTACCCGCACCACCAGAGAGCCACGCTGTACCCGCACCACCAGAGAGCCACGCTGTACCCGCACCACCAGAGAGCCACGCTGTACACGCATCACCAGAGAGCCACGCTGTACCCGCACCACCAGAGAGCCACGCTGTACCCGCACCACCAGAGCCACACTGTACACACATCACCAGAGAGCCACGCTGTACCCGCACCACCAGAGAGTCACGCTGTACCCGCACCACCAGAGAGTCACGCTGTACCCGCACCACCAGAGAGCCACGCTGTACCCGCACCACCAGAGAGCCACGCTGTACCCGCACCACCAGAGCCACGCTGTACCCGCACCACCAGAGCCATGCTGTACCCGCACCACCAGAGCCACGCTGTACCTGCACCACCAGAGCCACGCTGTACACACATCACCAGAGCCACGCTGTACCCGCACCACCAGAGCCACGCTGTACACACATCACCAGAGCCATGCTGTACCCGCACCACCAGAGCCACGCTGTACACACATCACCAGAGCCACGCTGTACCCGCACCACCAGAGCCACGCTGTACACACATCACCAGAGCCACGTAGTACCCGCACCACCAGAGCCACTCTGTACAAACATCACCAGAGCCACGCTGTACCCGCACCACCAGAGCCACGCTGTACCCGCACCACCAGAGAGCCACGCTGTACCCGCACCACCAGAGAGCCACGCTGCACCCGCACCACCAGAGAGGGAGCCACACTGTACCCGCACCACCAAAGAGAGAGCCACGCTGTACCCGCACGACCAGAGAGCCACGCTGTACCCGCACGACCAGAGAGCCACGCTGTACCCGCACGACCAGAAAGCCACGCTGTACTCACACCCCCAGAAGAGGGAGCCACGCTGTACCCGCACCACCAGAGAGGGAGCCACGCTGTACCCGCACCACCAGAGAGGGAGCCACGCTGTACCCGCACCACCAGAGAGGGAGCCACGCTGTACCCGCACCACCAGAGAGCCACGCTGTACCCGCACCACCAGAGAGCCACGCTGTACACACATCACCAGAGCCACGCTGTACCCGCACCACCAGAGAGCCACGCTGTACCCACACTACCAGAGAGCCACGCTGTACACACATCACCAGAGCCACGCTGTACCCGCACCACCAGAGAGCCACGCTGTACCCGCACCACCAGAGAGCCACGCTGTACACACATCACCAGAGCCACGCTGTACCCACACCACCAGAGAGCCACGCTGTACCCGCACCACCAGAGAGCCACGCTGTACACACATCACCAGAGCCACGCTGTACCCACACCACCAGAGAGCCACGCTGTACCAGCACCACCAGAGCCACGCTGTACACACATCACCAGAGAGCCACGCTGTACCCGCACCACCAGAGAGCCACGCTGTACCCACACCACCAGAACCACGCTGTACACACATCACCAGAGCCACGCTGTACCCGCACCACCAGAGAGCCACACTGTACCCGCACCACCAGAGCCACGCTGTACACACATCACCAGAGAGCCACGCTGTACCCGCACCACCAGAGAGCCACGCTGTACCCGCACCACCAGAGCCACGCTGTACACCCACCACCAGAGAGCCACGCTGTACCCGCACCACCAGAGAGCCACACTGTACCCGCACCACCAGAGCCACGCTGTACACACATCACCAGAGAGCCACGCTGTACCCGCACCACCAGAGAGCCACGCTGTACCCGCACCACCAGAGAGCCACGCTGTACCCGCACCACCAGAGAGCCACGCTGTACCCGCACCACCAGAGAGCCACGCTGTACACGCATCACCAGAGAGCCACGCTGTACCCGCACCACCAGAGAGCCACGCTGTACCCGCACCACCAGAGCCACACTGTACACACATCACCAGAGAGCCACGCTGTACCCGCACCACCAGAGAGTCACGCTGTACCCGCACCACCAGAGAGTCACGCTGTACCCGCACCACCAGAGAGCCACGCTGTACCCGCACCACCAGAGAGCCACGCTGTACCCGCACCACCAGAGCCACGCTGTACCCGCACCACCAGAGCCATGCTGTACCCGCACCACCAGAGCCACGCTGTACCTGCACCACCAGAGCCACGCTGTACACACATCACCAGAGCCACGCTGTACCCGCACCACCAGAGCCACGCTGTACACACATCACCAGAGCCATGCTGTACCCGCACCACCAGAGCCACGCTGTACACACATCACCAGAGCCACGCTGTACCCGCACCACCAGAGCCACGCTGTACACACATCACCAGAGCCACGTAGTACCCGCACCACCAGAGCCACTCTGTACAAACATCACCAGAGCCACGCTGTACCCGCACCACCAGAGCCACGCTGTACCCGCACCTCCAGAGAGCCACGCTGTACCCGCACCACCAGAGAGCCACGCTGTACCCGCACCACCAGAGAGCCACGCTGCACCCGCACCACCAGAGAGGGAGCCACACTGTACCCGCACCACCAAAGAGAGAGCCACGCTGTACCCGCACGACCAGAGAGCCACGCTGTACCCGCACGACCAGAGAGCCACGCTGTACCCGCACGACCAGAAAGCCACGCTGTACTCACACCCCCAGAAGAGGGAGCCACGCTGTACCCGCACCACCAGAGAGGGAGCCACGCTGTACCCGCACCACCAGAGAGGGAGCCACGCTGTACCCGCACCACCAGAGAGGGAGCCACGCTGTACCCGCACCACCAGAGAGCCACGCTGTACCCGCACCACCAGAGAGCCACGCTGTACACACATCACCAGAGCCACGCTGTACCCGCACCACCAGAGAGCCACGCTGTACCCACACTACCAGAGAGCCACGCTGTACACACATCACCAGAGCCACGCTGTACCCGCACCACCAGAGAGCCACGCTGTACCCGCACCACCAGAGAGCCACGCTGTACACACATCACCAGAGCCACGCTGTACCCACACCACCAGAGAGCCACGCTGTACCCGCACCACCAGAGAGCCACGCTGTACACACATCACCAGAGCCACGCTGTACCCACACCACCAGAGAGCCACGCTGTACCAGCACCACCAGAGCCACGCTGTACACACATCACCAGAGAGCCACGCTGTACCCGCACCACCAGAGAGCCACGCTGTACCCACACCACCAGAACCACGCTGTACACACATCACCAGAGCCACGCTGTACCCGCACCACCAGAGAGCCACGCTGTACCCGCACCACCAGAGCCACGCTGTACACACATCACCAGAGAGCCACGCTGTACCCGCACCACCAGAGAGCCACGCTGTACCCGCACCACCAGAGCCACGCTGTACACACATCACCAGAGAGCCACGCTGTACCCGCACCACCAGAGAGCCACGCTGTACCCGCACCACCAGAGCCACGCTGTACACGCATCACCAGAGCCACGCTGTACCCGCACCACCAGAGAGCCACACTGTACCCGCACCACCAGAGCCACGCTGTACACACATCACCAGAGAGCCACGCTGTACCCGCACCACCAGAGAGCCACGCTGTACCCGCATCACCAGAGAGCCACGCTGTACCCGCACCACCAGAGAGCCACGCTGTACCCGCACCACCAGAGAGCCACGCTGTACCGGCACCACCAGAGCCACGCTGTACACACATCACCAGAGAGCCACGCTGTACCCGCACCACCAGAGAGCCACGCTGTACCCGCACCACCAGAGCCACGCTGTACACCCACCACCAGAGAGCCACGCTGTACCCGCACCACCAGAGAGCCACACTGTACCCGCACCACCAGAGCCACGCTGTACACACATCACCAGAGAGCCACGCTGTACCCGCACCACCAGAGAGCCACGCTGTACCCGCACCACCAGAGAGCCACGCTGTACCCGCACCACCAGAGAGCCACGCTGTACCCGCACCACCAGAGAGCCACGCTGTACCCGCACCACCAGAGAGCCACGCTGTACCCGCACCACCAGAGAGCCACGCTGTACACGCATCACCAGAGAGCCACGCTGTACCCGCACCACCAGAGAGCCACGCTGTACCCGCACCACCAGAGCCACACTGTACACACATCACCAGAGAGCCACGCTGTACCCGCACCACCAGAGAGTCACGCTGTACCCGCACCACCAGAGAGTCACGCTGTACCCGCACCACCAGAGAGCCACGCTGTACCCGCACCACCAGAGAGCCACGCTGTACCCACACCACCAGAACCACGCTGTACACACATCACCAGAGCCACGCTGTACCCGCACCACCAGAGAGGGAGCCACGCTGTACCCGCACCACCAGAGAGGGAGCCACGCTGTACCCGCACCACCAGAGAGCCACGCTGTACCCGCACCACCAGAGAGCCACGCTGTACCCGCACCACCAGAGAGCCACGCTGCACCCGCACCACCAGAGAGGGAGCCACACTGTACCCGCACCACCAAAGAGAGAGCCACGCTGTACCCGCACGACCAGAGAGCCACGCTGTACCCGCACAACCAGAGAGCCACGCTGTACCCGCACGACCAGAAAGCCACGCTGTACTCACACCCCCAGAAGAGGGAGCCACGCTGTACCCGCACCACCAGAGAGGGAGCCACGCTGTACCCGCACCACCAGAGAGGGAGCCACGCTGTACCCGCACCACCAGAGAGGGAGCCACGCTGTACCCGCACCACCAGAGAGCCACGCTGTACCCGCACCACCAGAGAGCCACGCTGTACACACATCACCAGAGCCACGCTGTACCCGCACCACCAGAGAGCCACGCTGTACCCACACTACCAGAGAGCCACGCTGTACACACATCACCAGAGCCACGCTGTACCCGCACCACCAGAGAGCCACGCTGTACCCGCACCACCAGAGAGCCACGCTGTACACACATCACCAGAGCCACGCTGTACCCACACCACCAGAGAGCCACGCTGTACCCGCACCACCAGAGAGCCACGCTGTACACACATCACCAGAGCCACGCTGTACCCACACCACCAGAGAGCCACGCTGTACCAGCACCACCAGAGCCACGCTGTACACACATCACCAGAGAGCCACGCTGTACCCGCACCACCAGAGAGCCACGCTGTACCCACACCACCAGAACCACGCTGTACACACATCACCAGAGCCACGCTGTACCCGCACCACCAGAGAGCCACGCTGTACCCGCACCACCAGAGCCACGCTGTACACACATCACCAGAGAGCCACGCTGTACCGCACCACCAGAGAGCCACGCTGTACCCGCACCACCAGAGAGCCACGCTGTACCCGCACCACCAGAGCCACGCTGTACACACATCACCAGAGAGCCACGCTGTACCCGCACCACCAGAGAGCCACGCTGTACCCGCACCACCAGAGCCACGCTGTACACGCATCACCAGAGCCACGCTGTACCCGCACCACCAGAGAGCCACACTGTACCCGCACCACCAGAGCCACGCTGTACACACATCACCAGAGAGCCACGCTGTACCCGCACCACCAGAGAGCCACGCTGTACCCGCACCACCAGAGAGCCACGCTGTACCCGCACCACCAGAGAGCCACGCTGTACCCGCACCACCAGAGAGCCACGCTGTACCGGCACCACCAGAGCCACGCTGTACACACATCACCAGAGAGCCACGCTGTACCCGCACCACCAGAGAGCCACGCTGTACCCGCACCACCAGAGCCACGCTGTACACCCACCACCAGAGAGCCACGCTGTACCCGCACCACCAGAGAGCCACACTGTACCCGCACCACCAGAGCCACGCTGTACACACATCACCAGAGAGCCACGCTGTACCCGCACCACCAGAGAGCCACGCTGTACCCGCACCACCAGAGAGCCACGCTGTACCCGCACCACCAGAGAGCCACGCTGTACCCGCACCACCAGAGAGCCACGCTGTACCCGCACCACCAGAGAGCCACGCTGTACCCGCACCACCAGAGAGCCACGCTGTACACGCATCACCAGAGAGCCACGCTGTACCCGCACCACCAGAGAGCCACTCTGTACCCGCACCACCAGAGCCACACTGTACACACATCACCAGAGAGCCACGCTGTACCCGCACCACCAGAGAGTCACGCTGTACCCGCACCACCAGAGAGTCACGCTGTACCCGCACCACCAGAGAGCCACGCTGTACCCGCACCACCAGAGAGCCACGCTGTACCCACACCACCAGAACCACGCTGTACACACATCACCAGAGCCACGCTGTACCCGCACCACCAGAGAGGGAGCCACGCTGTACCCGCACCACCAGAGAGGGAGCCACGCTGTACCCGCACCACCAGAGAGCCACGCTGTACCCGCACCACCAGAGAGCCACGCTGTACACACATCACCAGAGCCACGCTGTACCCGCACCACCAGAGAGCCACGCTGTACCCACACTACCAGAGAGCCACGCTGTACACACATCACCAGAGCCACGCTGTACCCGCACCACCAGAGAGCCACGCTGTACCCGCACCACCAGAGAGCCACGCTGTACACACATCACCAGAGCCACGCTGTACCCACACCACCAGAGAGCCACGCTGTACCCGCACCACCAGAGAGCCACGCTGTACACACATCACCAGAGCCACGCTGTACCCACACCACCAGAGAGCCACGCTGTACCAGCACCACCAGAGCCACGCTGTACACACATCACCAGAGAGCCACGCTGTACCCGCACCACCAGAGAGCCACGCTGTACCCACACCACCAGAACCACGCTGTACACACATCACCAGAGCCACGCTGTACCCGCACCACCAGAGAGCCACGCTGTACCCGCACCACCAGAGCCACGCTGTACACACATCACCAGAGAGCCACGCTGTACCCGCACCACCAGAGAGCCACGCTGTACCCGCACCACCAGAGAGCCACGCTGTACCCGCACCACCAGAGCCACGCTGTACACACATCACCAGAGAGCCACGCTGTACCCGCACCACCAGAGAGCCACGCTGTACCCGCACCACCAGAGCCACGCTGTACACACATCACCAGAGCCACGCTGTACCCGCACCACCAGAGAGCCACACTGTACCCGCACCACCAGAGCCACGCTGTACACACATCACCAGAGAGCCACGCTGTACCCGCACCACCAGAGAGCCACGCTGTACCCGCACCACCAGAGAGCCACGCTGTACCCGCACCACCAGAGAGCCACGCTGTACCCGCACCACCAGAGAGCCACGCTGTACCGGCACCACCAGAGCCACGCTGTACACACATCACCAGAGAGCCACGCTGTACCCGCACCACCAGAGAGCCACGCTGTACCCGCACCACCAGAGCCACGCTGTACACCCACCACCAGAGAGCCACGCTGTACCCGCACCACCAGAGAGCCACACTGTACCCGCACCACCAGAGCCACGCTGTACACACATCACCAGAGAGCCACGCTGTACCCGCACCACCAGAGAGCCACGCTGTACCCGCACCACCAGAGAGCCACGCTGTACCCGCACCACCAGAGAGCCACGCTGTACCCGCACCACCAGAGAGCCACGCTGTACCCGCACCACCAGAGAGCCACGCTGTACCCGCACCACCAGAGAGCCACGCTGTACACGCATCACCAGAGAGCCACGCTGTACCCGCACCACCAGAGAGCCACGCTGTACCCGCACCACCAGAGCCACACTGTACACACATCACCAGAGAGCCACGCTGTACCCGCACCACCAGAGAGTCACGCTGTACCCGCACCACCAGAGAGTCACGCTGTACCCGCACCACCAGAGAGTCACGCTGTACCCGCACCACCAGAGAGCCACGCTGTACCCGCACCACCAGAGAGCCACGCTGTACCCACACCACCAGAACCACGCTGTACACACATCACCAGAGCCACGCTGTACCCGCACCACCAGAGAGCCACGCTGTACCCGCACCACCAGAGCCACACTGTACACACATCACCAGAGAGCCACGCTGTACCCGCACCACCAGAGAGCCACGCTGTACCCGCACCACCAGAGAGCCACGCTGTACCCGCACCACCAGAGCCACGCTGTACACACATCACCAGAGAGCCACGCTGTACCCGCACCACCAGAGAGCCACGCTGTACCCGCACCACCAGAGCCACGCTGTACACACTTCACCAGAGCCACGCTGTACCCGCACCACCAGAGAGCCACACTGTACCCGCACCACCAGAGCCACGCTGTACACACATCACCAGAGAGCCACGCTGTACCCGCACCACCAGAGAGCCACGCTGTACCCGCACCACCAGAGAGCCACGCTGTACCCGCACCACCAGAGAGCCACGCTGTACCGGCACCACCAGAGCCACGCTGTACACACATCACCAGAGAGCCACGCTGTACCCGCACCACCAGAGAGCCACGCTGTACCCGCACCACCAGAGCCACGCTGTACACCCACCACCAGAGAGCCACGCTGTACCCGCACCACCAGAGAGCCACACTGTACCCGCACCACCAGAGCCACGCTGTACACACATCACCAGAGAGCCACGCTGTACCCGCACCACCAGAGAGCCACGCTGTACCCGCACCACCAGAGAGCCACGCTGTACCCGCACCACCAGAGAGCCACGCTGTACCCGCACCACCAGAGAGCCACGCTGTACCCGCACCACCAGAGAGCCACGCTGTACCCGCACCACCAGAGAGCCACGCTGTACCCGCACCACCAGAGAGCCACGCTGTACACGCATCACCAGAGAGCCACGCTGTACCCGCACCACCAGAGAGCCACGCTGTACCCGCACCACCAGAGCCACACTGTACACACATCACCAGAGAGTCACGCTGTACCCGCACCACCAGAGAGTCACGCTGTACCCGCACCACCAGAGAGCCACGCTGTACCCGCACCACCAGAGAGCCACGCTGTACCCGCACCACCAGAGCCACGTTGTACCCGCACCACCAGAGCCATGCTGTACCCGCACCACCAGAGCCACGCTGTACCTGCACCACCAGAGCCACGCTGTACACACATCACCAGAGCCACGCTGTACCCGCACCACCAGAGCCACGCTGTACACACATCACCAGAGCCATGCTGTACCCGCACCACCAGAGCCACGCTGTACACACATCACCAGAGCCACGCTGTACCCGCACCACCAGAGCCACGCTGTACACACATCACCAGAGCCACGTAGTACCCGCACCACCAAAGCCACTCTGTACAAACATCACCAGAGCCACGCTGTACCCGCACCACCAGAGCCACGCTGTACCCGCACCACCAGAGCCACGCTGTACCCGCACCACCAGAGCCACGCTGTACCCGCACCACCAGAGAGCCACGCTGTACCCGCACCACCAGAGAGCCACGCTGCACCCGCACCACCAGAGAGGGAGCCACACTGTACCCGCACCACCAAAGAGAGAGCCACGCTGTACCCGCACGACCAGAGAGCCACGCTGTACCCGCACGACCAGAGAGCCACGCTGTACCCGCACGACCAGAAAGCCACGCTGTACTCGCACCCCCAGAAGAGGGAGCCACGCTGTACCCGCACCACCAGAGAGGGAGCCACGCTGTACCCGCACCACCAGAGAGGGAGCCACGCTGTACCCGCACCACCAGAGAGGGAGCCACGCTGTACCCGCACCACCAGAGAGCCACGCTGTACCCGCACCACCAGAGAGCCACGCTGTACACACATCACCAGAGAGCCACGCTGTACCCGCACCACCAGAGAGCCACGCTGTACACACATCACCAGAGAGCCACGCTGTACCCGCACCACCAGAGAGCCACGCTGTACCCGCACCACCAGAGAGCCACGCTGTACCCGCACCACCAGAGCCACGCTGTACACACATCACCAGAGAGCCACGCTGTACCCGCACCACCAGAGAGCCACGCTGTACCCGCACCACCAGAGAGCCACGCTGTACCCGCACCACCAGAGCCACGCTGTACACACATCACCAGAGAGCCACGCTGTACCCGCACCACCAGAGAGCCACGCTGTACCCGCACCACCAGAGAGCCACGCTGTACCCGCACCACCAGAGAGCCACACTGTACCCGCACCACCAGAGCCACGCTGTACACACATCACCAGAGAGCCACGCTGTACCCGCACCACCAGAGAGCCACGCTGTACCCGCACCACCAGAGAGCCACGCTGTACCCGCACCACCAGAGAGCCACGCTGTACCCGCACCACCAGAGAGCCACGCTGTACCCGCACCACCAGAGAGCCACGCTGTACCCGCACCACCAGAGAGCCACGCTGTACCCGCACCACCAGAGAGCCACGCTGTACCCGCACCACCAGAGAGCCACGCTGTACACGCATCACCAGAGAGCCACGCTGTACCCGCACCACCAGAGAGCCACGCTGTACCCGCACCACCAGAGCCACACTGTACACACATCACCAGAGAGCCACGCTGTACCCGCACCACCAGAGAGTCATGCTGTACCCGCACCACCAGAGAGTCACGCTGTACCCGCACCACCAGAGAGTCACGCTGTACCCGCACCACCAGAGAGCCACGCTGTACCCGCACCACCAGAGAGCCACGCTGTACCTGCACCACCAGAGCCACGCTGTACACACATCACCAGAGCCACGCTGTACCCGCACCACCAGAGCCACGCTGTACACACATCACCAGAGCCATGCTGTACCCGCACCACCAGAGCCACGCTGTACACACATCACCAGAGCCACGCTGTACCCGCACCACCAGAGCCACGCTGTACACACATCACCAGAGCCACGTAGTACCCGCACCACCAGAGCCACTCTGTACAAACATCACCAGAGCCACGCTGTACCCGCACCACCAGAGCCACGCTGTACCCGCATCACCAGAGCCACGCTGTACCCGCACCACCAGAGAGCCACGCTGTACCCGCACCACCAGAGAGCCACGCTGTACCCGCACCACCAGAGAGCCACGCTGCACCCGCACCACCAGAGAGGGAGCCACACTGTACCCGCACCACCAAAGAGAGAGCCACGCTGTACCCGCACGACCAGAGAGCCACGCTGTACCCGCACGACCAGAGAGCCACGCTGTACCCGCACGACCAGAAAGCCACGCTGTACTCGCACCCCCAGAAGAGGGAGCCACGCTGTACCCGCACCACCAGAGAGGGAGCCACGCTGTACCCGCACCACCAGAGAGGGAGCCACGCTGTACCCGCACCACCAGAGAGGGAGCCACGCTGTACCCGCAGCACCAGAGAGAGCCACGCTGTTTCCGCACCACCAGAGAGAGAGCCACGCTGTTTCCGCACCACCAGAGAGAGAGCCACGCTGTTTCCGCACCACCAGAGAGAGAGCCACGCTGTTTCCGCACCACCAGAGAGAGAGCCACGCTGTTTCCGCACCACCAGAGAGAGAGCCATGCTGTTTCCGCACCACCAGAGAGAGAGCCACGCTGTTTCCGCACCACCAGAGAGAGAGCCATGCTGTTTCCACAACACCAGAGGGGGAGAAAGATAAAGCCACTGCCAGGGTACAGACATGCTACACTACTGACTAGAGTCAGGCGGTCACAGCACCGGTCCCTGCTAGATCGGACGGCGCATTCCTGCATTTCCTCTCATCTACCTGAGGCACCACAATGATAAAGCCCCTGCTTTCCCTCTTTTGGATACCTGATGTTACATTTTTTGAGAGGCTCCAGGCTGTGGCCGATTGCTGTTTCCAATCCAATTCAGATACTTTATACCCATGATCAAATTGTGATCATCTACATACAATCATTATTGACAGGTTTATGCAACCTTACCATACCCAATTGAATCTCTAGCTCCTGAGGAAGCGTTCTGCGTAACGCGAAACATGTAGAGCAACTAGAGAACATTTCACTGTGGATTACCAAACCTGCTGTATCTTGTCTGCTATAATCATGTGCTTGTCTACTGTTCAGTGCTCAGGGGAAGTATTTCTCCTATATATGGACTAAGCGATATATGTGTATATTTATAACTTTCCTTATGCTACACAAACTTGCAGGATAGTATCCATACGGTGTATTATTACTAGGGTTTACATCTAGCCTGAATTGCTTTTAAATAATCCATGTGTATCTATTGTCTTTTATATATTTTTCTAATAAAACACCCTTATCAAACTTATTTTTTGTAGTATAATACTATTGTGCCCTCAAAGTCCCATGCCTAGAGTCTTTCTTTTTACAATCCGATTTCTGGGGACGCTGGCACAAATTGCTACTGAGTACCTGCAGAGTCACCCTGCTTATTGAGGTACTTTGGCACTAGGTTCTTCATTTGATACTGACTAGAGTCAGCCTGGGCAACCCAGAGTGAGCGAACGTCCAGCCGGAGGGATCACTGTTGCAGTTTCACCGGGTCTGGTAAGAGAGCCTGTTGGCCATTATCCATTACTGTTCCCAGGGACTGAGCCATTAGGAAGTGCCTAACCTGATATCCTCTAGGCCTTGTTGACCGCCACAATGAGCTCCAACGCTGGGTCTCCAGTCCAAAAATTAAGGGTGGGATGACACAATTTTTACAGCTCCAGGTGACACCAAACCTAGTAACGCCACTGTCCCGGAGCCCACAACAAGTTCCGGCACTGAGCTTCAGTAACTGGCAGACAGAGTGCGCTAGCGTGGGCACCCAGGACATCTGCCACCTGGGGTCCCACAAGCGCCGATCAGCTTTCCGTAGCAGCCGCCACCTCTCTCCCCACTGTCAGCCACACACACTCTTCGGCTCCTCCTCCTTCTCGGCTTTAATGTTCTAGTGTACACAGTCAGGAGGAGAAGGAGCCACAGAGGAGGGACACGACTTCAGTGCATGAGCCGCGCTGCCGCTCTGAGGTCTGTGTATAGTTTACAGTGGAGGGGGACACAGTAACCGGGAAGGGGGGCAGATAACAGATGCACACATGGATGAGGGGAGGGGGGGGATATGTGCTGGGTGCTTTGGGAGGGGAGAGGATATGTGCTAGTGGGGGGGGGTCTGATCCTTCCCTCCCAAAGCAACCAGCACATATCCCCTTACCCCCCAAATGAAAAGATGCCGCATCCCTCTCTGTCCTCCTCTTGTGGTGTCCCTCTGTCCTCCTCCAATGAAGATGACAGGGCGGATCTTAAAAAGGAAGGGGTGTGGCCTTGACAGGAAGGGGTGGGTCATATTTAAATTAGGGAGTGTGCAAGGTCAGTCAGGCCTAGGGCAGCACAAAACCTAAATACACCACTGCTCTTATATCGGGAACTTCTAGTTGACCAGCTTGCAGTGCCTTTGGTCAGGTCATTCTAAGACATTCAGGTTGTGGAGTGTAGCTCTGGTTGTGTGTTTTTAGTTCTTTTTTTTCAAAAAAATGTTATTTAGAGAAATAAAGTGAAATACAATGTTGTCATATAAAATATAGGTAAACATAGAGCGACACTTGTTGTAGATGTAAGAGTTACAACTTATGCATAAAGAAACAGCATGAACTGTTCTCTATCCTAATATCCAATGAGAATCTATGTAACTACAGGTTAGACAAAAAGAGAACTCCTCTATAACAGAGCTTGTGATGGTTGGTGTCATGAACATTAATATGTCTTCTGTCTTGTGCCAAGAAAAATCAGGGTAGGGCTAGTATAATTAGTGAAGAGATGTCTGTTTTTTTTCCTAGTCATACTTACCCTCGGTGGATGGAGCATCAGACTGATGCTGCATCTGCCCCCCCGGCGTCTCTACACTGAGAACCGAGACACCGAACACCGCCGATGGTTCGGTTCTCACTCCTCCCCGAGCAGAGCGACGCCGACTGTCAGTCAGCATCACTTCTGCTCTACTCATTGGAGCTCTGGGCTGTGGAGTGGTGGGGAGCGGACATCTCAGCGGCTCGCTGAGATAGCCATCAATTAGGGCAGCTGGTGGATCAAGACTTGGAAGTCGTGATGACGCACTGCCCCGACTGATGACAGGGACCTCAGCGGAGAGCGGACTTCAGACCGCTCTCCGCTGAAAACGGGTCACGGGAATGCAAAACTAATTGCACTCCTGTGACCCAGAGGAGAAGCCCAGCCCAAAAAGCTCAGACTGGACTTCTCCTTTTAAATGTTTAAATAGTTGCATGAGAGATGCGTCCAGGGTTGCCAACTGCCAGTAAATTTACTGACAGTTTGTAAAAATCAGTGATTTTTTTTTACAACTGCCAGTAAATATCAGGGGCTGATAATTTAATGCTGTGTTGACTTTTTAAGTGTAAATCAAGCCAATTACTTTATCGGTATTGTCAGTGTTTCCATATCATGTTTATACTGTTCAAATATGCACTGTGTTAGTTTTCAATAGGAGTTTATTTAATTTCTCAGGTTGTCAGCAAAAAATGTGCCCCGCCAGTAAATTTTCCATATTTTGTCAGTAAAAAATGCTGCCGGAGATTGGCAACCCTGGATGCATCTAATGCCGCGTACACACGAATGGTTTGTCCGTCAGAATAAACTCCAAAGGTTTCCCCGACTGAACTCCGACGGAATTCCATTCCAGCGGTCTTGCCTACACACGGTCAATCCAAAGTCCGACTGTTCAGAACGCGGTGACGTACAACACGTACAACAGGACTAGAAAAAGGATGTTCAATAGCCAGTAGCCAATCGCTTACGTCACTTACTTGCTTCAGAGCATGCGTTGTTTTTGGTCCGTCGGAACAGCATACAGACGATCGGTTTTCCCGATAGGAATTGGTTCCGACGGAAAGATTTAGAACGTTCCATTTCTAGGTCCCTCAGAATTTTCGAAAGAAAAAGTCCGATGAGGCCCACACACGATCGGAATATCCAATGAAACAATTCCGTCTGACTTTTCCTGCCGGAAAATCCGACCGTGTGTACGCGGCATAAGATGTGTTTTGCATCGCTAAAAGAGTGTTCCACAGGGAACAGCTAATAACTTCAGATATTAAGACAAAGACCCAATGACTGAGCTAATGTAGTGTAGCGGTACCCACATAGGGGCTGCTGAGTGTTGTGGTCCACCTGTCACCCTGCCCAGCCCGGCATTTAATTCTCAGTTACTCTAAGACAATGAACAGTCCATGTGCTTGTTTTTGTTTGTTTTATCCCCTTAGTGCCGACCGTACACACATATGCAGCCTCGGCTTTCAGGGATTATACCGGGATGATCTGCAGCTGCAGGCATCATCCCGGTACCGTTTTTTAGAGCAGGCGGTCGGCTCTTCAGGAATAACAACCGAAGCGGCTAAAAGCTGCTCGACTGTTATACCGGAGGAGCGAGAGGGGACGTCCCCCCCCCCCTCCGCCTTCCGCCACTCTTACCGAGCCTCCCGTCCCACCGGGAGACCCGATCCACGATCCGACGCTTCCACCAGCTAGAGAGAGACTGGCACAAAGCTGGAGACGGCTTCGTTCCAGTCTTCTCTCTTCGTTCCAGTCTTCTCTCTTCGTACCAGTCTTCTCTCTTCGTTCCAGTCTTCTCTCTTCGTACCAGTCTTCTCTCTTCGTACCAGTCTTCTCTCTTCGTACCAGTCTTCTCTCTTCGTACCAGTCTTCTCTCTTCGTACCAGTCTTCTCTCTTCGTACCAGTCTTCTCTCTTCGTACCAGTCTTCTCTCTTCGTACCAGTCTTCTCTCACGACGTATCTTCCGGTTTACTCGGCTGCCAATGGCGCCGGTTTTTAAAAAAGTGTGAGTATTCAGAATCACTGTTTGGAATGGCTATCTGAATACTTTGAAGTGCGGTGGAGGGGTTTGGTGTATTTTAGACCCCCTCCATAAAAAGGACCTGTCACCACCTATTACTGTCACAAGGGATGCTTACATTCCTTGTGACAGCATTAAAAGTGATCAATTTTTTTTTTTTTTAAAGTAACAAAAAAATAAAAAATAAAATAAATTAGAAAAAAATTTCGCCCCGTCCCTGCGAGTTTGCACAGCAAAGAAAACGTACACGTAAGTCGCGTCCGCGTATGTAAACGGTATTCAAATCACACATGTGAGATATCACCGTGATCGTCAGAGCGAGTGCAATAATTCTAGCACTAGACCTCCTCTGTAACTCTAACCCGGTCACCGTAATATTTTTTTAAAGCGCCACCTATGGAGATTTTTAGGTACCATAGTTTGTCACTATTTTCAAGTGTGCGCAATTTCAAAGCGTGACATGCTGGCTATCTATTTACTCAACGTAACGTCATCTTTCATACTATACCAAAAAATTGGGCTAACTTTACTGTTTAGTTTTTTTTTAATTCATGAAAGTGTCTTTTTTTCCTAAAAAAAATTGCATTTGAAAGACCGCTGCGCAAATACAGTGTGACATAAAATATTGCAACAACCGCCATTTTATTCCCTAGAATCTCTGCTAAAAAATATATCTAATGTTTGGGGTTCTAAGTAAATTTTGAGCAAAAAATACAGATTTTCACTTGCAAGCAACAAATGTCAGAAATAGGCTTAGTGATGAAAGGGTTAATGAGGGAATTTAACTTGGATGGGGTAAGGGAAATAAGGGATGCCTAGTAAATAGCAACTTGATTTGGGACAAAACTATGTACTGTACACTCCCTGTACATACTACTACTTTGGAGCAATGTCCCTCTGTCCCTCATTCCTCCTCATTTGTCCCTCATTTTGGGTCTGATCTCTATAATTGTATATAAAATGCAAATTTTTATCCCTTAAAAAGTGTTTTCCAAAGCTAAACCTTTCATCTGATTTCTAAATTGCTGCATTTGTACATTTCAAAAGCCAATATAAAGGAATAGAAGTGGTAAAAAAAAAGCCCTTGTGGGTCTAACCACTTCCCATCCCACGTATATTAAAATGACAGCCGCAAGGTGGCTCTGCCATCCTGGGCGGCCATCGCATGGCGATCGCCAGTTACAGAGCCTGGGACGGTGTAAACCCACAGATCCACGTCCTGTCAGGGGAGAGGAGACCGATGGTGTCTTCCTTGTACATAGGGACACCGATCGGTCACCTCCCCCAGTCAGTCCCCTCCCCCCACAGTTAGAATCACTCCCTAGGATACACATTTAACCCCTTGATCGCCCCTCTAGTGTTAACCCCTTCCCTGCCAGTCACATTTACACAGTAATCAGTGCATTTTTATAGCACCGATCGCTGTATAAATGTAAATGGTCCCAAAATGTGTTAAAAGTGTCCGATGTGTCCGTCACAATGTCACAATCACAATAAAAATTGCAGAATACCGCCATTACTAGTAAAAAAATAAAAATAAATAAAATGCCATAAAACTATCCCCTATTTTGTAGACGCTATAACGTTTGCGCAAACCAATCAATTTACGCTTTTTGCG
Source organism: Lithobates clamitans (assembly GCA_037952925.1). Lineage (NCBI taxonomy): Eukaryota > Metazoa > Chordata > Amphibia > Anura > Ranidae > Lithobates > Lithobates clamitans. The sequence goes on from JBBGZY010002821.1 coordinate 124,325, forward strand.
TTTTTTTTTCTTTTTTTCTTACCAGAAATATATTGAAGAATACGTATCGGCCTAAACTGAGGAAAAAAATATTTAAAAAAAAAAATTAGATATTTATTATAGCAAAAAGTAAAAAATATTGTGTTTTTTTTTCTAAATTGTTGCTCTGCTTTTGTTTATAGCGCAAAAAATAAAGACCGCAGAGGTGATCAAATACCACCAAAAGAAAGCTCTATTTGTGGGGAAAAAACCCCATAAAATTCATTTGGGTACAGTTTTGCATGATCACGCAATTGTCCATTCAAGGTGCGACAGCGCTAAAAACTAAAAGTTGGTTTGGGCAGGAAGGGGGTGAAAATACCTGGTATTGAAGTTGTTAACTAACATTTTTTGTAGAAATCTCTTAAGGGGTGTGGCCGGGGGTGTGTCCTATGCCTAAAAACTTTTGCTCAAAGGTGTCCCTCATTCCCATCTCTAAAAGTTGGGAGGTGTGCACACCTCCCAACATTCTGAGATGGGAATGAAGGACACCTATCAGCAAAAGTATGCAGGCATAGGACACACCCCCGGCCACACCCCTTAAAGGAGAATTGTACAAAAAAACAAGATTGGTTAAACCCCTTTTCTTACCACTACTATTCCTTTATATTGGCTTTTGGAATTTACAAATGCAGCAATTTAGAATTTGGATGAAATGTTTAGCGCTAGGAAACACCTTTTGATAGATAAAAAGTGCATTTTATATACAACTATATAGATCAGACCAAAAATGAGGGACAAATGAGGAGGAAAGAGGGACAGAGGGACATTGCTCCAAATCAGGGACAGTTGGGAGCTATGGCGTATGCTTTGCTGAGTCCTGAGAATCCCCCCTGTCCACACGTGGTCAAGAGTGTTCCGTCTGTCTTATCAGCAAGATGGAAGATTACTACATGCAAGCCACTCAATGCAAGCCGCTCCGAAGTTGCCCTCAAGTAGTACAGGAACCTTTTTCTAAGTCGGAGCGACTTGAGTCGCTCCGATTAGACTGGTTCCATTGCACTGAATGGAGCGCAACTTGTCAGCCGACTAAGTCACCTGACAAGTCGCCCCAGTGTGAACCGAGACTAAGAGCATATGCCTGTAAACTTCTAAAAAAGCCTGTAGGAGCCGCTTCTTTGAGATGAAGTGTTCATGAGCCCTTAAAGGAGTTGTAAAGGCAAAAGGTTTTTTTTATCTTAAAGCGGGGTTCCACCCAAATTTTGAACATTATCTCTATGCATTCTCTTCCTTGCCTAGATGCTGACATGCTGTGTAAAAAAATTTTAATCGCCGTAATTACCTTTTTTTTCTAATCTTCTTTCTTAGCACTTCCTGGTTTTCCTCCCATGGGAGTAGGCGTGTTTCTAGCCTCTCCCAGACCTCCCACAGTCCCCTGGGAGCTAGTCTCAGGCTTCCCAGCATGCATTGTGCAACAGCGTCATCACAACATCTCGGTGAATGCTGGGAGCACAGCATTCACTGCATCCAGGAAATACATGCTTGTGGGCTTCAAATGCCCACAATGAAGATGGAAACCGCCTTCAGTGAATTTTATAAGTTATTCTTTACAACGAAATCGGACACAGGCGGACTTATTACACAGAACATGTGAGTAGATAATCATGAGAAGAAAAGTTTGTGAATTAACTCCAAAAAAAAAAAACGATAGATAGGTGGACCCCCGCTTTAATGTATTTCTATACATTAGGATAGAAAACCTTCTGTGTGTAGCAGCCTCCCCAGCACCCCCTAATAGTTACCCGAGCTGAGTGCGCACCTGGAGGGGTTTGTTTGCGCCCCCCAATTTTTTTTAGCATCAGCCACCACTGAGGATGATCATGGTGTCTGGAGGGTGGAGATGGCTGGAAGCAGAAGAGGGAGCATTGAGATGATAGCAGAGGGGAGAAGAATAGGTGAGAAGAAGAAGAGGATGATTACAGAGGAGGGGACAGTGAGGGTGGATGACAGAGGAGGATGATAGTATTATACATTTTCTCACTGTGTCTCTGATTCTGGAGATTGAACTTTCTGCTCTTGACCACCCAAAATATTGTAAATCTTTCCATGCACAGTTGATCATCAGTGGAGAGAACATGACTTTCTTCTATCTCCTATTCTGTTTATTAGCATTCCTACCCTTCTGTCTTGCAGCATTCTTTGGGACGGTGACAAACCGGTCACTCGGGGTTTATGAAATGAAGATCGGATCTGTCACTTATCAGGTGAAGACCGGCGATATCACCAAAGAGGTGGCTGAAGTCATTGTGAATTCTTCCAACCACAACTTCACTCTGTGCATAGGTAATTCACAACCCCTGAGATCCGAATATCAGATTATAGACAGGCGGAGGAGTGTGAGGATATGACTGGAGGGGGGTGCATGTGCAGGCTATGGCAATGTATAGAGACACCAGATTGTAAAAGGTTTTGTATTAGTTATAGATGGATGCAAAGCTTTGTAGATCGAGTGCTACCCCTGCAGGAGCCGCTGGTAATATTGGGCCCTCTGCTCTTTCTCTGGCCCTAGCCAGAACCTCACTCCTACTGGCACCACCGGAATACCTTGGCTGGGAACTTCCAGCGGTTACACAAGAATGGCACACACTGAACATTAGAAAATAAGCAGATTATATTGTCAGACCCGAGTGAAAAGGTAACACAACAAATCAGTAGTTCAGTGTCAACAAATAAGAAAACAGTGCAATACAAAATACAATGCAAGAAATCCAGGTACCTTTAAGGATGGATTCAGCGCGTACTGCAATACGGACAGCATATACGATAGCTCTCTGTCTGAGAGATTACACACCAAGTGACTGTGGAGGTCTAACAATAAGTATGGCAGGCTAGTTCACTTATGGGCCCTCAGACAAGACGGGCTAGGCTTAGGCCTGAGAGATTAATACAATACCAGAAAAACAGTTCTGCCCCCAGGTCAGCCAAATTATCTGAACAGTTCTTTCATGTCAGCTTCTGCCGGCCAAGTTGGGGTCCTTTAACGTTGATGCACAAAAGCAGTGCAATGTTTCTAGGATGTCAAGAACAAGTAAATGAAAGGTTAGACTCAGTGGGTATGACTCTTTAGAGCGGCTGTGCGGAAGTAAACACGTTCAAAGAGAGGGGTGTGCAGTGTGGAGAGAAGATTGTCAGGAGTTAACGTTGGGGTACTATGCAGCATGTTGCGGTGTACAGGGAGTAATCAGTCAGCAGTCTGGAGTTGTGCCAGCATTTTTGGCTGTCTGTGGCTTTGATGGCTGCTGCTTTCAGTAAAGAATGACAGCAAGGGTGATTAGCTTCTCTCGGGTACAGTGTATATAGTATGGAGGGTATTGGCTCTCCCTGAGTTTGCTTTGCAAACAAGAATTAACCGTTGGTTATAGTTGTAGTGTGGATCAAAGACCCTCTCACCAAATTCTTCTGTGGCAGCCTTAGGTGACAGTATGTTATCTGTTCAGTGGGGGGGGGGCCCTAAGTAGCGATGCAGCAGCAGTGATTGGGGTGAATGCAGCTCAGTCAGCGATTCTGGGTGATTTTACCTCCATGGCTCAGCGTTCAACTCAGCAGTTCACCTCTTGGCTTTAGTACAGCCCCATCGGATGCAGTCCAGCCTAGCCTGACCAACATGGCACAGCTATCACAAACACCTTCCCAGTTGGCGCTTCTCTCTCCAACTGCCCGGCTCCATCCCAGGCTTTTATTTTTATATCGTCCCTCCCTTTTCCTGGTGCTTGTGGGCCTTGCAGTTGTGACCCCAGCTTCACTGTGTTGAAGATCCTCCTTTGAGAATACATTTCCCAGATTACTCTGGGCTAGGGATGAGCTTCGAGTTCGAGTCGAACTCATGTTGAACAGCGAACAATTTGGGGTGTTCGCGGCAAATTTGAAAGCCGCGGAACACCCTTTGAAAGTCTATGGGAGAAATGAAAAGTGCTGATTTTAAAGGCTTATATGCAAGGTATTGTCATAAAAAGTGTTTGGGGACCCGGGTCCTGCCCCAGGGGACATGGATCAATGCAAAAAAAAGTCTTAAAAATGGCCGTTTTTTCGGGAGCAGTGATTTTAATAATGCTTAAAGTGAAACAATAAAAGTGTAATATCCCTTTAAATTTCGTACCTGGGGGGTGTCTATAGTATGCCTGTAAAGGGGCGCATGTTTCCCGTGTTTAGAACAGTCTGACAGCAAAATGACATTTCAAAGGAAAAAAAGTAATTTAAAACTACTCGCGGCTATTAATGAATTGCCGGTCCGACAATACACATAAAAGTTCATTGATAAAAACGGCATTTGAACCAAAATTTTAAAAAAAAATGACGTGGGGGTCTCCCTAAATTCCATGCCAGGCCCTTCAGGTCTGGTATGGATATTAAGGGGAACCCCGCGTCAAAGTAAAAAATAAAAAAGGGCATGGGGGTCCCCCCAAAAATCCATACCAGACCCTTATCCGAGCACACAACCTGGCAGGCCACAGGAAAAGAGGGGGGACGAGAGAGCGCCCCCCGCCTGAACGTACCAGTCCACATGCCCTCAACATTGGGAGGGTGCTTTGGGGTAGCGGCTCCCCAAAGCACCTTGTCCCCATGTTGATGAGGACAAGGGCCTCATCCCCCACAACCGTTGCCCGGTGGTTGTGGGGGTCTGCGGACGGGGGGGCTTATTGGAATCTGGAAGCCCCCTTTAACAAGGGGACCCCCAGATCCCGCCCCCCCCCTGTGTGAAATGGTAATGGGGTACAAAAGTACCCCTACCATTTCACAAAAAAAGTGTCAAAAATGTTAAAAATGACAAGAGACAGTTTTTGACAATTCCTTTATTTAAAGTCTTCTTCTTTCCATCTTCTTCGGGTCTTCTTCCTTCTTCCTTCCTTTGGTTTCTTCCTCCATCTTCTTCTTCCCCTGGTTCTTCCTCCGATCCTCTGCTTCTTGCTCCGGTGTTCTCGTCCGGCATCTTCCTCCGTGGCGTCTTCTTCCCTGCTTCGTTCTTGGGCCGCTCCGCATCCATGGGAAGTGACCCCGCCCCCCTTGTCAGAGGGGGGGCGGGGTCAACCGCCCTCCGTTGTTTAAGAAGTGTCAGAAGAAGGGAAGCATCACACAGTGGGAGCTTCCCATGGATGCGGAGCAGCCCAAGAACGAAGCGGGGAAGAAGACGCCATGGAGGAAGATGCCGGACGAGAACACCGAAACATGAAGCAGAGGATCAGAGGAAGAAGAAGATGGAGGAAGAAACCGAAGGAAGAAGACCTGAAGAAGATGGAAAGAAGACTTTAAATAAAGGAATTGTCAAAAACTGTCTCTTGTAATTTTTAACATTTTTGACACTTTTTTTGTGAAATGGTAGGGGTACTTTTGTACCCCATTACCATTTCACACAGGGGGGGTCGGGATCTGGGGGTCCCCTTGTTACAGGGGGCTTCCAGATTCCGATAAGCCCCCCGCCTGCAGACCCCCACAACCACCGGCCAAGGGTTGTGGGGATTAGGCCCTTGTCCTCATCAACATGGGGACAAGGTGCTTTGGGGGGCCACTACCCCAAAGCACCCTCCCAATGTTGAGGGCATGTGGCCTGGTACGGTTCAGGAGGGGGGGCACTCTCTCGTCCCCCCCTCTTTTCCTGCAGCCTGCCAGGTGTTGCATGCTCGGATAAGGGTCTGGTATGGATTTTTGGGGGGGACCCCAAGCCATTTTTAAAAAAAATTTTGGCACGGGTTCCCCTTAATATCCATACCAGACCTGAAGGGCCTGGTATGGAATTTAGGGGGACCCCCACGCCATTTTTTATAAAAAATTTTGGTTCGGGGTTCCCCTGTGGGGAAATCCCATGCTGTTTTTATCAGTGAAATTTTATGTGTATTGTCAGACCGGCAATTCATTAATAGCCACGAGTAGTTTTAAATGACTTTTTTTCCTTTGAAATGTCATTTTGCTGTCAGACTGTTCTAAACACAGGAAACATGCGCCCCTTTACAGGCATACTATAGACACTCCCCAGCTATGAAATTTAAAGGAATATTACACTTTTATTGTTTCACTTTAAGCATTATTAAAATCACTGCTCCTGAAAAAACGGCGGTTTTTAAAACTTTTTTTTGCATTGATCCATGTCCCCTGGGGCAGGACCCGGGTCCCCAAACACTTTTTATGACAATAGCATGCATATAAGCCTTTAAAATTAGCACTTTTGATTATTCATGTTCGTGTCCCATAGACTTTAACGGTGTTCGCGTGTTTGAACAAATTTTTTGCCTGTTCGCATGTTCTGGTGCGAATCGAACAGGGGGGTGTTCGGCTCATCCCTACTCTGGGCACTTGTATTAGAGCTATGGATAGGCAAAATAGTGAACACTGCCATCTTGTGGGCAGATAGAATTACATAGTTATATAGTTAGTTAGGTTGAAAAAAGACACAAGTCCAACTAGTTCAACCATAAAAATAAATAAAAAATATACAATGCCATATACACAATCCTATACCCACAGTTGATCCAGAGGAAGGTGAAAAACTCCAGGAAAGCATGCTCCAATTTGCTACAGTAGGGCAAAAATTCCTTCCTCATCCCCCAAGAGGCAATCGGATTTTCCCTGGATCAGCTTTACCTAAAAATGTCAGTACCCAGTTATATTATGTACACCTAGGAAAGAATGCAGACCTTTCTTATATCAATCTACTGATCTGGCCAGAACCAGCTCTGGAGGGAGTCTATTCCATATTTTCACAGCTCTTACTGTGAAGAAACCTTAGCATATTTTGAGAAGAAATCTCTTTTCCTCTAGACCAGGGGGTCTCAAACTCGCTGCCCTCCAGCTGTTGCAAAACTACAAGTCCCATGAGGCATTGCAAGGCTGACAGTTACAATCATGTCTCCCACAGGCAGAGGAATGAATGATGGGACTTGTAGTTGGAGGGCCGCTAGTTTGAGACCCCTGCAGATGTAAAGAGTGTCCTCTGTGATGACCGTAAAGTGAATAACTCAACACCAAGTTCACTATATGGACCCCTTATATATTTGAACATGTAGATCATATCCCCCCATAATCTCCTCTTCTCAAGAGAGAATAAATTCAGTTCCTCTAGTCCTTTAAAACTCTGTCCAGTGTTACATACATGAAAGAACATGAGATTTGGTTGACCCAGTTCTTGAATTGCCATAGGGCCCAATTCACAAAATTAACACATCTAAGGACTTATTTTCAAAAAAGTTACAGTTTCCATTAAAGAGGAGGTCCACCTAAAAAAAATATATATATTAAAAGCCAGCAGCTACAAATACTGCAGCTGCATCAATCCCAGCAGCTGCCGCTGCCATCCCCGGTGAGGGAATCAGGAAGTGAAGCGTTGCGGCTTCACTTCCTGGTTCCCTACTGCGTATGCGCGAGTTGTGCTGCGTGTCCTAACTGGTCCCCGCTATCTCCTGGGACCTGTGTGTTTCCCAGGAGACAACGGGGGGGGGGGGGGGCGGGAAGGGGCGTAGCTCCCGCGGGAGTCTATTCCTGAAAGTGGGTGCAAATACCTGTATTATACAGGTATCTGCACTCCCCTCCCCCCTGAAAGGTGCCAAATGTGACACCGGAGGGGAGGAGGGTTCCGAAAAGCGAAGGTTTTGTGTGAACCTCCACTTTAAGTTAAATAAGATCTGAAAGTGACACTCACATGGCTAAACAAGGATCCTTAATCTTGTGTTAAATCTCTGTGAATTCAGCCTCATTGTGTTTTTATATTTTTATTTGTAGGAGTTTCAAAAGCGATTCTGGAAGCTGCCGGACCATCTGTTGTTTTATCTGCTGTGGATCTGGGTAAATCTCTGCACTGGACCCGTCCTTGTTTTATTATTTGTTTTTGTCAAAAAAAAATTTCATGTGTAAAGAATAGACAATTCACTACCAGAATGTGGGAGATGTGGGGAAGATATAGAGGGAAGTGGGCTTCAACCATTGAGGTTATTGTGGTTCATGGATGCTCAACAGGTGCCAGTAAAGGCCACGCTGTATACATTTTTGTATGTTTACATTTCTGATAGGTTCCCGACCTCATAAGGGATATGTCGTCACCGATTCTGGAAACATCAAACAGTGTAAATGGATTATCCATGTGACAGGACCGAATTATCCAGCATCCACCAAGAAAATTGTCCTGGATGTTCTGCAGGAGTGTGAGAAGCGTCAGGCCTCTTCTGTCACCTTCCCCGCTCTGGGAACAGGTATGATTAATGCATAGAAACATAGAAGAGTGACGGCAGAAAAAAGAACATGTGGTCCATCCAGTCTGCCCCCATTTTATATACAGTATCTCACAAAAGTAAATACACCCCACACGTTTTTGTAAATATTTTATTGCGGGATTTGCACTGTAATATCCAAGGTCTCGAATGATCTGTTTCATTGTGAGAGGAGAAATTCTTGTAATTCCCTCATGTGGAATGTGCCCACTGGACTCCTAGGATATACAGTATCTGACAAAAGTAAGTACACCCCTCACATTTTTGTAAATCTTTTCATGTGACAACACTGAAGAAATGACACTTGTCTACAATGTAAAGTAGTGAGTGTACAGCTTGTATAACAGTGTAAATTTGCTGTCCCCTCAAAATAACTCAACACACAGCCATTAATGTCTAAACCGCTGGCAACAAAAGTCAGTACACCCCTAAGTGAAAAGGTTTTGTTGCCAGCGGTTTAGACATTAATGGCTGTGTGTTGAGTTATTTTGAGGGGACAGCAAATTTACACTGTTATACAAGCTGTACACTCACTACTTTACATTGTAGACAAGTGTCATTTCTTCAGTGTTGTCACATGAAAAGATAGAAGGAAAGAAATACAAAATAACCACCAATCCACCTCATCTGGGGCTCCATGCAAGATTTCACCTCATGGGGTGAGGATGATCATGAGGAGCTTGTGAAGGATCTCAAGGCAGTTGGGACCACAGTCACCAAACACACCATTGGTAACACAATACACCACCATGGATTGAAATTCTGCAGCCCCCCCAAGGTCCCCCTCCTCAGGAAGACACATGTAGAGGAACGTCTGAAGTTTGCCAATGAACATCTAAATGATTCAGAAAAGGATTGGGGGGAAAGTTCTGTGGTCAGATGAGACCAAAATTGAGCTCTTTGGTAGGGTTGTCCCGATACCACTTTTTTAGGACCGATTACAAGTACCGATACTTTTTTTTAATGTCACGTGACAGTGTTTTTTTTTTTTTTTTTTACAATGCTTTCTTTTTTTTCCTTTTTTTTTAGGGGGTGGGGGGAGGGGGTGGACGGTGTCTGTGTGTTTTTTATTTACATTTTTATTATTGTTTACAATAATATTTTTTTAATTATTTATTGCAATACTTTGCGTTTTTTTTTTTTTTTTTTTAATCAGCCCTGTTGGGGGGCTTTGATGAGATATTAGGGGTCTTAACAGACCCCTGACATCTCCCCCTTCAGACAGAGAAAGAGACCGAGGATAGAGATTTCCTAGTCCCTTTTTTCTGCAGCCTCAGCTGCACTGAAAATGAATGGAGAGAAGACAGCGGCTCCTCTCCATTCATAAACTGAGACATTGTAATCACAGGAGGTTACAATGTTTCAGTTATGTGAATGGACAGAGTCAGCTGACTCTGTCCATACAGAAAAGGATGAGTACATGGAGAGGGACAGCAGAACGGAGGGGGACAGAAGCAGAACGAAGGGGGCATGGAGGAAGAATGGAGGGGTCAGCAGAACGGAGGGGGCATGGAGGAAAAACGGAGGGGGACAGAAGCAGAACGGAGGGGGCATGGAGGAAGAACGGAGGAGTCAGCACAACGGAGGGGGCATGGAGGAAGAATGGAGGGGTCAGCAGAACGGAGGGGGCATGGAGGAAGAATGGAGGGGTCAGCAGAACGGAGGGGGCATGGAGGAAGAAAGGAGGGGTCAGCAGAACGGAGGGGGCATGGAGGAAGAACGGAGGGGGACAGCAGAACGGAGGGGGCATGGAGGAAGAATGGAGGGGTCAGCACAACGGAGGGGGCATGGAGGAAGAAAGGAGGGGTCAGCAGAACGGAGGGGGCATGGAGAAAGAACGGAGGAGGGCAGCAGAACGGAGGGGGCATGGAGGAAGAACGGAGGGGGACAGCAGAACGGAGGGGGCATGGAGGAAGAACGGAGGGGTCAGCAGAACGGAGGGGGCATGGAGGAAGAACGGAGGGGTCAGCAGAACGGAGGGGGCATGGAGGAAGAACGGAGGAGGGCAGCAGAAAGGAGGGGGCATGGAGGAAGAACGGAGGGGTCAGCAGGACGGAGGGGGCATGGAGGAAGAACGGAGGGGTCAGCAGAACGGAGGGGGCATGGAGGAAGAACAGAGGGGTCAGCAGAACGGAGGGGGCATGGAGGAAGAACGGAGGGGTCAGCAGAACTGAGGGGGCATGGAGGAAGAACGGAGGAGGGCAGCAGAACGGAGGGGGCATGGAGGAAGAACGGAGGGGTCAGCAGAACTGAGAGGGCATGGAGGAAGAACGGAGGGGGACAGCAGAACGGCATGGAGGAGGATGCGGTAACAGTCAGCGGTGATCGTGTTTGGGAGGGTTACAAGCACTGATCACCACTGTATAAATTTCACTGAAAGTCGCTGGGGGAGAAGCTTGTAACTCCCCCACACACTGATCAATGCTGACTATGACCCTAAGAACATCATCCCTACAGTCACACACGGAGGTGGAAACATGATGATTTGGGGCTGTTTCTCTGATAAAGGTTCAGGCCGACTTTGCCGCATTGAGGGGCCAATGGACGGGACCATGTATTGTAAGATCTTGGATGAGAACCTTCTTCCCTCAGCCAGAACACTGAAGATGGGTCATGGATGGGTCTTCCAGTAGGACAATGACCCAAAACATACCGCCATGGCAACAAAGGAGTGGCTCCAGAAGCCAGTCTCCAGACCTTAATCCTATAGAAAATTTATGGAGGAGCTGAAACTTCGAGTGGCCAGGCGACAGCCAAGAAGCCTTAAGGATTTAGAGAAGATCTGTAGAGAAGAGTGGACCAAAATCCCTCCTGAGATGTCTGCAAACCTGGTCACCACCTACAAGAAATGTCTGACCTCCTGTGATCGCCAACAAGGGTTTCTCCACCAACTACTAAGTCATGTTTTGCTTGGGGATCAAATACTTATTTTACTCACTGAACTGCAACTCCATTTATAACATTTGTATCCTGTGTTTTTCTGGATTTTTGGTTGATATTCTGTCTCTATCATATAAAATACACTTGTAGTCAGAGTCTTCGAGTAAGAAAGTGATACTCCTAAGCACCAAGGCCTGAGGTGTGCCTTGGCCTGACTGGTCAGTATGCCTGAAAAGAGGGCATACCCTGAATGTAAGAAAAAGTAATATGAGTATGTATGAGGATTGGGGGAAACGGGTGGGTGGGAACCCAGAAACGCAGACGAGCCCTGGCCAGATAGAGGAGGAGGCTTAAGTAGCCCTCTCAGCCTCCTCCCACAAATACAGGCTAGCCTCTGGCTAGCCTTTACACTTGTAGTCAGAGTCTTCGAGTAAGAAAGTGATACTCCTAAGCACCAAGGCCTGAGGTGTGCCTTGGCCTGACTGGTCAGTATGCCTGAAAAGAGGGCAAAAAGACACAAATTTAGGTGAAGAAGGGAAGGTAACATCCCATCAAGAGGAGTAGCGCGCGCCCGGATGGCAACAGTATATATCCGAAAAGTGTCCCCTATGACCGGAGAACCCCCCCCCCCGTGACTTGGTGATGAGACAGAACCCCCTACAGAACCTGCGAAGCTACCCAGAACCCCACTGAACGTCCCGTGAACGATTGGACAGAGCCTGAAGTCCGAGACGACCCAGACATGAGAATGAACTGCTTGTGAATGAGGATGCATGGGGGAAGGGGAGCAATGGCTGTCCCGAGGAGCCCCTGCAAGATGAATGGCCGAGAAGTTCGAAACTTCAGAAACGGACACCAGTGAAGTGCTCACTGAAACCCCTCCCAAGCCCTGGCCTGGCCATGCTGGTATGGGGAAGTCCAAGGGTGAGTGCCAAAGGACAACTGGTAGGAGTTCAAATGCTAAATACCTGAAGGATGTGATGAAGTAGGTGGATCAGGCCCATGCACTATGGCAATAAGTATTGACAACGTGGAGAAACCATGCCAGACACAGAATACTGGTCCCACCTGATGCGATCGGGTCGTGCTTCAGCCTGTGACCTGGTAACCGAGTCTGAAATCTGAACCGAGGAAGGAGGGCCAGACTCCATCCCAGGGAAATAAGTCCCATGGCATGAAAACAGTCATACCCAAAGTGACTAACCCCCCCCCCCCCTACCTGGAACCGGCTGGGGAACGGAAAAGATGACTGGACTGACGTCCCTGAGCAGTCTTCCAGGCCACATCCTAGACAAGATCCGAGAGCACAATCCAGAATCATGAAGACGTTTGCCCAAACCTACCACTTAAGGACCAATAAGGGGATAACGAATGCCAATACAGCCCAACCTGAGAACATGCACAAGAGAAATAACAGATAAGACAAGAGAACAACAACGCCCCTCTGTGCCTACCTAAGTATAAGCGGAAATGCCAAGACCACTGCGCATGAATAAACCTGATGATGGACCCCCCTCGTGTGAGTAAGAGTGAGCCCGAGTAACCTGCCGCGCAGAGACAGGTAATTAACTGAAAACTCAGGGCTGGTGTACCCACAGACCGTGGTGGGTAATCGTACAGGTGTGGTGAATGAACGTGCATCGTATGACGTATGTTATACGGGCGAGAAGATTGTGGTCAACAATCATTAACAAACGAAACCTCAGCCCGTATGGATCTGTAGACGTGACAGATCCTGACATGTGAGCCCTAGCTACCTGACGCAGGTACAACCATGAACAAAAACGATGAGACATGACAAACAACGAAGATGAAACAGCTACCGGAGTATGTGCCGTGACTGAACAACGATGCCCCTCTGAGAGATGCTGAGGCTGAACACTGAAACAGAAACGTTAGGGCAGAAACATGAGCACAACAACGCTATGACAGAAATGCTGAACTAAATGCTGAGACAGAAATGTGATGACAGAAAAAACCTGGGGCAGAAATGTAATGACAGAAAAAACCTGGGGCAGAAATGTAATGACCGAAAATACCTGGGGCATAAATGTAATGACAGAAACCCAGGGGCAGAAATGTAATGACAGAAACCCTGAGGCAGAAATGCCATGACAGAAAATGCTGGGGTAGAAAATGCTCAGACAGAACGCAGAGGCAGAAACACGATGACAGAAATCCTGGGGCAGAAACGCTGAGGCAGAAATGCCATGACCGAAATGCAATGACAGAAACGCTGAGACTGAAATACTGATGGCAGAAATGCAAAGACAGAACCCTGGGGCAGAAACGCTATGACGGAAATGCCGAGACAGAAAAAATTGAGCCTGAACGCTGAGCCAGAAATGCTGGGGCAGAACACTATGACAGAAAACCCCAGGACCGAATAAAGAAAAAATGCCATGACAGAAATCCTGGTTCAGAGATGCCATGACAGAAATCCTGAGCCAGAAACGCTATACAGAAATCCTACGGCAGAACCGCTATGACAGAAATGCCGAGACTGTACGCCGAGACAGAAATGCCGGGGCAGAAAGCTATGACAGAAAAGCTAGGTCAGAACGCTGAGACGGAAATGCTGAACGCTTATGACAGCAATGCTAGGGCAAAACTCTAAGAGAGAAATGCTGAATGCTATGACAGAAATGCTGGGCAGAACGTTGAGCCAGAAATGCTGAAACCATGCGACAGAAATGCTGAAACCCTGCGACAGAAATGCTGAAACCCTGCAACAGAAATGCTGAAACCCTGCGACAGAAATGCTGAACCCCTACGACAGGAATGCTGAGCCCCTACGACAGAAATGCTGAAACGCTACGACAGAAATGCTGAAACGCTACGACAGAAATGCTGAAACGCTACGACAGAAATGCTGGAACGCTACGACAGAAATGCTGAAACGCTACGACAGAAATGCTGAAACGCTACGACAGAAATGCTAGAACGCTACGACAGAAATGCTAAACGCTACGACAGAAATGCTGAATGCTATGCCAGAAATGCTGAGGCAGGAAACGCCATGACAGGAAAACAAGCGCTGAGACTAAACGCCTAAACAGAAACGCTATGACAGAAAACCTGTGCGGAAACGCTATGACAGAAGTCCTGGGACTGAAATACCGCGATATGAACACTTGTGACTGAAGCGGTGGATGCCCGGGAGGCATGCGGGGACCCCCCCCCACATGATGCCCCACGTGAATACCGGGAGGTGAGCGGTCGGGTGAGCGCCACCCCCGGCTATGAAAACTGGGAGATGTGCGGGCGTCCCCTCCACGATGCACGGCGTGGTACCAGGGAGGTGAATTGGCAGGCGAGTGGCAAGTGGGTGGGTGGAGAATGAACGGACGCGCCCCCCCTTCCCCCCAGCATGAGAGCCGGGAGACGTGGACAGGCAGCACCCCCCGAACAGATGGGGCTGTGGGGAAAGTGGGTGGTTGGAGGATGGATGACCATACAGACGGCACAACCCCCCTCCTCCCCCGCAGCGTGAGTGGCGGGAGAAGCGGACGGGCAGGCAGCCCCCCGGCACTGTCAGGAACAGAGGGACAGAGGAACAGCGGTGGCCCCCCCCCAACTATGCGGGATTGTGCCCAGATGGATGGATAGACACCCCCCCATGGGAGCCGGGAGAAGCCGGTGGGCAGGCAGCGCGCTAACCAAATGGAGCCGTAGCTGATGGATGGACGCCCCCGTCCCGCCAAATCCGGGTGATAAAAGAGGATTTGTAAAATGGTTTAGTGATCGATGGCTGCTTGTTAGAAGCGTCAGTGCCGAGCAGTGAGGATTTCTGGCAGCTGCCTGGTCCTCGTGGCAATAATCTCCAGGAAAAATAGAGAGGCGATCTGGTGACACAGGTGGAAAATAGGTGGTGAAGGGGACACCGACTGCTTGGATCATCGGATTTACATCTACATGCCCATTACCTGTGCAGGGGTTGGGCGCTCCGGTGAGTGTGGGCACTAGAGGGGACTCCACACAGGACAGTATACATTCATTGGGACGGACTTACCTGCAGCCTTTTGAAGATACACTAACTTGCTGCACAAGAACTTTTTATGTACACTGAACGATATATTTTTTATGTACACTGAACGATAGATTTAACATACACGGCATTTTTTGGCATTTTTTGGAAAATTTTTCTTTTTGGATGCTTGGATTTTTTAATTTTGTCTTTCTTTCATTTTTTTGATTTTCTTTGTGCACTAATATTTTTCTAATATTTTTATGCACACTATATGTCAGTAGTCCTTTTTTTCAGCTTATTTATTTTTTTTTTTTCTTCATCTAACACCATTCAGCTTCACTAGTATATACACTAATTTGTAGTGGGCAACTCCGTGTTTGTCCTCTCTCCTAGGTATAATTCACTTATACCCTTCATTGAATATATATTTTTTGTGGATTTTGTAAAAAAATGGTTTATACACCTGATTAATCATTCATTTATATTATTGCTTGGAGTTCTATTTATTATTTCATGTATTATTTTATATAATATTTCACCTTGGGCAGTTTGCACATTTTTGTGACAATTTTCAGCACGTATATTTATTTATAAATATCATTTTACACTGTGTTACACTTTTCACCCACCCAGAATTGTGGTGTAATGTTTCCCTTGTGTTAGGAGTCTGTTTATAGTTTATTTATTATTTTTTCACCAGTGAACAGCGCCAATCCCCTATTTTTTCTGATTTTATAATAAGGGTAGAGAATGCTGGCCAGCGAGTGTCTGCCTTATGGAGCTGTCTTTGAATAGGGAGAGGAGTGGTTGGCGGCGGCGGCGGGCGGGCAGCCGAGCACCCCCCCCCGAAATACCGGGAGAAGCAGGGACCCGTAAAATGTGAAATGTATGTACAATAATTCTGCGCTACCTATGAGATGGGGGGAGGGAAAAAGCAGCTAACACAACAAACAAATGTGAATGGCGAACAAGAAAACAACTTAAGTGTAGCGCTCAACAAAAAAGGGGGGGAAGCAGAGTATGTATGATAAAAAACAAGTGGATCAGAGTTCAAATGCTGACAATAATGTCTATACAGACAATATAAAGTCCTCTGGACCAAATATTGAGCCCGTAGTACAAATCCTCTATGAAGAAAGCCCACACACCACCAATGATAACGGGAAGGCTTACCGGACTCGGTGGATCCGACAGGGCATACGCCAAGTGGGGTCAAACAGGCTTAAGTGGTGTTGGGCTGGAACAGATGTTGGAGAGCAGGGGTGATGAAATGACTTCCACGTGACCGTGCTCCTTGTAGGTGGTCCAGACCAAGACCGTGGTGCTCAAATCCGTGTTGAAACGTATGGAAAGGAACAAGAATGGGCCAAATAGTGTAAATCCGTGTAGATTAAAATTTATTTAAAGTGAAAGTAAACACTTACATAGAAAGTAACTAAAAACAGCGCTGTATGTCAAAATGGCGACAGTGGGGTCCTGCCCGACGCGTTTCGTCTGCATAGACGTCATCTGGGGGGATCCCCCCACTGTAGCCAGCAAAGTATATATAGGAAAACCATAAAAAATTATGCAGAACAGCTCAAAGGACGCTCAAAGCGTCACTTCCGGTATCGGAGGAAGATGGCCGAACGGCGTGCGTTCCACGTCGGTCACCATGCATTCCATGCCTCAAACTGGAGGGTACCGGAAGTGAAGAGAACTCACATGAGTTCCAAGCCTCATATTGGAGGCCGCCAGATTAAAACAAGTGAAATAAATTGAGAGAACCTCTAAATAATATATAGAGGAGGAATGTGTACCTGGTCGCAAGTGACTAACTACACGTGAAGGGATACAACAAGTGTGAAGTGCGCAAGTGCCGACAGGAACTTGCGGTGTACTGCGCATGTGTCACGGCGACGGACTAGCTGCGCATGTGTCAAGCCGCCGGAATGACGTCAGAACGGTCCGTGCGGCGTGCGAGGGGGGGATGTGGAGTGCGAGTGAGTTACAGACCACAAAAAGGGGGGTGTACGATGCTTAGTATCCCAGGAAACGAACCAGGGCCCCGGGAGCGTCTGTTAAAGTGACAAGCCGCATAGAGAAACAGGCTATAATTGCAAACCCAAAGTGCATGAGGAGAAAACGTGATAGGTGAATGCCAGTGTGCAGAAACAATGACATATAAAGACCTTAATTGTTACATGCCGATGTGGCTAAAAAATAACCAAAAAAGTTAGCAAGTAAAGAGAGGAACTGAACTCTCATGGGGAAGACTAATTAATAAACAGGGGTGGGAGTGTTGGGAACATCAAAAACAGGTCGGTAAAAAGTGTACACTCCTGGAGCTGGTTTGCACAAGAATTTAACATATATAAAAACGGCATCTTCTATTATACAAGGTAGATATCAGATGCATATGGACAAAACATGAAAATATAAAATTATAAAATATACAATGTACATAAAGGTGTATATGTACATTAAATAAATAAAACTTGATGTGAAATGCAAAGATTGAATTATAATAAGGAAAGAGAACTTCTGCGGAAGGGGCAAATATAGTGTCAACCTCAGGCTCTGTTGATAAAGGCGTTGACGTCAACGTCAACGTTCATACCAAGTGGGTGGAGTGTGCGGAGCTCATGGATCCAGTAAGTCTCCAAACGAGACACACCCCTGGTCATGGCCCCGCCTCTCCAAGGAGGGACATATCTGTCGATGACCACAAATTGTGTGCCTTCAAACCTACGGTTATGTTGTAGTTTGTAGTGACGGGGGACAGTGTGTTTGGTGTCACCCCCCTTAATGAGTGCAATGTGTTCCGCCACTCGTATTGAAAAGGAGCGAATGGTCCGGCCCACATATTGCTTACCGCAATGACAAGTAATCAGATATACAATAAAACTGGTAGTGCAAGTGCAAAATCGTCTAATTGGATATGTCCTGTGGGTGACTGATGACCTGAATGATACTGTCTTTCTACCTACACCTGAGTTATGCTGGCAAACAGTACATCTCCTACAAGAATAAAATCCCTCCATCTCATGAAAGAGAGGCTGACGTACAGGAGGGTTGACGATGTTTGGGGCAATCTTGCTCTGCAGGGTTGGGGCACCCTTAAAGATGACTTTGGCCTTATCAGGTAGCACATTGCCCAGAATACGGTCATTCTTGAGGATGCCCCAATGTTTAGTGAGAATAGCTTTAATGCATCTATGCTGATTAGAAAAGGAGGTCAGTAAAGACCACCTAAAGGAATCATCGGGTTCTCTCATGGGCCTGTCTGCCAGAAGGGATTCCCTATTGATTGCAAGGGCATGTTGGAATTCTCGCTCCACAAGACAAGGATCATAGTCCTTATCTGTAAACTTGGCCTTAAGGGATGGCGATTGCGATATAAAGGAGTCGGTGGTTGAACAGTTCCTTCTTAATCTAAGGAACTGGCTCCGCGGTACCGAATCAAGCCAAGACCGGTGATGACAACTATCTTGTGGTATAAAGCCATTCCGGTCTGTGGCCTTAAAGTGTGTCTTGAACTGAAAAACGCCATCCTGCAACTCTATTTCGAGGTCCAAAAAATTGACTCTATGGTTGCTAGCTGTGTGGGATAGGGAGATGCCCCGATCGTTATCATTCAATCGTACAAAGAATGAATCCAATGTCTCAACACTACCATTCCAGAGGAGGAGGATGTCGTCAATATACCGGGCCCAAACAATCAGAGATGGGTCCCTATTGGTATAGACAACATCCTCCTCCCACTTCGCCATGAATAGATTAGCGAGGCTAGGGGCGAACTTAGCGCCCATAGCCACGCCACGTAGTTGGAGATAGAATTGCTGGTCAAACCAAAAATAGCTATGTTTGGTGGTGAATTCAAGTAACTCAATAACAAAAGCGCACTGGAAAGGAGCGATGGTGGGTTCCTTCTCCAAAAAATATTGAACAGCTTCCAATCCCTTATCCTGAGGTATACAGGTGTACAGGGAGGCGACATCAGCGGTGGCAATGATATAGTCACCCTGTAAATTCAGACCCTCGAGTAGGCGTATGGTGGCCCCTGTGTCCTTCAAGTAAGAAGGCATGCGTCTGACGATAGGCTGCAGGTAAAAATCAATGTAACGGCCTATGCGTGAGGTGACAGAGTCTATCCCACTCACGATAGGCCGACCGGGAGGCTGTACCGGATTCTTGTGCACTTTGGGTAGATAATAGATGGTAGGAACCCTTGGTGCCAGGGGTACTAGAAAGTCTATTTCCTTTTTATTCAAAATACCTTGATCATAACCCCTCTTTATGATAGAAGAAAGCTCTCTCTTGAAGGAGGATGTGGGATTGTTAGGCAATATCTTATATGTATCAGGCTCTTGGAGGATCCTATACATTTCAGTCATATAATCCTTTTTGTCAAGAACCACAATCCCACCCCCCTTATCAGCCGGACGGATGACAAGGTCCTTTTGTGAGCACAAGGATTTGGAACCTTGGTTGGAAAAGGGGTGATGATGTATACGTTTTTCAGGGAGTTCAGCTAAATCCTTGAGGACTAAATCCCTGAATATGGTGATGGCTGGCGCCATGGGGACAGGTGGGGTAAATAGTGAGGGATTGGACAGACCAGAATGGACTGTCCCCGAAGTAGCGCTGATCTCGTTTCTAATTGGGTTGGAGACGAGATAGCGTTGAATATGTATTTTACGTGTGAATTTATGGATATCAATGAATGTACCAAACCGATCGAGTTTCTTAGGAGGGGCAAATTTAAGTCCCTTATCGAGCACCGAAAGCTCCTCGTCGGTAAGTGGTTTGGTACTCAAATTGAAAACACCTTGACCTCTCATGTTCTCCTTCTTTTTCCTCCTTCGAATTTTCCACCCTCCCCTGGTGCCTCTCTTGAATCTGCGCCCCTTTTCCTGGGCCTGGGGTCCTCGTGAAAAACCTGCCCATTACGTGTGTTGGAACTGGGGGGATAGTATCCATGGGTGGGTTGACTATACATGGATCCTGAACCATGTCCATATTGGTCCCTGTATTCATCATCCCATGTGTCCTGAAGAGGAAGGAACCTGTTATTAATGGTAGGGGGTGGATCATAGTGGTAGGAATTGGCAGGATATGTGTCTGCGTAGGCACCATATCGGGGTGTGGGGGCCTCGCGTTGTCCCAAATGTGAGTTGGGGGGCATGTTATGACCTCGTTGTCCCCTACCCCCCTGTTTACCTCTATTGTGACCCCTGCCCCTCTGATGAATGAAAGGAGCATGGGGATAGATGGGTCCAGGGCGAGAGGGGGATTCATATCTGGAATTTATCCTCCTCCTGGGGCCAGCTGGAGTTGCCGACAGTGGACCCTCTGCGTGGGTCATTGTGGGAACAACATTGCTAGGGGGTCCCACAACAGATGGTACAGTGTCGGCGACACCAGGATTGGGAATAAACAATTTTTGCCAACCAAAAACATTATTGGTCTTGTAATCACCCACATCCCTAGAATACTTTTTTTGCTTTTTAGTCCTCTGCTCCTTGTCTTCCTTCTCCAGATGCTTTTGGAGATTGGAAGAGAGGGCAGTGTATTCAGGGGAGTTCTTATGGGTTAACAGTTTATCCTTGAGTTCCTTGATCTCACTATCTAGTGAGGAGAGTTTGATGCGTTTCTTGGTAATGAGGATCCCTAAGAGGTTGACTCCTGCCTCATTAAAATATTTAAACCAAGTGTCCACATCCAGTTCCCCTTGTGGTGGGTGTACATCCCACCTGAGGCTTCTGGGGACCATGCGTTCGGATACATACTGTTCGAGAAACGCCACGTCCCACTGTAAATGAAGCTCCGAGGACATGATGTTTCTCAGTCTCAAGAATAAACCACCTAATTCAGTATCACTATTGGTGACTACAAAGACACCCTCCGTGTTTACAATTCGGGAGGCCCTGTAGTCAAAAACATCCATAATTACTAAGGATATAGGTAGGTTGCAGCAGAATCCGCTAACAAAACCAAACACAAAATGTATGTACAATAATTCTGCGCTACCTATGAGATGGGGGGAGGGAAAAAGCAGCTAACACAACAAACAAATGTGAATGGCGAACAAGAAAACAACTTAAGTGTAGCGCTCAACAAAAAAGGGGGGGAAGCAGAGTATGTATGATAAAAAACAAGTGGATCAGAGTTCAAATGCTGACAATAATGTCTATACAGACAATATAAAGTCCTCTGGACCAAATATTGAGCCCGTAGTACAAATCCTCTATGAAGAAAGGCCTATCGTGAGTGGGATAGACTCTGTCACCTCACGCATAGGCCGTTACATTGATTTTTACCTGCAGCCTATCGTCAGATGCATGCCTTCTTACTTGAAGGACACAGGGGCCACCATACGCCTACTCGAGGGTCTGAATTTACAGGGTGACTATATCATTGCCACCGCTGATGTCGCCTCCCTGTACACCTGTATACCTCAGGATAAGGGATTGGAAGCTGTTCAATATTTTTTGGAGAAGGAACCCACCATCGCTCCTTTCCAGTGCGCTTTTGTTATTGAGTTACTTGAATTCGCCACCAAACATAGCTATTTTTGGTTTGACCAGCAATTCTATCTCCAACTACGTGGCATGGCTATGGGCGCTAAGTTCGCCCCTAGCCTCGCTAATCTATTCATGGCGAAGTGGGAGGATAATGTTGTCTATACCAATAGGGACCCATCTCTGATTGTTTGGGCCGGGTATATTGACGACATCCTCCTCCTCTGGAATGGTAGTGTTGAGACATTGGATTCATTCTTTGTACGATTGACTGATAACGATCGGGGCATCTCCCTATCCCACACAGCTAGCAACCATAGAGTCAATTTTTTGGACCTTGAAATAGAGTTGCAGGATGGCGTTTTTCAGTTCAAGACACACTTTAAGGCCACAGACCAGAATGGCTTTATACCACAAGATAGTTGTCATCACCGGTCTTGGCTTGATTCGGTACCGCGGAGCCAGTTCCTTAGATTAAGAAGGAACTGTTCAACCACCGACTCCTTTATATCGCAATCGGCATCACTTAAGGCCAAGTTTACAGATAAGGACTATGATCCTTGTCTTGTGGAGCGAGAATTGCAATCAATAGGGAATCCCTTCTGGCAGACAGGCCCATGAGAGAACCCGATGATTCCTTTAGGTGGTCTTTACTGACCTCCTTTTCTAATCAGCATAGATGCATTAAAGCTATTCTCACTAAACATTGGGGCATCCTCAAGAATGACCGTATTCTGGGCAATGTGCTACCTGATAAGGCCAAAGTCATCTTTAAGGGTGCCCCAACCCTGCAGAGCAAGATTGCCCCAAACATCGTCAACCCTCCTGTACGTCAGCCTCTCTTTCATGAGATGGAGGGATTTTATTCTTGTAGGAGATGTACTGTTTGCCAGCATAACTCAGGTGTAGGTAGAAAGACAGTATCATTCAGGTCATCAGTCACCCACAGGACATATCCAATTAGACGATTTTGCACTTGCACTACCAGTTTTATTGTATATCTGATTACTTGTCATTGTGGTAAGCAATATGTGGGCCGGACCATTTGCTCCTTTTCAATACGAGTGGCGGAACACATTGCACTCATTAAGGGGGGTGACACCAAACACACTGTCCCCCGTCACTACAAACTACAACATAACCGTAGGTTTGAAGGCACACAATTTGTGGTCATCGACAGATATGTCCCTCCTTGGAGAGGCGGGGCCATGACCAGGGGTGTGTCTCATTTGGAGACTTACTGGATCCATGAGCTCCGCACACTCCACCCACTTGGTATGAACGTTGACGTCAACGCCTTTATCAACAGAGCCTGAGGTTGACACTATATTTGCCCCTTCCGCAGAAGTTCTCTTTCCTTATTATAATTCAATCTTTGCATTTCACATCAAGTTTTATTTATTTAATGTACATATACACCTTTATGTACATGGTATATTTTATAATTTTATATTTTCATGTTTTGTCCATATGCATCTGATATCTACCTTGTATAATAGAAGATGCCGTTTTTATATATGTTAAATTCTTGTGCAAACCAGCTCCAGGAGTGTACACTTTTTACCGACCTGTTTTTGATGTTCCCAACACTCCCACCCCTGTTTATTAATTAGTCTTCCCCATGAGAGTTCAGTTCCTCTCTTTACTTGCTAACCTTTTTGGTTATTTTTTAGCCACATCGGCATGTAACAATTAAGGTCTTTATATGTCATTGTTTCTGCACACTGGCATTCACCTATCACGTTTTCTCCTCATGCACTTTGGGCTTGCAATTATAGCCTGTTTCTCTATGCGGCTTGTCACTTTAACAGACGCTCCCGGGGCCCTGGTTCGTTTCCTGGGATACTAAGCATCGTACACCCCCCTTTTTGTGGTCTGTAATTCACTCGCACTCCACATCCCCCCCTCGCACGCCGCACGGACCGTTCTGACGTCATTCCGGCGGCTTGACACATGCGCAGCTAGTCCGTTGCCGTGACACATGCGCAGTACACCGCAAGTTCCTGTCGGCACTTGCGCACTTCACACTTGTTGTATCCCTTCACGTGTAGTTAGTCACTTGCGACCAGGTACACATTCCTCCTCTATATATTATTTAGAGGTTCTCTCAATTTATTTCACTTGTTTTAATCTGGCGGCCTCCAATATGAGGCTTGGAACTCATGTGAGTTCTCTTCACTTCCGGTACCCTCCAGTATGAGGCATGGAACGCATGGTGACCGACGTGGAACGCACGCCGTTCGGCCATCTTCCTCCGATACCGGAAGTGACGCTTTGAGCGTCCTTTGAGCTGTTCTGCATAATTTTTTATGGTTTTCCTATATATACTTTGCTGGCTACAGTGGGGGGATCCCCCCAGATGACGTCTATGCAGACGAAATGCGTCGGGCAGGACCCCACTGTCGCCATTTTGACATACAGCGCTGTTTTTAGTTACTTTCTATGTAAGTGTTTACTTTCACTTTAAATAAATTTTAATCTACACGGATTTACACTATTTGGCCCATTCTTGTTCCTTTCCATACGTTTCAACACGGATTTGAGCACCACTGTCTTGGTCCGGACCACCTACAAGGAGCACGGTCACGTGGAAGTCATTTCATCACCCCTGCTCTCCAACATCTGTTCCAGCCCAACACCACTTAAGCCTGTTTGACCCCACTTGGCGTATGCCCTGTCGGGTCCACCGAGTCCGGTAAGCCTTCCCGTTATCATTGGTGGTGTGTGGGCTTTCTTCATAGAGGATTTGTACTACGGGCTCAATATTTGGTCCAGAGGACTTTATATTGTCTGTATAGACATTATTGTCAGCATTTGAACTCTGATCCACTTGTTTTTTATCATACATACTCTGCTTCCCCCCCTTTTTTGTTGAGCGCTACACTTAAGTTGTTTTCTTACCCGTAAAATGTGGGTGCAGGAGGGTAGACAGGCGAACTCCCCGGTGAAGCACCGACAGAGGTACCGCCGCCATGTTGCAGCTGACCCGGAAGCGACGTGTAGGCCCCACCCCCTATTGAACTCAGAAACGCCGACAAGCCCTGGCCAGATAGAGGAGGAGGCTTAAGTAGCCCTCTCAGCATCCTCCCACAAATACAGGCTAGCCTCTGGCTAGCCTTTACACCTATGATAAAAATTATAGACCCTTCATTTCTTTGTAAGTTGGCAAAACTTACACAATCTGCAGGGGAGACGATTGTTATTTTCCACACTGTAGGTTTTTTTGAGGGTTGTGAGCTTTGAAAGATTTTAAATAAAACAACATTTTTGACAAAAATTTTAGTGTTTGTTAGATGAGGGGTTCCCACCATCCCTGTGGTGAGTTGCCAATTAAAAAGACAAATGTTGGAATAGTTCACAGTTGTCAAAAATATGTCTCCAAAATTGTATACTTATCCACCTGTGTGATATACAAATATATAGCTATTGTGTCTATAAGCCAGCAACCAGAAACAGCCACATGCAGGGTGGTACTAACATTGCAGATACTATCTTTAGGACTGCACTTTGAGTATTTCACCTATAGCATTGCACAGTAGTCCTATCCCTTGAACAATATAAAGCAGAGATGAACAGAATATTAAATGATGAGGACACTTACCAGCCTCTAAATGCTGATCCCTCTAAATTATACAAAGAAAGATTCGAACTTATCGTGCAACAGGGTATGGAGAACAAACTTCTCAGTAAACGGGAAGCAAAATATCTGGTTCCCATGGTCAGTAAAATCCCGGTAATGTATTACCTTCCTAAAATTCACAAAAATAGCGTTGAACCTCCCGGAAGACCTATAGTAAGTGGGATTGAGTCTTTAAGCTTGAGATTGGGAGAACATATCGATCTCCACTTACAACCACTAGTAAGGAAAACGGATGCCTACCTCAAAGATACCAAGCACACTTTACAATTATTAAAGAGATTTAACACCAATGAAGATCTTATCATGGCCACAGGAGATGTAGCCTCGATGTACACTAATATCGATCATGAAGGGGCCCTGGATGCAGTCAAGTGGGCTCTGGAAAAAGAGGATGATTTAACACGAGAGGACCTACACAAATTTATTTTGAAGTGTTTGGACTTTTGTCTACATCACAACTTCTTCTGGTATGATAATAAATTTTATCTGCAAGTACGAGGAGTAGCTATGAGCGCCAAGTTCGCCCCGAGCGTAGCGAACCTCTATATGACCAAGTGGGAGGCTGAACGAGGTCTGGGTGATGGATTTGGAGATATCGGTTGTGCCGATGAGCCGAACACCCCCCGGTTCGGTTCGCACCAGAACCGAAAGTTCGCACGAACGTTAGAACCCCATTGATGTCTATGGGACTCGAACGTTCGAAATCAAAAGTGCTCATTTTAAAGGCTAATTTGCATGGTATTGTCCTAAAAAGGGTTTGGGGACCCGGGTCCTGCCCCAGGGGACATGTATCAATGCAAAAAAAACTTTTAAAAACGGCCGTTTTTTCGGGAGCAGTGATTTTAATAATGCTTTAAAGTGAAAAAAAAAAGTGAAATATTCCTTTAAATATCGTACCTGAGGGGTGTCTATAGTATGCCTGTAAAGTGACGCATGTTTCCCATGTTTAGAACAGTCCCTGCACCAAATGTCATTTTTAAAGGAAAAATCTCATTTAAAACTGCTTGCGGGTTTAATGTAATGTCGGGTCCTGGCAATATGGATGAAAATCAGTGAGACAAACGGCATGGGTACCCCCCAGTCCATTACCAGGCCCTTTGGGTCTTGTATGGATATTAAGGGGAACCCCGCACCCAAATTAAAATAAGGAAAGGTGTGGGGCCACCAGGCCCTATATACTCTGAACAGCAGTATACAGGCGGTGCAAACAAGACAGGGACTGTAGGTTTGTTGTTAAGTAGAATCTCTTTGTAATTTTGAACGGGTACATTTTTAACGTGTTTAGCTCCAGCCAAAAAATCTTTTTTAAGCTTTTTGGAAAACATAGGGAAGGGTTATCACCCCTGTGACATTTGTTTTGCTGTCTTTCCTCCTCTTCAGAAGATTTCACCTCACTTTTTGTCCCAATGAAAAATGTTTTTTGAAAATTTGGGTTTTATTGTGGAACAAGAATTGGAAAGCATCAGTGGAAAGGAGAAATTTTTTTCCCATATTAACTCTTACAGGAGAGAATTTCCCTTCCTAGGGGTAGATTTCATCTCACTTCCTGTTGTCTCCTTCCGTTTGCAAGTAGGAGTCGTGTTGTAAGTTAGATGTTTGAAAGTAGGGTCCTGCCCTATATACTCAGCAGAAATTTGGGCCTTAGGTGTTGCTGTGGCCACAACACTGTAAGCCCTCACAGGGCCCTGCTGTGAAATATTAGATCAAGAATTGTAATTACATGCCCCTGTTGAACAGGAGCTGAAAAATTAGGCCTTAGGCACTGGTGCTGGTGCCACAACACTGCAACCCCTCACAGACACTCTAGTTGGAACGCAGGAACGAGCCCTGATGCAAAGTATTGCATCAAAAATTGTAATTACACGCCCCTGTTAAACAGGGGCAGAAAAAATGGGCCTTAGGCACTGGTGCTGGTGCCACAACACTGCAACCCCACACACACACTCTAGTTGGAACGCAGGAACGAGCCCTGCTGCAAAGTATTGCATCAAAAATTGTAATTACACGCCCCTGTTAAACAGGTGCAGAAAAAATGGGCCTTAGGCACTGGTGCTGGTGCCACAACACTGCAACCCCTCACAGACACTCTAGTTGGAACGCAGGAACGAGCCCTGCTGCAAAGTATTGCATCAAAAATTGTAATTACACGCCCCTGTTAAACAGGGGCTGAAAAATTGTGCCTTAGGCACTGGTGATGGCGCCCAGAACCAAAAATGTTCTTACAAGCTATCAGCGTGATGATTGAGGAGGAAGAGGATAATTACTCAGGGATAGTCACTCAGCATCAGCATAGGCAGTCTTTGAAGGGATCTGAGATTTAAAAAAAAATTATTCGGTTACATCAGCATCAGGTGCTTGGTAGCTGGTGGTGATCCAAGACTGATTCATTTTTATGAAGGTCAGTCGATCGACCGAGTCAGTGGACAGACGCACCCTGTGATCGGTTACCACGCCTCCAGCAGCACTGAATGTGAAAATTGTCTGAACGCATCGGTCAGACGGCCACCTTCTCCACCGCTCCTTCTTTGACTGACCGAAGCCTCAGCAACACGTTGTCCAGAAACAGGAGTTTGTAACCTCCCAGTCTCTGGGAACGCATTGCATAGACCTTTCTGCAAGGCCTCCCGAAGATGTTTCATCCTCTGCTCCCTCTGCGATGGCAAGATAAGGTCCGCAACCTTACCCTTGTAACGTGGATCAAGGAGGGTTGCCAGCCAGTGTTGGTCCTTCTCCTTGATACCACGAATACGAGGATCCTTACGCAGGCTTTGCAGGTTTAGGGAGGCCATGCAGCGTAGGTTTGCTGAGGCATTCGGTCCGGAGTCCTCTGGGTCACTAAGGACGACATGGTCCGCAGCCACCTCCTCCCAGCCACGTACAAGTCCATGTGTTTCTTGGGACTGATCCCTTAAAGACTGATGCTGATGCTGAGTGCCAGGCTCCACCTCCATACTGACACAATCTTCCTCCTCCTCCTCGTCCTCTTCCTGTGTGATCGGCAGGCACGCAGGAACACTGTCTGGATAAAGGGGGCCTTGAGAGCTAAGGAAGTCCTCCTCTTCCTGCCTCTGTTCTGCCTCAAGTGCCCTGTCCATTATTCCACGCAGCGTGTGCTCCAACAGGTGGACAAGGGGGACAGTGTCACTGATGCATGCACTGTCACTGCTCACCATCCTCGTGGCCTCCTCAAATGGTGACAGGACAGTGCATGCATGCCTGATCATGGCCCACTGGCATGGGGAAAAAAACCCAGCTCCCCTGACCCTGTCCTGGTGCCATAGTCGCACAGGTACTCATTGATGGCCCTCTGCTGCGTGTGCAGCCGCTGCAGCATGGCCAACGTTGAGTTCCACCTGGTGGGCATGTCACAGATTAGGCGGTTCTTGGGCAGGTTAAACTCCTTTTGGAGGTCCGTCAGCCGAGCACTGGCATTATATGACCGGCGGAAATGCACACAGACTTTCCTGGCCTGCCTCAGGACATCCTGTAAGCCCGGGTACCTGCCCAAGAACCGCTGCACCACCAAGTTAAGGACGTGAGCCAAACAGGGCACATGGGTCATTTGTCCCTGTCGGAGGGCAGAGAGGAGGTTGGTGCCATTGTCGCAAATCACCATTCCTGCCTTAAGTTGGTGTGGCGTCAACCACCTCTGAACCTGCCCCTGCAGAGCTGACAGAACCTCTGCCCCAGTGTGGCTCCTGTCCCCCAAGCACACCAGCTCAAGCACCGCATGGCATCTTTTGGCCTGCGTACTTGCGTAGCCCCTTGAACGACTACGGAGCACCGCTGGTTCCGAGGAAGAGGCCATGGAGGAAGAAGAAGAGGAGGGGGTGGAGGAGAGAGGTGTGTCACAATCATTAGCGTTTTGGAGGCGTGGTGGGGAACAACCTCCAACACTACTGCACCTTGTCCTGCATCCTTCCCAGCTGCCAGCAGAGTCACCCAATGCGCCGTGAAACTTAGGTAACGTCCCTGTCCATGCCTGCTGGACCATGAGTCAGCGATAATATGCACCTTACCGCTGACCGCCCTGTCCAGCGAGGCATGGACATTGCCTTCCACATGCTGGTAGAGAGCCGGAATCGCCTTCCGTGAGAAAAAGTGGCGTTTGGGTACCTGCCACTGAGGAACCGCACATTCCACAAACTCACGGAAGGGGCAGAGTCTACCAACTGAAAAGGCAGCAGTTGAAGTGCTAGCAATTTTGCCAAGCTAGCATTCAACCGCTGGGCATGTGGATGGCTGGGAGTAAACTTCTTTCGGCGGTGCAGCAGCTGGGGCAAGGAAATTTGCCTGGTACAATCTGACGTCGGTGTACCAAAAGCAGATTGCCCACAAGTACTTGGCTGTGACGCACCTAATTCTACACCTTCATTCCTCTCAGTGCAGGTCTCAGAGACGACTGAAGGTCTAGTGGGGTTGGAAATCTCAGCTGATGAGGAGCAAGGAGAGGTCCTCTTTGTTCTTTGGTGTGGGTCTTTTAGATACGCTTGCCAACGAACTGCATGGCAGGTCAACATATGTCTGGTCAAGCATGTGGTACCCATAGCAGTGGTGCGATCTGATGCACTCGTCTCAAAAAAGGCCCACACCAAAGAACTTTTTGAATAACGCGCAGAGACTGCAGCGCCCTGCACATGTGGAGCTTTGGGGTGTGATGCAGTCAATGTGCTGCCCTTAGGCTGGCCCCTGGAGGGCATCCTACCTCGTTAGTGATATGCCGCCTCCTCCTCCTCCTCCTCCTCCTCCTCCTCTCTCCTATCAGGCACCCACGTTGAGTCAGTGACCTCATCATCCCCTCCCTCCTCATCACTGGAGCAAACCTGGCAGTATGCTGCAGCAGGGGGAGCATGACTGCCAGATTGCTGTCCTTCTTGTGCACCCCCTCTGTCTGTGCTCATGTTACTGCCTTCATCGAGCTCAGTATCATCATCAGAGCCTTCCAAACGCTGGGCATCCTCCTGGAGCATGTACCCAACACTGTGGTCAAACAGTTCGAGGGACTCCTCAGGAGGACATGGTGGAGCTAGGGAAGGAGTCACTGATGACATTGAGCCGAGGGAAGAGGCCACTGCTTTGCCAGACAAAGCACCCTGGGCATGGGTGAGAGAGGATGAGGAGGATGAGGACGGTTTGGTCATCCACTCGACCAAGTCTTCCGCATGTTGCGGCTCAACATGGCCAGCTGCCGAAAAAAAGGCCAAGCGTGTCCCATGGCCACGTACTGATGAGGATGCACCGTCTCCACGACCAGCACTAGACACAGAGCCTGCTTACCCTCTCTTATTGGCTTGTGACTGTCTGCCTCTCCTTCTTGGCCTTCCAGACATACTAATGGCCTGTAGCTGCACTAAGCTGGTATATATATATATATATATATATGTACTGATACTGCAGCTAGCAAAATCAACTGCCTGCCTGTAGTATGAGAACACCACCAACCTTCTACAGGTAGCTTTAGCTGAACACTGTGAGCAGGACGCACCCCACTAACTTGTAGGTTTAGCTGAACACTGTGAGCAGGACGCACTGCACTAACTGTAAATAGCCTAGCTGCCTGACTGTGGTGCTAATAGGATCAAAAGAACACCAGCAATTTTCTTCAGGTAGCTGTATTTACTGTAACAAGACAAGCCTGCCTGTCAGTAAGAAGATAACAGAAACGGATCTAGCTGAACACTGTGAGCAGGACACACCCCACTAGCTTGTAGGTTTAGCTGAACACTGTGAGGTGGACGCACCCCACTAACTTGTAGGTTTAGCTGAACACTGTGAGCAGGACGCACCCCACTAACTTGTAGCTTTAGCTGAACACTGTGAGCAGGACGCACTCCACTAACTGTAAATAGTCTAGCTGCCTGACTGTGGTACTAATAGGATCAAAAGAACACCAGTAGTTTTCTTCAGGTAGCTTTATATACTGTAACAAGACAAGCCTGCCTGTCAGTAGGAAGATAACAGGAACAGATCTAGCTGAACACTGTGAGCAGGACGCACTGCACTAAATGTAAATAGTCTAGAAGATAACAGGAACGGATCTAGCTAAACTGAATACAGTGTATATATATATATATATATATGCAACACCTGGGATGCATATATATATACACAATACACTTTAAGTGCAGCTAACTGACTGACTGTCCTGCCTAATCTAGCTAACTCAAATGAAATGACACTGTCTCTCTCTCTCTCTCTCTCTCTAAGCACACCGGAACACACTGCACAGGGCCGCCGTGCAGGCGGCCTTATATATTGTGGGGCGTGTACTAAATCCCCTGAGCCATAATTGGCCAAAGCCTCCTTGGCTTTGGCCAATTACGGCTCTCTGTTCAGGCGGCGCTGTGATTGGCCAAGCATGCGGGTCATAGTGCATGCTTGGCCAATCATCAGCAAGCAATGCACTGCGATGCCGCAGTGAATTATGGGCCGTGACGCGCCACACGAATTTGGCGCGAACGGCCCATATCGTTCGCAATTCGGCGAACGACCGAACAGCCGATGTTCGAGTTGAACATGGGTTCGACTCGAACAAGAAGCTCATCCCTAACCTAGAGATATTTAAAACTGTTAGTGGTATTGAAACCAAGTCCTTTTTTAAGGTTACGGATCGTAACTCATATATTCCCACATCAAGTTGTCACCATAGGCCATGGCTTGACAACATTCCCAGAGGCCAATATATGAGGATGCGGAGAAATTGTACGCGGGATGTGGATTTTGAGACCCAATCGGACAGGTTGAGCGCAATGTTCTCTGATAAAGGTTATGGTAATGAATTTCTGAAAAAAGAGAGAGATAAAGTCAGGCATCTGAATAGGGAAGATCTTTTGAGGGATAGAATTGGAACAAGGGATGATGACGATAATGGGAGCACATCTGTCATTTTGGACTACAATCTACAGAGTAAGGAAGTGGAAAAAATCATAAATAAATATTGGGATGTATTAAAACAAGATGTACATCTTAGGGATACACTCCCAAATAAACCTAAAATTGTGTATAAAAGAGCGCCGAGTCTACGTGACAAATTGGTACATAATGTTGTAGAACCGCCCCTTTCCAGACCCAAGATGTTCTGGGATCTAAAAGGATTTTATGGTTGTGGAAGATGTTACAGTTGCATCAGGGTTCCAACTAATACTAAAAGGGTTAAGGAATTTCAGCATACCCACACTAACCACATATACGCAATAAGGGATTTTATATCCTGCAATACAGTGGGAGTGGTATACGCAGGCAAATGCCCATGCGATTTTCTTTATATTGGGCGCACCACAAGAGCTTTAAAAGATCGTATGGAGGAACATGTGAGGAACATACGGAAAGGTTTCGATAAGCACTACCTTTCGATACATTTTAAAGAGGTGCATAACAAAAGTACAGTCGGGATGCGATTTTGGGGAATAGAGGCACCTAAGAAACATTGGAGAGGTTCAAATTATACTAGGGAGATTAGCAAGCGTGAGTCATGGTGGATACAACAGTTAGGCTCCCTCTTCCCGGGTGGTTGAATAAAGAATTTGACCTTAGGTGCTTCCTTAGCAATTTTTAACCCTCAGATTGAGCATTCCTGGTGGTTTTTCAGGCCTATTCATTTCCCAGCTTGAATGTTTGATTGATGCGTATCAATCACGTATTTCTAGGGTTAAGGATTATATTAATATATAGGATTTGAGCGATGGTTGGTACGTACATGAGGATTGAGCGATAGCCTTTTAATGGTCTTCTATGGTTATCTTTTTATTTCCTAATTTTATTTATTTTATATTTTTTATTTAATAATATTTTCATATTTTATTCATTGTACATCATACTGTATTAAAATATTGACTCATAATGGGGATATCTATTTACCCCACACGTTTATTCAGATCACTCTGATGAGACGCATTTTAAAATCGCATGGACAGGGAATTTGCGGTATAATAATTTTAGTTTTGATTTTAATCCTAGATTACTGTTATTTATTATATTTTATATGTAGATATGCATTTATCTGTAATTTTGGAGCTATGCTGTGGTATGCGCTGTGCGGGGTATCGGAGCTCTGTCCTGGAATTACACTTACAAATGAGTCTCATTCGGCTGTTATTGACAGGTCGTAAAATAACACTAGGCAAATTTTCCCCACTTACTATTTTCAGAAGCAGTTAGGGTTAATGTGATGGGATAGGCTCATTAGTTGTAACAGAAGTTGTAGCCTAGCATTAGAGTGTCTGCGATCTATGGCAAAATGGCCGCGATCGCCTTATATAATCCTGTAGAGCATCCGTCTAATCATATCCCCCTGATGATGACATGTGATCCCTGTGTCAAAGACGCGTAGGGGAGGGGCCAGGACGGAGAGTCTGACACAGACTTTACACCAGCGCTGTCTCAGCACAGCATACCGCACCAAACTTCCACTGATTTTGCATAGAAAGCCGTTATAGTATGGTGCACTGACGCACCAGTGCCATGTGAGTACCCCGGTGTGGGGAGCATTTTCTTTTAATAAAAGTACCGTATTTATCGGCGTATAACACGCACCGGCGTATAACAGGCACCCCAATTTAGGAGGGAATTTTAAGGAAAAAAAAAACTTTTAGGAGGGAAGTTGAAGGGAAAAAAACTTACATTTAAATGCCCATCATTGCAGCCTTGTCAGTGCAGCCTTGCCCCAGTGCAGCCTTGTCAGTGCAGCCTTGTCAGTGCAGCCTTGTCAGTGCAGCCTTGTCAGTGCAGCCATGTCAGTGCAGCCTTGTCAGTGCAGCCTTGTCAGTGCAGCCTTCCCCAGTGCAACCTTGCCCCAGTGCAGCCTTCCCCAGTGCAGCCTTGCCCCAGTGCAGTCTTCGATCCCCTGTCCCTGCTTCCTAGGCTTCAAAATCGCCGACCGCGATTTGAAAATGGCGCCGCCAGCGCCGAAATACACAGAGCTGGTCCTCGGCTCTTTCCAGCGGCTCTCGTTCACTTTCGGCTCCACTCGTAGTCCCGAGCGGAGCTATCCGAGTAGGTTCGGATAGCTCCGCTCGGGACTACGAGTGGAGCCGAAAGTAAACGAGAGCCGCTGGAAAGAGCCGAGGACCGGCTCTGTGTATTTCGGCGCCGGCGGCGCCATTTTCAAATCGCGGTCAGCGATTTTGAAATTTTGACAGCTCGGGATCGCAGGGGATCGGCGTATAACACGCACCTGCGACTTTCCCCTGATTTTAAGGGGAAAAAAGTGCGTGTTATACGCCGATAAATACGGTATTTTGACTATATTACACTATATAGTTTCCTTTTCATTCTATGTATGGAGCCACATTGTTTCCAGCTGGAGGAGTGGAGCAGACACAGAGACTGAGCCCAGGGGTGGCTCCAAAGCAATTTTGGACTCAGGGTAGAAGCTGAGTCACACGCTCTGAGGTGAGCACATTAGCTTAAGGGGGTCACGAAGGAGCACAGGAGCATGTTTTGCAGCACTCAGGATATCTTCGGCATGATGTTGGATTGTTGTCACAGCTGAACACCACCTGCACGCATTGTTTTATTATCACTGCTGGACATTATTTGCACACACTATTGAGAGTGCCATAGAGAACTTTTTTTTTTTCATTTAAGAAAAGTAGGTTACTGTGTATTGAGCACTAAGCACACTTTTTATGTTGATTAACACACTATGTATGGTGTAACAAGCACTAATAAGCACTAATTTATGGTGTAACAAGCACTTTTTTTTTTCACGCCTTGTTTATTTATTCAACATTCATATTATTTGTATTTAATATTATCACACTAGTAAGCACAGAGTTGGTTATTATTAATTTTGTTTTTGGGGTCACCCAAGTGCAGCGCATAACTTGTAAATTTATCCTATGCACGTTATATAAAGCGTGATTAGCGCATGCAGCTGGAGGTAGCACAAGCAAGGCATAAGATCATTGTGGCTCACAGAATTTTTCCAATTTCATTGCACAGTAGCTGTATCCTCCAATAGTATATATAGTCCATATTTGTCTGTTTATATGACAGATATTACCTCAGCCCCTACTGACCATTCATGTAGAAGGGTCTTCATATCTCAAACGTTTTGGGAGAGCCAAGCTGTTTTGGCTTGGTCTTGGTTAACAGTGCTTTAGGTGAGTGTGTCCGCCATTCCGGCTGACCCATTCCTTTCATTGCATGTGCAATCACTTGTGTGGTGAGTTTGCTGCCACCTCTTTGCTGCTTTTTCTCTACCTATGCATTATAGGTTGATGCTGCATACAGTGCCTTGCAAAAGTATCCCCCCCCCCTTGGCATTTTTCATGTTTTATTGCCTCACAACCTGGAATTGACATGGATTGTTTGAGGATTTGCATAATTTAATTTACAAAACACGCCCACAACTTTGAAGATGTTTTTTTATTATTGTGAAGCAAACAACAAATAGGACAAAATAACAGAAAAAGTCAATGTGCAAAACTATTCACCCCCCTAAAGTCAATACTTTGTAGAGACACCTTTTGCGGCCATCACAGCTCCAAGTGGCTTTGGATAAGTCTCTATGAGCTTGCCACATCTTACCACTGGGATTTTTTCCCATTCACCCTTGCAAAACTGCTCCAGCTCCTTCAAGTTGGATGGTTTGCACTTGTGAACAGCAATCTTTAAGTCTGACCACAGATTTTCGATTGGATTGAGGTCTGGACTTTGACTAGGCCATTCCAACACATTTAAATGTTTCCACTTAAACCACTCAAGTGTTGCTTTAGCAGTGTGTTTGGGGTCATTGTCCTACTGGAAGGTGAACCTCCGTCCTAGCCTCAAATCACACACAGAGTGCTACAGGTTTTCCATAAGTATATCCCTGTATTAATCACCATCCATCTTTCCCTCAACTCTGACCAGTTTCCCAGTCCCGACTGCTGGAAAAGGTGTTGCTGGGATGATGTTCTTTGGGTGATGTGATGTGTTGGGTTTGTGCCAGACGTAGCATTTTCTTTGATGGCCAAAAATTTCAATTTTAGTCTCATCAGACCAGAGCACCTTCCTCCATACATTTTGGGAGTCTCCCACATGGCTTTTCACAAACTCAATACGTGCCATTTTTTTTTTTTTGCTGAAAGTAATGGCTTTCTTCTGGCCACTCTGCCATAAAGCCCAACTCTATGGAGCGTACGGCTTATTGTCGTCCTATGTACAGATACTCCAGTCTCTGCTGTGGAACTCTGCAGCTCCTCCAGGGTTACCTTAGGTCTCTGTGCTCCACTCTGATTAATGCCCTCCTTGCCCGGTCCGTGAGTTTTGGTGTGCGGCCGTCTCTTGGCAGGTTTGCTGTTGTGCCATGTTCTTTCCATTTGGTTATGATAGATTTGATGGTGCTCCTAGGGATCAGCAAAGATTTGGATATTGTTTTTTAACCTAATCCTGACTTGTACTTCTCAACAACATTGTCCCTTACTTGTCTGGAGAGTTCCTTGGTCTTCATGGCAGTGTTTGGTTAGTGGTGCCTCTTGCTTAGGTGTTGCAGCCTCTGGGGCCTTTCACAAAGATGTGTCTATGTAATGACAGATCATGTGACACTTAGATTGCACACAGGTGACATCATTTCACTAATTATGTGACTTCTGAAGGTAATTGGTTGCACCAGAGCTTTTTATGGGCTTCATAACGAGGGGGGGGGGGGGTGAATATATACGCATATGCCAATTATCAGTTTTTTATTTCTGAAAAATAGTTTTATGTATATATTTTTCTAATTTTACTTCATCAACTTAGACTATTGTGTTCTGATCCATCACATATAATTCAGATTAAAAAATGTAACAAAATAGGTAAAAAGCAAAGGGGGGTGAATACTTTTGCAAGGCGCTGTATATAAAGTTATCCTACTCTTTATATCTCAGTCTACCTGACATGTCCCCACATATACTCGTGGCTCCCCCTGCATGTGGCTGTTTCTGGTTGCTAGCTTACAGACAAAATAGCTCTATATTTGTATATCATACATGTGGATAAGTATACAATTTTGTGAATGTAGCAATAACTCTCGGTGGAGCTCCTGGTTTAAGCGGGCTGTTACCTTCACTCTCGATACCTCTGTTTTACCGGCACCGGGTCTAGGGTTCCGTTGCGTTTACCTCTGGACGATACACGCACCAACACTGGAGTATGTTTTCAATGCTTTATTGAACCAAGTAACAAAGGAAGTAGCAGGAAAGAGGCAGGAGGAAAGCTGCAGGGAAGCTCAAATACCTTTCTTTAGGATTGTTGACAACATCCCTTAAAGTTGAATATTATAATAGAATGCACTCCCCTTGCGGGACACAATCTTTGCTCGCCTGGATAGGCGTCTCTCACTTGTCTAGCAGCCAGTACGTAGCACGAACAAAAGTCTCTGCCACAGACTTGCTTGGAATAAAACCCGTACGATCCTCTGCCACAGGATGTATTGGTTTGCAGTGAATGTCAGACAGTGCTTGGTCCTCTAAGCCAACCCGGCAGTACTATGTAATAAGACTACTTCAGGATACTTCCTCCAACCGAGTCACCAGGCCCCTCTCCAGACCAGCACTCTGCATGATCCTTCCATGACGGGTCCTCCCCTGGGATCTCCCCGGTTGTCCAGCTTCTTCACTCTGGATAGACAGCTCAGGACCATTCCTCTGCTGCTGTGGTAGGCCCCAGACATGCTTCTGGGCCCACCCACGCGCCGCAGCGACGCGAGCCTCCGGAACGGAGGACCACGAGGTGGTACTCTAACGCATACCTGTCGGCCAGGAGGGTCAGCAGGTGGCTGTAAAACGAACCCCAAAACATGGCGTCTGTCCGATAAATACCCTCTTCCCAGAATGCAACCCGGAGGACCACCTCCACCGAGTTGTCTCCAGGACAGAGGAGCACTCATACACTTCGACACGTTGCTTTTCCAACACTGACCCATGGTGACAACGACACCCACCGGCACAATGTGGAACTACACGCAACTCAGCCAAACTGGAACAGAGGCAAATCTAACTTCCCCTAACGAGCAATTCACTAAATTTACCAATGGTAAATATCAGATGGTAGATCATAAATCTACCAGCGCTACATGTATATTCTGTTGAATGTAATTGCATACATGCTTAATAAATGTCTTTCTATTTTCATCCAGAAATTACATATAAGCTCCTGAAGAAGCGGTTCCCCGCCAAACACGTCGCGCTTCCTTTCAATTTTACTGTTTATAAAGCCGTGATGTAGCTATCAGGATTGTCATTACCACATTCCTGTACTAGACGGCTGTCTTTGGAGACATATTTTTGACAACTGTGAATTAGTCCAATATTTGTTGTTTTAATTGTGAATTTTAACCCTATGTGGTGTGTTTCAATAAAATGTAATAATGTTTTATCAGTAGTGCCTATAAAGTCTATTCCTTCCAGCTATTTCCAATTCTCTACTCAATAGGACGTGGCACCTTGCTACTATATTATACACCCACAGCATCATCCTGTGAAGGTGTATTTAGCTTTTCTACCCACCATCCCTGTGCTGAGATCCCGGGTCTGTACACCCGCTGTGCCCATTATGAGGGGTTCCCACCATCCCTGTGCTGAGTTCCCGGGTCTGTACACCCGCTGTGCCCATTATGAGGGGTTCCCACCATCCCTGTGCTGAGTTCCCGGGTCTGTACACCCGCTGTGCCCATTATGAGGGGTTCCCACCATCCCTGTGCTGAGTTCCCGGGTCTATACACCCGCTGTGCCCATTATGAGGGGTTCCCACCATCCCTGTGCTGAGTTCCCGGGTCTGTACACCTGATGTGCCCATTATGAGGAGTTCCTACCATCACTGTGCTAAGTTCCCGGGTCTGTACACCCGCTGTGCCCATTATGAGGGGTTCCCACCATCCCTGTGCTGAGTTCTCGGGTCTGTACACCCGCTGTGCCCATTATGAGAGGTTCTCACCATCCCTGTGCTGAGTTCCCGGGTCTGTACACCCGCTGTGCCCATTATGAGGGGTTAATTTTGTTTATTGAAAAATCTTACAAACAACAACTTATATACAATAAAACCATAATAAATAAATAAAACATATTTACAAAATAATTAAATATGATTCTACAAAACAAGAACATAATAAATGGTACAAACCAAATTGCGCAAAACACAATCCCTATGGGAGAGCCAGACTAAGGAACATCACCATCACCATGCATGTAGCCTTTTATTAAAAATAGATTTGATCTGAAAATCTAGGGGAGTGAATCAAGAATACAAAGAAAAGCCGCACACCCCGAGATCAACAGGCAGCAGCTACAGAGTCCTGATATTCCTCCACGCCCTTATCCAGGCCTCCTGCTGCCACCTGCCTTTCTCAAGACCCCGAATCTTCCCAACCTCACCCAGAATGTCCTGCACCACTACTTCGACAGGGAGGATTTTACCCCGTAAGGATACCTGACACCGTGCACTCCACGTGAAATAATGGACTACTAGACTAACTAAAAAAAGTGTTTCCAAATCATAATCCTGATGAGTCTGGAATGCCCCATACACCCACTCTGCATAACTCATATGGGGGAGGAAGGGTATACTCAGAGCCCTCCCAACCCTCTTGTACACCTCTATATTAAAAGGGCATTGAAGTAGAAAGTGATTCATGGACTCCACCACTCCTCCACATTCCACTCTCGGGCAGCCCCGATCACTCATGGAAAGAAACTTCAAGTTGCCCTTCACATATAGTTTTCCATGAAAGGCAAGCCAAGCCTGATCCCTAAACTTCATTGGGATTCTCTCCAAATTAATCAATCGCAAACCCACCCCCAAAACCAGGCTTGGGCAATCCCTCAAGGCCAGTGGCTTGCAAAAAGCAAAGCTCATGATCCGCTTCTCAAGAAGTTTCCCTGGAAGAGATCTGATTTCTCCTGCTGTTACTTGCCACTGCCGAAGCATTTTCAAACACAGGGCAACATAAGCCGGGAGCTGTTCATGCTTGACCCTCAGGCTTTTCACTGGCCCACCATTTTCCCAGTCTCGCAGAAAGGGCCTAAACCAGGACTGGAAAATACCAACCCACCCAGGCGGTCTCTCTGCCAACATGTTACCAAGATTGTACTTCACAAACATCAGAGAGAAAAAGACTACAGGGTTGACCATCCCTAGACCACCCTCCCGCCTAGGAAGGTAAGTCATATTCCTTTTGACAAGATTTATTCTGTTCCCCCATAACAGCTGGAAGAAACAACTATAGATCCTGGTATAGAGAGAAACTGGCAAAACGCAAACAAAACTGACATACAGAAAAATCGGAATCAGGTAAGTCTTGATCAGATCAACCTTTTCCCTCAAGGAAAGCTGCCAACCTTTCCAGCTTGCCACCTTGGCATCGGCATTCTCCAGCCTGTTCACCCAATTTGCATGACCATAGTCACCTGGGCCGAATTCAATGCCTAGAACTCAAATTTTTTGTTGGGGCTCCGGGAAGTCATCCGGGAGAACAAAGCTCCCACCTTCCACACCCATCCAGAAAGCTTCACACTTGTCCTGGTTGACCTTTGAACCTGATGCCTCTGTATAGTGTCCTATCACTGAGACCACCTCCTGTGCCTCCCCAGTCCCAGAGATAAAAATAGAAACATCATCAGCATAGGCCACAACCTTCAAAGGAGGCTCACCAGCGATGCCCAAAGGTACCCCACACAATGGTCCACTCTTTAGCCTTCTAATGAAGGGGTCGATTGCAAACACATATAGCAGAGGACTTAATGGACACCCCTGACGCACACCCGAGCTGACCGCAAAGGGCTGCCCAACCCAACCATTAACCAGAGGAAAGCTTTCAGCCCCTTTGTTCAAAATCTTGAGCCAACCAATGAAACCCCCCTCCAGGCCATATTTGTCAAGAAGGAGCCACAAGTACTCATGATTAACCCGATCAAAGGCCTTAGCCTGATCCAATGTCAGCAAAAATTTACCCCAACCAGCAGCCCTACAACGCTCCAAGGCCTCCCGGACAGCTAACACCGCTGAGAAAGTGTTTCTACCTTGGACCGAACAGTGCTGGTGGCGGGATAACAAACTGCCTGCAACTGGTGATAATCGCCAGAAGAAAATCTTTGCCAGTATCTTTCTATCGACATTAAGAAGGCTAATGGGGCGCCAATTCCCAATCATGGAAGGATCTTTACCCTTTGACAGAAGGATCACCGCAGATTTCCTCATGGAGGGAGGGAGGGAACCTTCATTCAAACAGCCATTAAAAACCTACGCAAGGTAGGGAGCCAGGATCGTATTAAAACATTTATAGAACTCGGCTGTCAAACCATCTGGCCCTGGCGTATTCTTGATGGCTAGTTTATCAATAGCCTGGATTACCTCATCTGCAGTGATTTCATCTGTCAAATTCATCAAAGGAACATTACTTTCCAGTCCTGGTGTACAGTCCAAAAAACCCAACATCCTTGTCCGATCGAGGTTCCTTCCTCCCAGGAGATCGGCATAGTATGACCTGACAACCAGTGGCGTCACTAGGGTCGGTGTCACCCGGTGCGATAAAACATGGTGTCACCCCCCCCACTCCAACTATAGTCGCCCCCCAGTACAGACCCCCCTCCACTAAGTAAAGACCCCCCCACATCAGTGCAGACCCTCTACGAAGTATAAACCCCCTCCATCAGTATAGACCACCCCCCTCGGTACAGACCCCCCTCCCACAGTACAGACCCCCCCAGAACAAACAACCCCCCTCCATAACAAACCACCCCCCTCCATTAGTACAGACCCCCCCAGAACAAACCACCCCCACCATTAGTACCGACTCCCCCCCAGAACAAACCACCCCCCCTCCTCCATTAGTACAAACCAGCCCCCTCCATTAGTACAGAACCCCTCAAAACAAACCACCCCCCTCCATTAGTACAGACCACCCCCCCTCCATTAGTACAGAACCCCCCCAGAACAAACCACCTCCCTCCATTAGTACAGACCACCCCCTAGATTAGTACAGAACCCCCCCAAAAAAAACACCCCCCCTCCATTAGTACAGACCCGCCAGAACAAACCACCCCCCTCCATTAGTACAGACCACCCCCCTCCATTAGTACAGACCCCCCCCAGAACAAACCACCCCCCTCCATTAGTACAGACCACCCCCCCTCCATTAGTACAGACCCCCCCAGAACAAACCCCCCCCACCATTAGTACAGACCCCCCCAAGAACAAACCACCCCCCCACCATTAGTACAGCCCCCCCCAGAATAAACCACCCCCCTACATAAGTACAGACCCCCCCAGAACAAACCACCCCCTTCCATATGATATAGCTGTAACCAGCAGCATAAACCAACCTCATCAGCAAGCCCCGCCCCCCCACAACATCTCACCTCAGGCAGTGGAGGACATCCCCCCCCATCTCAAGCCGACACCCCCCGCCCGTTACCGCACCAGATCGGGCGGCTCAGGTGCACAGAACACCCGGGCGGAGAGGAGGAGAGGAGAGAGACAGAGTGCCGCCGCCCTGCCTGGGTGGAGAGCAGCTGCACATCGAGACAGGCTTGGGCAGGAGTCAGAGACAGAGGAGGAGGAGAACACATGGCAGGCACGGCCGCGGCGCTAGAGGTGTGTCCCGGCTGAAGGAAAAAAAGAACTGCCAAAGGGAGCCAGGGCTTTCATTACCCTCGGGATGGTGTCACCCCTCTAGTGGGTGGCACCTGGTGTGGACCGCACCCCCCGCCCCCGTCTAGCAACGCCACTGCTGACAACCTCCAGGATCCCTGCCTAGACTTCGTCAGAGAGCCCGTACTGTCCCTCAGGCCATTGAATGTCTTAACTGCTACACTCTGTTTACAATTCTGGTAAGGGTCAGGCGAATGGTATTTCCCGTAATCCCTCTCCTGAACCAAAGAGGCGTGCCGGTCATATTGATGTCTCCTAAGGAGGAGCTTCACCTCAGAGATCGCCCCAGAATCTCCTCCATTCGAAACAAGGTGGTCAAGTTTCCTCCGCAAACACTGGTTGGTGATATACTTATCTTGCTGCTTCTTTCTTCCTATGGCCTTGAAAAGCCCAACAGTCCGCTGTTTAACAAGCTCCCACCATTCTGACTTGCTGCTGCAAAAGTCTAGGATCGTTACCTGTGCTTGAAAAAAATCCTCAAAGGATTGTTTTACTCTCTCGTCTTCCAGGAGGGCCGAATTCAATCTCCAGATACCCCTCCCCCTAGGTGGCATGTCTGGGGCATTCAGAGTCACAGATAGAATACAGTGATCAGAAAACTCCACTGCCCGACACACAGGTGCTGAAAAAGCGGAGTCTCCCTTTAAAAAAAACCTATCTATCCTACTCTGACTATTACCCCGCTGAAAAGTGAACCCCGTGCTGTCTGGGCAGCGCTTAATGTGCGCATCTACCAGACCTGCTTCCCTAACTATCGCATTAAGAAAAAGGGTGTCATAGTCCAGCTTATCTCTGAAACCTCTCCTGTCTTTAGACCTAGTAATGGTGTTGAAATCACCTCGAAAGATAACCTGCTGGGCCGTAAAAAGAAAAGGCTTAATCTTTGTAAAGAGGCATTTCCTGTCCCACTTCGTCTGGGGACCATAGATGTTAATCAGGCGCAAGTCCTGCCCCTTCTCATAGACGTCTAAGACCATGCATTTCCCAATCTCTACCTCAATTACCCGCCGGCATGTTACCATACCAGAAAAAAGGATTGCAACTCCGCTGTAAAGCTCAGCCGCAAGAGACCAAAATGAGGGACCACGTCTCCACTCCTTCTTTGCCAGATGTATATCGGCCAGACTACTCAGATGGGTTTCTTGCAAAAATAAAATGTCAGCATCAAACTCGCTGAGCAAAAATAAGGCCATAAGACGAGCACTTACTGATCTTAAGCTGGCAACATTAATGGTTGCCACTTTTAACGAAGTGGGAACTGCCATTAGGGTAGTTGAGGCAGCCGTTTCTTAGCCTGACTACTCCCTCTCCCTGGAGAACCAGCTCGCTTCGTTGCACCCTGGCACTCATCATCCATAGAGGATGCAGAACTCAATGAGTCCCATTCATACTCATCATCTGAAAGGACCTTAAACTTATTTGACAAAGGCAAAACTTTAGGATTTAAGGTAACTGAACCCCTTTTTTTCCTTCTTTTGCCCCTCCTCCTCCTATCCTCCAACCACTCCATATCATCCTTAGACAAACCAGACTCAATAGCCTCCCCACACCTATCCTCCCCTTCACCCCCCTCCCACACACTTCCCCTTCCCTTATCTACCACCAGGCCAGCCT
Organism: Lithobates clamitans; assembly: GCA_037952925.1. Classification (NCBI taxonomy): domain Eukaryota; kingdom Metazoa; phylum Chordata; class Amphibia; order Anura; family Ranidae; genus Lithobates; species Lithobates clamitans. The sequence goes on from JBBGZY010002821.1 coordinate 168,752, forward strand.
CTTCACTATTTTCCCCACTCATCTGCAACCCACAATCCTCAATAGAAACCCTGCAGCGTCGGGGGAGGGGGGTTGGCACCACACCTGACGCACCTGCCTCAGCACCTCTTGCTGCCTCTGCAATTTTAGAAGACACAGACACAGAAGGATTGGACACATTTTTGGCAACTGATACCTTACCTACAGAAGACATAGGCACACTAGGTAAACGCACAGACTGAGGAGACACACACATTAGGTATTGGCACAGACTGGGGCACCACAGACTGGGGAGACACATTGGGTATTGGCACAGACTGGGGCAACACAGATTGGGGAGACATATTGGGTATTGGCACAGACTCAGATGGACTCACAGGCACCCCAGCTGCTGAGCTCCGAGCATCCTCCATGTCCATGCGGAAGAACTCTGTCATGAGCTCAGGATTGTTTTGCATTGCCTCAGGACACTGACTGTAAGGATGTCCCACCGCATTGCACAGATTGCACCTGATGATATTACAATCCTTCGCCAAATGTCCTATACCCTGACACAGAGAGCACTTCATCACTGGACAGGAGGATGCAAGATGTCCTTTATCTCCACACTTATTGCAGAGCTTTGGCTGGCCTGGATAGAAGATGGTCAGCCTGTCCCTCCCCAGGAAAGCTGAGGATGGCAGATGCTGGACAACATTATCAACAACCTTTAATTTTAGCTGCACAGACCATCCCCTCGTCCATATTCCCTGATCATCTACAATCTTTTTTAGGGGGCTCAGGACGTCTCCATACCTCCTCAACCAATACAGATAAATCCCCTTGTGGTATGGATTCATTGCGGACCAAAATTGTGACCATTTTAATGAGGGGTTGGCGTGAAACAAGCTTTGGGATGAGCCCTTTCCAGTCCGGCAGTCCCCTACACACGTGTTCATACTTCTCCCAAAATATATCCAAAGACCCGGACGGATAAAGGACAAATCATACTCATAGGAACCTGCCGGACTGATCAGGACGAAGATATCTGTGAGTGTAAACCCCATCTGTAGAATCTTATCCACCACTGTCCTCCTATGTGGGGGGATTCCACCGCCTTCCCATTTTAACTGAACAACTTTCCGCCTTTTAAACAGGGAGGAAGATAAGACATTTTCATGCTCCTTCCCTGCTTGCTGCCCCTTCCCAGATCCTGTAGCAGCAACACCAGCATAAGTATTTTGTACACCAGCAGCATTTGAAGTCTTGTTTTTAGACACATTCAAACCTGCTGGCAGAGAATCTGAATCAGCTGGGATAGCAGTCTTCTGATTAGCAGAGGCAGGACCCTCCCCCTCCCCCGAACACACAGTTTCTTTTCTGGGATCAATCAGTCATGGCTGCTGCAGACTCCTGGAAAGTTGTAGCACTACTGCACCCAGCATCTCCTCCACCATTCACAGGAACAGCCGCTGTGCCTGGTCCAGGCAAAGTCTCTGTATTGTCCATGGACCTCTCTGCAGACTGAAGCTGACAGTTATTAGCAGATGTTATTGCATGTTGTACATTGTCTATGGGTCTGGGCTGACTGCCTGCAGCACTACAACCCTCAGCAAGCACATTGTCATTAAAGTTCACACCATCATCCTGCACACACACTGTACCTGCACTTTGTCTCTCCACAGTTCTTTCCTCCACAGGACTAGGAACGGTGTCCATCTTCTCATCATCCTGGGAAACCACACCTGGAGGGGATTCAAATTTATTGATGAAATCCAGCATGCCAGAACTTTCAACCTCCTGCTCAGATGTTCCACATTGCTGGGGAGTGAAGGGGACAGAGGCCTCCACCATTGAGGACTCAGCAGATGTCTGAGGTGTTAAAGAGCTGGGCTCATCCTCCGGGCCCACTTTCTCACTCTCTGCTGTCTGTACCGGCATCTCCTCACTGGTCTCCTCACCCTCCATGCAGGAAGCTGCTCATTTGGCTGAATCTTTCTTCATTCTTATTTTTTTCTTTAAATGCTCCACTATTCTCCTTCAGAGAACTCACCAGTTCTTTCTGCTTCCGCAGAGCTTGTTCCAGGTCTTTCAGCTCAGGCCTCAGAGCCGCTCTTTTCTTGTTGAACACTTTGGCACAAATCTGCTTTTTCTTTTTAAATTTATTTTTTTCAAAGCTACCAACTTCTCCTCAGCCTTCTCAATCCGCTTCAACGTTTCAATAACCCTCCGTCTAAAGGCAGACAGGGACTCATCTTTCCTTGGGCCAGGCCCAGTGTCGTCCACAGGCTGAGGCCTATCCAGGGGGCCTCCACCAGGGTCCTCCCCAGGATCCTGCATCACTCCTGGGGCAGAGGAGAAACTCTAGCCCCTGGTCGCTGGAAGCACAGGAGCAAAGGAACCAGCAACCTCACACCTCGCTGTCAAGGAGCGGAATGGCAGTTTCCCACCATCCCTGTGCTGAGTTCCCGTGTCTGTACACCCTCTGTGCCCATTCTTAGGGGTTCCCACCATCCCTGTGCTGAGTTCCCGGGTCTGTACACCCGCTGTGCCCATTATGAAGGGTTCCCACCATCCCTGTGCTGAGTTCCTGGGTCTGTACACCCGCTGTGCCCATTATGAGGGGTTCCCACCATCCCTGTGCTGAGTTCCCGGGTCTGTACACCCGCTGTGCCCATTATGAGGGGTTCCCACCATCCCTGTGCTGAGTTCCTGGGTCTGTACACCCGCTGTGCCCATTATGAGGGGTTCATTTTGTTTATTGAAAAATCTTACAAACAACAACTTATATACACTAAAACCATAATAAATAAAACATATTTACAAAATAATTGAATATGATAATACAAAACAAGAACATAATAAATGGTACAAACCAAATTGCGCACAACACAATCCCTACGGGAGAGCCAGACTAAGGAACATCACCGTCACCATGCATGTAGCCTTTTATTAAAAATATATTTGATCTTGAAAATCTAGGAGAGTGAATCAAGAATACAAAGAAAAACCGCACACCCCGAGATCAACAGGCAGCAGCTACAGAGTCCTGATATTCCTCCACACCCTTATCCAGGCCTCCTGCTGCCACCTACCTTTCTCAAGACCCCGAATCTTCCCAACCTCACCCAGAATGTCCTGCACCACCACTTCCACAGGGAGGATTTTACTCCATAAGGATACCTGACACCGTGCACTCCACGTGAAATAACGGACTACTAGACTAACTAAAAAAAGTGTTTCCAAATCATAATCCCGACGAGTCTGGAATGCCCCATACACCCACTCTGCATAACTCATATGGGGGAGGAAGGGTATACTCAGAGCCCTCCCCACCCTCTTGTACACCTCTATATTAAAAGGGCATTGAAGTAGAAAGTGATCCATGGACTCCACCACTCCACTCTCGGGCAGCCCCGATCACTCATGGAAAGAAATTTCAAGTTGCCCTTCACATATAGTTTTCAATGACAGGCAAGCCAAGCCTGATCTCTAAACTTCATTGGGATTCTCTCCAAATTAATCAATCGCAAACCCACCCCCAAAACCAGGCTTGGGCAATCCCTCAAGGCCAGTGGCTCACAAAAAGCAAAGCTTATGATCCGCTTCTCAAGAAGTTTCCTTGGAAGAGATCTGACTTCTCCTGCTGTTACTTGCCACTGCCGAAGCATTTTCAAACACAGGGCAACATAAGCCAGGAGCTGTTCATGCTTGACCCTCAGACTTTTCACTGGCCCACAATTTTCCCAGTCTCGCAGAAAGGGCCTAAACCAGGACTGGAAAATACCAACCCACCCAGGCAGTTACCAAGATTGTACTTCACATACATCAGAGAGACAAAGACTACAGGGTTGACCATCCCTAGACCACCCTCCCGCCTAGGAAGGTAAATCACATTCCTTTTGACAAGGTTTATTCTGTTCCCCCATAACAGCTGGAAGAAACAACTATAGACCCCGGTATAGAGAGAAACTGGCAAAACGCAAACAAAACTGACACACAGAAAAATCGGAATCAGGTATGTCTTGATCAGATCAACCTTTTCCCTCAAAGAAAGCTGCCAACCTTTCCAGCTTGCCACCTTGGCATCGGCATTCTCCAGCCTGTTCACCCAATTTGCATGACCATAGTCACCTGGGCCGAATTCAATGCCTAGAACTCGAATTTTTTGTTGGGGCTCTGGGAAGTCATCCGGGAGAACAAAGCTCTCACCTTCCACACCCATCCAGAAAGCTTCACACTTTTCCTGGATGACCTTTGAACATGATGCCTCTGTATACTGCCCTATCACTGAGACCACCTCTTGCTCCTCCCCAGTCCCAGAGACAAAAACAAACATCATCAGCATAGGCAACAACCTTCAAAGGAAGCTCACCAGCGATTCCCAAAGGTACCCCACACAATGGTCAACTCTCTATCCTTCTAATGAAGGGGTTGATTGCAAACACATTTAACAGACACCCCTGACGCACATGCGAGCCAACCACAAAGGGCTGCCCGACCCAACCATTAATGTACAAAATCTTGAGCCAATCAATGAAACCCCCCCTCCAGGCCATATTTGCCTATAAGGAGCCATAAGTACTCATGGTTAACCCGATCAAAGGCCTTAGCCTGATCCAATGTCAACAAAAATTTACCCCAACCAGCAGCCCTACAATGCTCCAAGGCCTTCCGGACAGCTAACACTTCTGAGAAAGTGCTTCTACCTTGTGCCAGTCATATTGATGTCTCCTAAGGAGGAGCTTCATCTCAGAGATCGCCCCAGAATCTCCTCCATTCGAGACAAGGCGGTCAAGTTTCCTCCACAAACGCTGGTATGCTAGTGATATACTTATCTTGCTGCTTCTTTCTTCCTATGGCCTTGAAAAGCCCAACAATCCGCTGTTTTACAAGCTCCCACCATTCTGACATACTGTTGCAAAAGTCTAGGATAGTTACCTATGCTTGAAAAAAATCCTCAAAAGGATTGTCCTACTCTCTCGTCTTCCAGGAAAGCCAAATTCAATCTCCAGATACCCCTCCCCCTAAGTGGCATGTCTGGGGCATTCAGAGTCACAGAATACAGTGATTGGAAAACTCCACTGCCCGACACACAGGTGCCGAAAAGTAGAGTCTCCCTTTAAAAAAAAAACCTATCTATCCTAATCTGACTACTACCTTGCTGAAAAGTGAACCCCGTGCTGTCTGGGCAGCGCTTAATGTGCGCATCTACCAGACCTGCTTCCCTAACTATCGCATTAAGAAAAAGGGTGTCATAGCCCAGCTTATCTCTAAAACCTCTCCTGTCTTTAGACCTAGTAATGGTGTTGAAATCACCTCCAAAGATAACCTGCTGGGCCATAAAAAGAAAAGGCTTAATCTTTGTGAAAAGGCATTTCCTGTCCCATTTTGTCTGGGGACCATAGATGTTAATCAGGTGCAAGTCCTGCCCCCTCACAGAGACGTCCAAGACCATGCATTTCCCAATCTCTACCTCAATTACTCACCAGCACGTTACCTTACAAGAAAATAAGGACCACAACCCCGCTGTAAGGCTCGGCCGCAAGAGACCAAAATGAGGGACCACGTCTCTCAGCAAAGGAGAAGGCCTTCAAAAAATACAAGGTTGAGGGATCATCCACAGCATTCAGAATTTATAAAGAATGCAATAAGAAATGTAAGGGTGCAATTAGGATGGCTAAGATAGAACATGAAAGACACATAGCGGAGGAGAGCAAAAAAAATCCCAAGAAATTCTTTAAGTATGTAAACAGTAAAAAAGGGAGGACAGACCATATTGGCCCCATAAAGAATGAGGAAGGACATCTGGTTACAAAGGATGGGGAGATGGCAGAGGTATTGAATTTATTCTTCTCCTCAGTCTTCACGAGTGAATCGGGGGGCTTCAGTAACCAAAACTGCAGTGTTTATCCTCATGACACAACACAGGAAGCACCTACATGGTTAACAGAGGACGGAATTAAAATTAGACTTGAGAAACTTAACATTAATAAATCACCGGGACCAGATGGCTTGCATCCGAGGGTACTTAGGGAACTCAGTCAGGTGATTGCCAGACCGTTGTTCCTAATTTTTACAGACAGTCTATTGACTGGAATGGTACCAGCTGATTGGAGAAAAGCCAATGTAGCACCAATATTTAAAAAGGGCCCAAAAAACATCCCTGGGAATTACAGACCAGTTAGCCTAACATCAATAGTATGTAAACTCTTGGAGGGGATGATAAGGGACTATATACAAGATTTTAGTAATAAGAATGATATCATTAGCAGTAATCAGCATGGATTCATGAAGAATCGTTCTTGCCAAACCAATCTATTAACCTTCTATGAGGAGGTGAGTTGCCATCTAGATAAAGGAAGGCCCGTAGACGTGGTGTATCTGGATTTTGCAAAAGCATTTGACACAGTTCCCCATAAACGTTTACTGTACAAAATAAGGTCTGTTGGCATGGACCATAGGGTGAGTACATGGATTGAAAACTGGCTACAAGGGCGTGTTCAGAGGGTGGTGATAAATGGGGAGTACTCAGAATGGTCAGGGGTGGGTAGTGGGGTCCCCCAGGGTTCTGTGCTGGGACCAATCCTATTTAATTTGTTCATAAATGACCTGGAGGATGGGATAAACAGTTCCATCTCTGTATTTGCAGACGATACTAAGCTAAGCAGGGCAATAACTTCTCCGCAGGATGTGAAAATCTTGCAAAAAGACCTGAACAAATTAATGGGGTGGGCGACTACATGGCAAATGAGGTTCAATGTAGAAAAATGTAAAATAATGCATTTGGGTGCCAAAAATATGAATGCAATCTATACACTGGGGGGAGAACCTCTGGGGGAATCTAGGATGAAAAAAGACTTGGGGGTCCTAGTGGATGATAGGCTCAGCAACGGCATGCAATGCCAAGCTGCTGCTAATAAAGCAAACAGAATATTGGCATGCATTAAAAGGGGGATCAACTGCAGAGATAAAACAATAATTCTCCCGCTCTACAAGACTCTGGTCCGGCCGCACCTGGAGTATGCTGTCCAGTTCTGGGCACCAGTCCTCAGGAGGGACGTACTGGAAATGGAGCGAGTACAAAGAAGGGCAACAAAGCTAATAAAGGGTCTGGAGGATCTTAGTTATGAGGAAAGGTTGCGAGCACTGAACTTATTCTCTCTGGAGAAGAGACGCTTGAGAGGGGATATGATTTCAATTTACAAATACTGTACTGGTGACCCCACAATAGGTATTTAAACTTTTTCGCAGAAGAGAGTTTAATAAGACTCGTGGCCACTCATTACAATTAGAAGAAAAGAGGTTTAACCTTAAACTACGTAGAGGGTTCTTTACTGTAAGAGCGGCAAGGATGTGGAATTCCCTTCCACAGGCGGTGGTCTCAGCGGGGAGCATTGATAGCTTCAAGAAACTATTAGATAATCACCTGAATGACCGCAATATACAGGGATATGTAATGTAATACTGACACATAATCACACACATAGGTTGGACTTGATGGACTTGTGTCTTTTTTCAACCTCACCTACTATGTAACTATGTAACTATGTCTCCACTCAATCTTTGCTAGATGTATATCGGCCAGACTACTCAGATGGGTCTCTTGCAAAAAGAAAAGGTCAGCATCAAACTCGCTAAGCAAAAATAAGGCCATATGACGAGCATTTACTGATCTTAAACTGGCAACATTAATGGTTGCCACTTTTAACGGTGTGGGAACTTCCATCAGGGTAGTTGAGGCAACCGTTTCTTAACCTGACTGCCCCCCCTCCCTGGAGAACCAGCGGCGCTTCGTTGCCACCCTGGCACTCATCATCCATAGAGGATGCTGAACTGAACGAGTCCCACTCATCATCATCATCTGACAGAACCTCAAACTTATTTGCCAAAGGCAAAACCTTAGGACTTAAGGTAACCAAACCCCTCTTTTTCTTCTTTCTTTTGCCCCTCCTCCTTTTATCCTCCAACCACTCCATATCATCCTTGGACAAACCAGAATCAACAGCCTCCCCACACCTATCCTCCACTTCACCCCCTTCCTCCCACTCTCCCATCACTTACCTACCACTAGGCCAGCCTCTTCACCATCCTCCCCACTCCTCTCACCCAATGATACGTAACAGAAACCCTGCAGCATCGAGGGAGGAGGACTGGCACTGCACTTGATGCACCTGCCTCAGCACCTCTTGCTGCCTCTGCAACTTTGGAAGACACAGAAGGATTGAACACATTCTCGGTAACTGATACCTTACCTACATACTAGGAAGACACTGGCGCACTAGGCAAACACACAGACTGGGGCACCACAAACTGGGAAGACACGGATATATTGGGTATTGGCACAGACTCACAGGCACTTCAGCTGCTGAGCTCTGAGCATCGTCCATGTCCAGGAGGAAGAACTTTCTCAAGAGCTCAGGATTGTTGTGCATTGCCTCAGGTCACTGACTGTAAGGATGTCCCATCTCATTGGACAGGTTGCACCTTATAATGTTACAGTCCTTTGCCAAATGTCCTACACCCTGACACAGAGAGAATTTCATCACCGGACAGGAGGATGCAAGATGCCCTTTATCCCCACACTTGTTGCATAGTTTTGGCTGGCCCGGGTAGAAGATGGTCAACCTGTCCCTCCCCAGGAAAGCTGAGGATGGCAAGTGCTGGACAACATTGTCAATGATTTTTAATTTTAACTGCACAGACCACCCCCCCGTCCAAATTCCCCGATCATCCAAAATCTTCTTTAGGGGGCTCAGGATGTCTCTATACCTCCTCAACCATACAGATACATCCCCTTGTGGTATGGATTCATTGCGGACAAGAATTGTCACCATTTTACTGAGTGGCTGATGTGATACAAGCTTGGGGATGAGCCCTCTCCAATCTGGCAGGCCCCTACACACGTGCTCATATTTCTCCCAAAATATGTCCAAAGACTCCGGATGGATAGAGGACAAATTGTACTTATAGGAACCTGCCGGACTGATCAGGGTGAAGATATCTGTGGGCCTAAACCCCATCTGCAAAATCTTATCTACCACTGCCCTCCTATGCGGAGGAAGACCACCACCCTCCCATCGGAGCTGCACAACATTTCTCCTTTAAAACATTGAGGAAGATAAAATATTTCTATGCTCCTTCTCTGCTTGCTCCCTCCTCCCAAATCCCGTAGCAGCAACACCAGCATAAGATTTCCCCACCGACACACCAATTGCAGTCTTGTCCTTAGACACAATCAAACCTGCTGGCAGAGAGTCTGATTCAGCTGGAATAGCAGTCATTGAATCAACAGAGGCAGGACCCGCCCTCTCCCCCTGCTCTGAACACTCAGCTTCTTTCCTGGGTTTAAGCACAGCCTTGGCTACTGCAGACTCCAGGATAGTTGTAGCACTACTGCACCCAGCATCTCCTCCACCATTCTCAGGAACAGCCGCTGTGTCTGGTCCAGGCAAAGTCACTGTATTGTCCATGGTGCTCCTCTCTGCAGACTCTTCCCCCAGAAGCTGACAGTTACTCTCACCAGTTTCATTCAAATCTGAGGTTTTGTTTTCAGCAGGTAAATCAGACTGTACATTGTCTATGGGTCTGGGCTGACTGCCTGTATCACTACAACCCTCAGCAAGTCCATTGTCACTAATAAAGTCCACATCACCATCCTGCACACACACTGTACCTGCTTGCTACAAGCTACAAGATAATGGCCGATCTCTAATAGAATAAAATTGAACCTATATAAAGACACTTCTGATGCCCATACTGTATCCCAGAGGAAGTCACGTGACGGTGACGACACACGTAGGATACACGGACACCGGAAGTGACGTTCTGGATGCGAGCTCGCTGCTCTTTTCGTTTTTGCACACTTTTAACTGTCTCTATGTGAGTACCTTAATGCTTTTATATTAAATAAATCGGCTTACTTAACCGCTTCCCGACTGGCGCGTGATGATGTACATTGGCAGAATGGCATGGCTTGGCAAATGGGCGTACAGGTACGTCCATTTGAATTTCCCGTTGTGTCATTGCGTGCACGCCGCCGGCGGCACGCGCGCACTGGCCGGGAGCTCCGTGAGTCGGATCGCGGGTCCCGCGGACTCGATCGCCGCGGGGATACCCGCAATCGCCTCACGGAGAGCATGAACGGGGAGATGCTGATGTAAACAGCATCTCCCCGTTCTGCCTAGTGACAGTGTCACTGATCACCCTGTCATCGGAGCAGAGATCAGTGACGTGTCACACACAGCCACACCCCTACAGTTAGAAACACCTCCCTAGTACTGATTTAACCCCTCCCCTCCCCCCAGTGGTTAACCCCTTCACTGCCAGTGTCATTTACACAGGAATCAGTGGATTTTTATAGCACTGATTGCTGTATAAATGACAATGGTCCCAAAAATGTGTCAAAAATGTCCGACGTGTCCGCCTTAACATCGCAGTCACAATAAAAATCGCTGATCAATGCCATTACTGGTAAAAAAAAAAAATTATTAATAAAAAAGGCCATAAAACTATCCTCTATTTTGTAAACGCTATAACTTTTGCGCAAACCAATCAGTAAGCGCTTATTGCGATTTTTTTTTTTACCAAAAATATGTAGAAGAATATGTATCGGCCTAAACTGAGGAAAAAAAATGTTTTTTTATATATTTTTGGGGGATATTTATTATAGCAAAAAGCAAAAAATAATGCGTTTTTTTCAAAATTGTCGCTCTTATTTTGTTTATAGAGCAAAAAATAAAAATCGCAGAGGTGATCGAATACCACCAAAAGAAAGCTCTATTTGTGGGAAAAAAAGGACGTCAATTTTGTTTGAGAGCCATGTCACACGACCGCGCAATTGTTAGTTAACGCGGTTAAAATACTACACCATAAGAGATCGTTCTTTCCACGATCCCCCCTTGTTTCTATTATGTCCGGTTTGTTATATCTGTGAGGATCCTATCTGCTGATACAACCCCCTCTTTGCCCAGGGTCATCTATCCTTATTCTGATTATGCTGATTACCTTACAGCAGTAAGGTAAGAAGGTAGTACAGCCACGGGTGTGAAATACACTGAAGAGCTCAACCACTGAAGTCACAGTGTCACCCATTATCAATATTCAGCACCTTTATCTATGCACCAGCACTTTGCACTTATTGAAGATCTTATAGACTGTCCTTTTTTTGCTCATAAACACATTTTATATATAATTCTTACATATATATATTTTACAGTTTGCCATCTGGCACCGTATTCCTTTGCACTTTCTTTTGAGTTATATTGGATTTTTTTTAGCACATGTCTGATGTACTGTATGTTATTTTAAAGAGGAAGTAAACCCTGATGTTTCCCTGCAAAGGTAAAGCATAATGGGCTACTGTGCATGGCATAGTAGCCCATTATGTGTCACTTACCTGACACGGGAGCCTGCGATGTCACCGCTGTCCCCTCTGGTATGGAGCGTCCATCTTCTATCCGGGTATCGTGGCTCCGGCGCTATGATTGGCCGGAGCCGCGATGACGTCATTCCCGCGCACGGGAGCCGCCACTAACGGCATACCATCGTTAGCAGCGGCACGCTCAGTGCGCCTGCGCACCGATGTCTACGGCGCATGCGCCGTAGACAGCGGTGCCTGTGTTTTTGCAAATATCTCCTAAACCATGTAGGTTTAGGAGATAATTCTTGGACCTACAGGTAAGCCTTAATCTAGGCTTGCCTGTAGGTCAAAGTGGTCTGTAAGGGTTTACAACCACTTTAAGGAATTTGAACATATGAATACTATTACCTTTCACTATATGCACTTTTATTCTATTAATATAATTACTAGTACCTTATTATTTATTGTGGAGCGCAACACCACCTTTTGATTTTTTTTCACATTTGTACACCTTGGGTAGTGTTTGACCCTGTCACGTAACGACCCTCACTTCGCTTGAGTGCTTCCGTCATATACCACTTCCTCCCAGTCTGTATACAGATATCCCAACCTCTCTGAGCACAAACAAGGTGACACTTGCTTGTTGCTACCAAGAACTCACTTTATTCAGAACCAGAATACAGTCTTATATACACAGGAGAAGATTACTCTAACAATACAAACGTAACCTAATTAACATGAGCTAATTATCTAATCCTTTATACAGCCTAGGTGACTGAGACATGACCTTTCACCCAGACTTGTGGTCACCGAGCTTCACACAGTTATATCAACACAATAGCAGTCGTCCCGTCTCCTACATTGTATAGAGGACAATGTCATTAGCTCATTCAATTAACATAAACACAGGTTGCGTGCAGAATCAACGAAACCAATAATAGTCTCTACATACATCCAGGGAGATATTGTGGACAAATATTACTGTCCCATTTTAAGTAGTCCAAGATATATTTTCTCACTCACCCTGTGCCAGGATGGCACAGGGTGCCTTAGACATAAGATGTATTCTGAGTTCCACGGGCCCTCCTTCACAGACCCTAATGGTGTTTGCTGCACCATATTTCCCTACTGAATCTTCTGGTAGCGCAGGAATACCTACCAAAACATTTACCCCTGATGTATACTATAAACGTTACCTTAATTAGCCCCCTGGGTGACTCAGTGCCCACCCAGACTATTACTATTCAGAGATCTCACTTCAGGTAAGACTTGCTGTCACTGAGCTTCACACAGTGCAATACACATTATTATAAGTATAAACAAAGAACACCTTCAGACAATAGCAGGAGACCTTCTTTCAATAAACACATTATGGCAGGGGGCCCCAGACAGGTGGCTGGCTGATGACATCAGCATCTGCTATGAGTCCCACAGTGTGGAGCAGTCCTTGCTGGAAATGTGGCATATAGGCCCTATACAGGGATCCCGGATTCTGTTTGTCCTGGGGAAACATGGACTTGCATCCCAAGTAACATTACTTCAAGGGTTCCCCAGGCATACGCCTCACAAAGAGTAGTGTTCCCTTAAAAGCCAGGGCCCATGGTCAGTAGGCATGAGGTTAGCCTGCAGTCCCCTCCAAAAGCCTCTGTCCCGGGTGAGTCGGTCACAGTGACCCTTTAGAGAAAACAAAGCAAACTTTAGCACAGCTGTAATGCGTCATGTATTTTGTAAGTAGATAACTGTCTGATTTTACCAGTTTCTTGCACTTTAAGTTGGTGCTTTAAATAGTAGTTGGGGCCTAGTCTGATGCCAGCTTTCTATAGGAGAGCCTCTGGAGGTCAGGTTCCTCTGAGTGATGTCTTTTATCTTTATATTTAATGAAGTAAAAGTTACATTTTGTGGTCAGTAGATATCTTTGCTAAACATTTTGTCTGGTTGTTACAGGTGCGGGGGGATTAGCCGCCTCCACAGTGGCCGACTCAATCCTCGATGGTTTGGTGGACTTCATCAAGTCTAAATCAGTCCGTTCTCTTCAGACGGTGAAAGTGGTTCTATTCCAGCAATCAATGCTGAATGATTTCTACATGAGCATGAAGAAGAGAGAGGAGGCCACCCTGCCTGACGCCAAAGGAGGACTCATTAGACTCTCCGGTGAGTTGGGGTGTGAGATCAGGACAACCAATTCTGTATGAGCAACAAAGAGTAATATAGAAGGAGCTCAGGATACTGGAACGATGACCAACTGAAGCACCACAATGTGATATTCGAGTCCAAATACAAGTTTGTTCCAATGATAGATTGTTTGCAAAGCCAACATGTTCTAGGGGTTTGCAACTTCACCCTCAACATCAGGGCCTAAGAGAAAAAAAATCCAGATACGGTGTAAGCGGACTCAATAATCAGTAGATAAATGGATGCTATTGGAGTATTAGGAGTTTGCACAGCAATCAGCAGATCACTGGAGGCCCCAAAAGATGCAAAATGTAGATCTAATTCTTGTAAGCAACAAATGGAAATATTAGTGGTGAGAGGAGTTGGCAGAATACACTTGTTATAGCTACAAGTTATCCAAATTGTGTTAATAGAAAAACAATGCTTTTTATATTGGTAGTAAAAGTTTTGTATGGTAAACGCTGGGTTTCCAACTTGTTAGAATATTAATACACAGCCCTGGCCAGAAAGGTCACAATGGGACTCAATGTTCACTCAGCCAGATGTCTCATCACCCATAATTTCTGGTGATACATCTGCCTATCTATGACTAGTTACTCATTCCTACATTGCAGGGACAAGGAGGGAATGTGACAACCTAAATATAGACCATCTGAGATAAGGTGGACAATCTGCTTCTCTGGTACGATTTGGTGACTTTATCAGCTTCTAGAGAACAGAGACCTGAGTCTGAGGGGACCTCAAAACTTTCTTCTCTAAGCCCTGGTTCACACAGATACAATTCATAGGATAAATTCACCTTAAAAAAAGGTTATTTTTTTCATTAGAGCATTTCACCCACAATCAGCAGGTCATGAGTGCAATCTCAGGCTCCTGCAAACTGCCAGTGTAGCTATCTGCCCGTACCTCGTACAAGCAGACAGTTAATGAAGGAATGGAAGATTCAGTGAATTACCAAGAGAGCTCATCAGCACCCTGGTAGCTTGTTGAGAACTACAAGCCATCAGCTTCAATGGCTGAGGGTAGTTCTCCCTTTCACAGAGCTCTGTGAATGAATGATGCAACCATGTGGGCAGAGCCCCTTATGGCTGTGTTTTTTTAGTCACAGCGGGTGTGGGGAGAAGGTCCTAAGCCCATTGTCACAACGAGGACTCAGGGGGTGCTGGGTGTTGCAGGAACAATAGCATAGTAGTTTTACATACTGTGAACTATACATATGCATTATGCCTGTCTAAACCAGCAGGTGGCGGTGTTGTGTTTTAGTGTGTATTCTATGGTAATGTAATTACAGGATGTATGTTCTGTCTATGTTCAGTGCACTTGTTTGTATTCAGTTCCTGTTTCTCATGCTGTAAAGACATGTTTTTCAATCCTCCATGAAAGTAAAGCTATTGCTGCAAACAAGAAGCTCTGACAACAGGTTATGGACACAGCACATCCAGCAGGCACCCAGGACACTGCAAGTCAGTGAGTACTGTCAGGGCTGGACTGGGACAAAAATTTGACACTGGACTTATTCCAGATTGGCCCATTTTAACTTTGCAAACACGCACAAAAACAAGTGAAGTTGGAGGGCTAATGTCACACGGGAACATTGCTACAGCCTCACTCGCTGGAATTTCAGAAACCGGCATTGTTGCACGACCATTGGCTGCCTTTTTAGCAAAGCAGCAGCGCTGAGACTGAGCCGAGTTGCGGACTATAAAGTGAGGTGATGGGCAGTGTGGATGACGGGTCTCTCCCATACCGGCCGGCGGGGAGAGAGAGAGTGAGAGGGGAGGGATGTTGAGGGAAAAGGGTGAGGGGAGGTGGGTGAGAAAGAGGGGGCGAGTGTAAAAGAGAGGGAGTAAGTGAGAGAGAGGAATAGGCTGAGAGAAAGAGGGGGGCTGGAAGAAGGGGGCTGAAAGCGGGGGGGGCTGAGAGTAAGAGTTGAGGGCCGAGACAGACCACATAGCACTGTCCCGATCTGTAGTCCCTCCTCTGCTCCCTCCCGCAAGCTCTGTGTGCAGTCAGGTATGTGTAGGATGCCGGGTACCTGATGGCCAGCAGTGGCAGAAGCGAGTCTCCCTCTTGATCCGGGGGTGCTTTCGCTGCTCTGCTCCTTCCAGCGGCTCCTTTGCAGCCTTCGCCTCCCGCCTGTCCTTTTCCTCCGGGCCCCCAGTCAGCCTGTCCTCTGGCCCGGGCAGCACTGTTCTTGGATCAGAGAGTAGGTGGAGGAATCAAGGTTCTGTGAGCGCTGGGGTGGCTGCGCCTGCTCCTGTTCACCTCTTCGGTGGTTAGGGAGGGGGTGGAGCTCTTCTCCCTCCCAGGCTCTCATATCTAACTGCCCTCCTCACTGGCCACCTTCCCAGAATCTCCACCGATGATTGCTGCCAAGCTCTTGCTGCTGCCGAACGCTGCATAAAAACCGGCCCACTGAGCCATCGATCCACCGGGAAACTACCGGTAGTCCAGATGGCCAGTACATGCTTGAGTACTGTATACAAGCTGCTGAAAGATGGCAAGCAGTTCAGATGTGAAGTTTGCAATAGCAAAGCTGAACAATGCCAATTACCAGCTGTGGAAATTTAAACTAGAAATGTTTCTCAGCAAGGATGACTTGTGGCAACTGCTAAATGCAGACAGACCCACAAACGGAGAGACGGAGGAATGGGACAGTAAAGATAGGCAGGCAAAAGCATCTATAAGCTTACTAGTGGAAGATGACCAGCTTATCCACATAAGAACAGAGAAAATGTCCAATGATATGTGGACTTCTTTACAGAAACTGCACAAGCGTTCAAATCTAAACAGCAAGTTATTTTTGCTAAGAAAGCTGTATAAGATTAGACTAGAAGAAGGCCAGCAAATGTGTGACCCTGTGAAAGCTATGCTAGAGATCATAGAGCAGCTATGTGCCATCAGAGAGAACATCAAACATAACCATGTTGTTGCCCTGTTCCTGTGCAGCCTTTCCAGAGACATATACTGCCCTTATTAATGCTTTAGAAACTGGACCCAAGCAGGAGTTGACACTAGAATATGTCAAAGGTAAATTAATTGAGTATGACAGAAGGAAAAAAAATATGCACCATGATGACAAAGCTCTTAAGATGTATGAAGGCACAAAGCACAACAAAGAAATCGGAGCCTGTTTTTGTTGTAAAAGGACCAGTCACTTAAAAAAGGACTACTCTATCTGGAAAGCCGAGCAGCAAAAGCTAGAGCTATCCACAAAAGTGTCAACGCAATCACAAAGAAAACTGCAGACACATCATGGAGTGGCACCTTTAAAGTGACACAGAGCGGCAAGCCACACGGCTGGTGCATTTTCTCTGGAGCAAAAAACAACATGACTAGTGATGAGACCTTCTTCACAAACATTGATTACAGTGCAAAAGACAAAGTTTTCCTAGCAAACGGGAAAAGCATCACTTCAGAAGGTAAAGGCCAGGGCTTCCTGATCTGCATTACACCACAAGGAGACAAGCAGAGTATCCATGAAAAGAAAGTGCTCTATGTCCCAGAACTAGAAGGCAGCTTTCTATCAGTGGAAAGTCTTGCAAACAACGGTCTCACAGTTCAGTTCCAGGGTGATGAATGCACAATTTACAATAATAAGCGATTCCTCGTAAAACGAAAACTGGATGATCACCTATACAAGCTCATCACCACAGACCAGCAAGCCAATATAGTCTCTAATGTCCTAATGTCTGGGGACATCGCACCAAACCCCGGCCCTCCCACACCCAATTTCCAACGCCAAGATCGGCCATCTACCTCCTCCAACAGTAGTCGTAACTTCAACCTTCTCATCCCAATTCCCCTGATTCCACAAGTCGGTCCCCCTCTTTCATGTGCCCTCTGGAATGCCCGCTCAGTCTTCAACAAACTAGTTTCTGTCAATGACCTTTTCCTCTTAAAATCCCTTGATCTATTTGCTATAACTAAAACCTGGCTCCAGGAATTTGATACTACCTCTCCAGCTGCACTGTCCCACAGTGGCCTTCTCTGGACTCACTCCACCAGACCCAGTGGATGATAAGGAGGTGGTGTCGGACTTCTCCTCTCCCCACAATGCACCTTCCAGGTACTGCCCACACCTCCCTCTCTTTCCACCTGCTCTTTCGAAATGCACTGCATTCGTCTTTTCTCTCCAGCTTGTCTGAGGGTCGCAGTCATTTATCGGCCTCCTGGACCAGTGTCACGCTTTCTGGATGACTTCTCTGCATGGTTACCCTATTTTCTCTCATCTGAAGTGCCTGCCATCATCCTAGGTGACTTTAACATTCCAATCAATGTTAATAATGCTACCACTTCTAAACTACTCAACTTAACCTCCTCTTTTAACCTAACACAATGGACACAAACCACCACTCACTCCAACGGCAACACTCTTGACCTTGTATTCTCCCATCGCTGCACTCCCTGCAATCTCTCCAACGCACCCTTTCCTCTCTCTGATCACAACCTTATCCGTTTCACACTCTCCTTGTCTCCTATATCCCATGCTGCCAACCCACAAACCACTACCCGCAGGAACCTTCGCAACCTCAAACCTTCCCTTCTTCACTCTGCTACTGATGGCCTTTATGACAAAATCGCACCCCTGTCCTGCCCAGACCTAACCACTTCCATCTACAACACCACGTTGTCACCCTCCCTAGACGTACTTGCTCCTCTTTCTACGCGCAGAACCAGACCCTGGCAAACAGACGACACCAGAAGTCTCAAGAGACGCAGCTGTGGTCTTGAGCGAGTATGGCGTAAATCTAAATCCCTGCAAGACTTTACCCTCTACAAATCTGTCCTTCTCAAATACAACTCCTGCCTCCACACTGCTAAACAAATCTATTACAACACTCTCATCAAAACCCTCTCATCCAAACCTCGTCAACTCTTTTCTACCCTTAATTCCTTACTTCACCCCCCACTGCCCCCTCCCACCAACTTGCTTACCGCTCAACATATTGCCAACCACTTCAATAGCAAAATCAACACAATTCGCAAGGAGATATCCAGCATTAAAATTCCTCCCCTACCCAACATATCAGGTCCAACACCACACTCAATAATCTCCTACTTTTGCCCAGTTACCACAGAAGAAGTTGATAAACTCCTCTCCATGGCCCACCTCACTACATGTCCCCTGGACCCTGTCCCCTCTCAATTACTGCGACCACCTTCCCACTCTATCCTCAACTCCCTAACCCACATCTTCAACCTCTCCCTCTCTTCCGGCACCTTTCCTTCCCCGCTCAAACATGCAATGGTTACCCCCATACTCAAAAAACCCTCACTAGACCCCACCTGTTTGAATAACTTAAGACCTATCTCCCTTCTCCCGTTTGCCCGCAAGCTCATCGAACGCCTTGTTCATGACCAAATGAGTCGCTACCTCACGGACAACAACCTTCTCGACCCCCTACAGTCTGGCTTCCGCCTACAACATTCGACTGAAACTGCCCTACTAAAAATCACCAATGACCTAATAACTGCCAAAACCAATGGCCACTACTCCATACTCATACTTTTAGACCTCTCTGCTGCCTTTGACACAGTTGACCACCTGCTGCTCCTCAGCAAATTACACTCCCTTGGCCTCCGTGATTCTGAATTATCCTGGTTCTCCTCCTACCTATCTCAGCGCACTTTCAGCGTCACTTACAACTCCATCTCCTCCGCTCCCCTTCCTCTTTCTGTCCTTGGGCCTCTCCTTTTCTCACTCTATACTTCTTCCCTGGGCCAGTTGATAACCTCCCATGGCTTCCAATACCATCTCTATGCTGATGACACACAGATCTATCTCTCCACTCCCCAACTCACCCCCACTATCTCCTCACGGATCTCAAACTTGCTGAATGACATATCGGTATAGATGTCACACCACTTCCTCAAACTTAATCTTTCTAAAACTGAGCTTGTTATATTTCTTCCTTCACGGTCCCCCTCCTGTGACTTCACCATTAATATCAACAACACAACCATTGGTCCCTCCACACATGCCAGAGTCCTGGGTGTAATCCTTGACTCTGACCTCTCCTTCAGCCCCCATATCCAATCACTGGCTAAATCCTGCCGCCTTAACCTCCGCAACATCTCCAAAATTCGACCCTTCCTGACTAATGACACTACAAAACAACTTATTCACTCCTTGATTATTTCCCGCCTCGACTATTGCAACTCTCTCCTTAATGGCCTACCCTTAAGCAGGCTATCCCCCCTTCAGTCTATTATGAATGCTGCTGCTAGACTAATACACCTCACTAACCGATCCGTGACTGCTGCTCCTCTCTGCCAATCCCTTCACTGGCTTCCCCTACCCCACCGTGTAAAATTCAAAATGCTAACCATAACATACAAGGCCATTCACAACATCGCCCCCATCTACATCACCAACCTCATCTGCAGATATCGCCCCCTCCGCTCCTCTCAGGACCTCCTGCTCTCTAGCTCCCTTGTTACCTCCTCCCATGCTCGCCTTCAGGACTTCTCCAGAGCCTCTCCCATCCTCTGGAATTCCCTGCCCCAGTATGTCCGATCAGCCCCTACCCTGTCCACCTTTAGGAGATCCTTGAAAACTCATTTATTCAGGGAAGCCTATCCCACACCCACATAACTGTCCCTGAGCCACCCCCATCAAATCATTCTTTGCAGCTATTACCTTTTGTACCACCACCCCCTCCCTTTAGAATGTAAGCTCTATGAGCCGGGCCCTCCTGTACCTTTTGTATCGAACTGTACTGTAATTGTGTTGTCCCCCTTATACATTGTAAAGCGCTGAGTAAACTGTTGGAGCTATATAAATCTTGTATAATAATAATAATAATAATAATGACCGAAACAGCAAATGTATTCACTTATGGCACAGGCGGCTGGGGCACAGAAGTCCAGAAGCTATACAAGACATTATAAAGAGAGTCTTATCAGAAGATTTGACAATAAAGCCTTGCAAAGTGCTCATGAAATTCAAGTGCTGTATAGAAGCAAAAGCCACATGAGCTCCTTTTCTACAGGCATCTCAAGAAAAAGCCACCCCCACCCCCTGCAGCTCATACACAGTGACGTATGCGGTCCAATGAAAACTCCCACGTCAGGCGAGAACAGATATCTACTGACTTTCATTGATGATTATTCCAGGTACACAACTACTTATCTGATGAAACACAAGAATGAAACATCAGAGAAACTTCAAGAGTTTGTTGACATGTCTAGCAACAAATTCCAACAGAAACCAGGAATAATAATACACACTAACAATGGGGGAGAATACATAAGCAAAGAAGTTGCCTCCTATCTGAAGAGACAAGGAATAGTACACCAGACAACCACACCATACACTCCTGAACAAAACAGTGTAGCAGAAAGGAAAAAAATTACACTCTTACAGACATGGCCAGGTGCATTTTGTTGGATGCCGACCTACCTCACAGGTACTGGGGAGAAGTGGTCATGACTGCAACCTACCTACAGAACAGATTACCCTCAAGAGTGATTAAAAGTACTCAATTCGAAATGTGACATGGATCAAAGCCTAGTTTAGGGTAGAGTGTTTGGATGTAAAGCACATGCCTATATTCCAAGTGTGAAGCGATCCAAGCTGGAGAACAGAACCATAGAGGGCATTCTAGTAGGCTACAGTGAGCAAACTAAGGGTTACAGAATCCTACATCCAAAGACTGACAAAGTGACAATAAGCTGTAGTGTTTATTTTGATGGGAGCCCATCACCAGAAACACTGATCCCTGAAAGCTGTGAAGTGAATATGCCCAACAAACCAGAAGAAAAGGTCGACCAAAGTGAACCTGTGCAAGAGTCGGAACAAGAAATGGAACTCACAATGCCTTTATCATGTTCCCCACCAGATCCTGCTGAACTGCCCAAAATCAGGAGATCCACTCGGACTACAAAGAGGATACCACCCCGCAAGCTATCATACACCGTCAAAACACACAGCATACTTGAACCAACATCCCGGGAAGACATAGAAAAACTTCCAAAGCATGAAGCCGATAAACGGAGAAAGGCAATAGAAGAAGAATTAAAGTCACTTTAAGAAAATAAAACCTGGACACTCCCAGAGCTCCCTCCTACCGCAAAACTATAAGAAGTAAGTGGACTTTCAAAGTAAAGTCAGATGCAGAAGGAAATATCCAGGGTTTGAACAAGAAGACAACCTTGTATGTAAACTTCCGAAGAGCATCTATGGTCTTAAACAATCTGCAAGGATGTGGAATGAGAAAGTACTTATCAGAGAGGGATTCTTAAGAAGTAAAGCAGACCCCTGTCTCTACATTAGCTACTATGTGGGAATCCAAATAGAGAGAGAAGATGGAAGTTATCCTCTTAACCAATCTCAGAAAATCTCCAAAATCTTGGAACAATTTCATATGCAAGATGCAAAGAAAGTGAAAACTCCTATGGAACCATGCTAACAAAAGAGCAATGAAGCAGAAAACTTGCTACCCAACAATGATATGTATCTCAGAGCAATCGGTAAGCTGCTATATGTTGCCACTGCGACAAGACGAGACAGACGCAGCAGTGGGCATACTATGCAGGAAAGTCTCAACTCCCTGTCAGCGTGATTGGAAAACTATAAAGAGAGCGCAGCAGTACCTCAAAGGAACAATTCAGATGAAGTTACGGTTACCAGCAACATCAAATATAAAACTGGTCATATATGTGGATGCAGATTGGGCCGGAGACTGCACAGACCCCAAATCCACAAGTGGATTCATCTTCCAATATGAGGAAGGAACCATAAGTTGGTCTAGTCCAAAGCAAGCAACTGTCGCTCTATCTTCAACTGAAGCAGAGTACATTGCAGCAGCACACGCGTGTCAAGAAGCGATAAGGATTTGTCAACTTCTTGTGGACATTGGGCTAGACATGTCAAAACCAATTCCCATTTTTGAAGACAACCAGGGATGTCTAATGCTTACGCAATCAGAAAGGGTCAATCCTAGGACCAAACACATCGACGTCGAGTATCGCCTACTGAGGGATAATCAAGAGCAATGTATTATTGACATTCAATACTACCTGTCAGAGAAGATGACTGCTGATGCACTCACCAAGCCTTTGTTGAAGGATTGTCATAGTTATTTTCAGAAGAAGCTGAATGTAATTTGACAAAGAACATGCTGTTGAGAAGGGGTGTTGGAAGAACAGCAGCATAGTAGCTTTATATACTGTGAACTATATTTATGCAATATGCCTGTTTATACCAGCAGGTGGCGCTGTGGTGTTATAGTGTATGCTCTATGGTAATGTAATCACAGGATGTATGTTCTATCTATGTTTAGTGCACTTGTTTGTATTCAGTTCCTGTTTCTCATGCTGTAAAGACATGTTCTTCAATCCTCCATGAAAGTAAAGCTATTGCTGCAAACAAGAAGCTTACAGTGCATATTTTCAAGACTCTGACCTCACAGGGACTGCTCAGTTAGTAACCTGTTACATGTTACACCCTAAATATGACAGCAGGTTTTCTTCCCCACCACAGAAATCGCAGCTGCATCCAAATCTCGTCAAAATTGCATCAGAATCTTACCAAGTCGCACTGCAACTGCACTTGATAATCACACTGCATCAGTGTGAACCTGATCATTCTTATTGGCTATCATGTTAATGCTTCCAGCGAGGTTGTACACCTAGCTTTCATCTAGTTTTTCTTCAGGTCCTGACAGCACATCTTATATTTCAGAATTACTGTCAAACAGGAAGCCGATGGGTGGGACTCTTGTGATGGAAGTGGATGTTGCTCCAGGAACTCCTGACTACTCCGCAGTGCAGCAGAAATTCCAGAAAACTTGCAGAAACCAAATACTGAAGGTAATGTCCCAGATACATTGTGGTGAATGATGTCAGATGTCAGTGATAGGATTCTGAGTGGGAGTGATGGTGTTCTGCTCACGGTGTGGGCACTGGTGCTGAGTATCATGCAGTAAGTGTGTTGCGTAGCTGCAGCATGGTGTGGCGAGCAGCGAACACACAGGGTCCCCATTACCAGAAACAATGTATTAAGAAAGAGTTCAACTTGTACAAACAGGCCTGGTGAGAAGGATCACCATCCGGTGACACTTACAATTGTTCACAATGAGACAGCGGCCCGAAGACTCAAGGATGCTGACAGCGTCTGCCATGAGGAGCAAAATGAAACCTGGCTGGTCCAACCCAAAGGGGAAGCTCCTGATGAGGTAGATGTAGTCCCTATGCTCTCTCTACTCCTCCAAAACCTTTCCCTAACACTCAGCACTATTCCCGGCAGGGGGGGAACTTATCCCTACACTAGCCACTCACAAGAAAAGCGCCAAACCCTGGGGTCAGAGTCCTAAATAGACTCTGCCTGACCCAAGATGGCTGCAGGGGTCACATGGGGCACCAGTATCCAACTGGATCCCAGTTCCTCTCAATTTCCTCCCCCATCTGCACTGCCAATGCGGATGAGCTGCACCTGCCTACAAGTGGAACCTCCATGCCACCCGGTTGAGATGTTTGACTTTCCTAAAGATACAGGGTGACATTGCTACTGAATGACGCCAGATAAATCCCCTGGTAGAGGTTCCTCTGGAAACTTCTGATACATTCTGGACAGATGTAAAATGCTAAGCTATTGGAAGTTCAGAAAGGCTGCAGCAAAAACAGGGATGCAGGGCACTTCAGTCATCTCCCAGGGCAACAGTAGATGAAATCGGAACAGAATCAGAAGACAGGAAGCATGGTCAGATAGCAAAGTAATAACAGTTCAGCTGCTGATTCAAACGCTTACTAAGGCCTGATTCACACCTATGCATTTATAGTGCTTTTTGTAGATTTGCACTGCAGTCCATTTAACATGGTTTCCTATGGGACATATAGTAGAGCGTCCCAGAGAGAGCCAGGAAAAGTCCTGTTCGGGATTTATACATCTCCCAGGCTCCTCTCATACACGTTCAGGGATCTCTGATCCATGGTCCAGTTCAGGTCTTGGTCCTCTCCCCCAGGCTAATTTAAGCTCACCTGAGCAGACAGCCTTTGCTCTTGGCCTGGGATACTCAGAGAACTTCTGTGTAGGAGAGCAAAAAGGTATGTGGAAGCTGACAAGCTGTAGGCTTGCTCAGCCTGGTAGGATCTGTAAATATTGTTTAGTTAGTGCCGAGACACGGCTAGGTTTTGTTTTGGCTATTTTTGTTCCTATTTGTTTTTTTGGAACACTGTACAGCACCTGTATATAGACTTGTATATATCACAAATAAACACCGCACTGTTTGTCACTATTCCACTGGATTTGGTATCTGTGCCTGAAAGACTGCTCATCCCAGGGAGCTTTTTACCTGCTACCTGTCCCCCAGGTTACATATGGTGGAGGCTGCGACCAGCTGTAGTAAGTTACTACCTAAAAGGCCAGTACCTAGAGTCACTAAACATGGAGGAAATCCTAAAACAATTGGTGATATCCAATGCTGCACAGCAACAAGCAAACGCTGCACTGCATCAAGCAAACGCTCTAGCACAGGAGCAAACAAACGCTATCGCACAGGAGCAAACAAACGCTATCGCACAGGAGCAAACCAAGGCGCTGTGCCAACAGATTGGTGCTGTACAGGAGCTATCGCAGAGGCTGTTTTAACAGCTAGCCACTGATGCAAAAGAGGATAGGAAAACCCTGGCTGCGGTTGTGGAGACGCTAGCACAGTGGTCACCTGCTAAAGTTAATGTTGTTGGAGACAAGCCCTCAGACATCCTTGTGGGTCGCTTTCTTTCTAAGATGACTGCAGATGATGATCCAGAGGCCTTTCTCTTAACGTTTGAACGGACTGCTGAGAGGGAAGGTTGGCCCAAAACCCAGTGGGCAGGACTGGTCGCCCCCTTGCTGTCTGGAGAATCGCAGAAGGCCTACTATGATTTGGAGTCAGCAGAAGCAGGAGACTATAAAAAGGTCAAGCGGGAAATCCTGGCGCGACTTGGTGTCACCTTGGCAGTTCGAGCACAGCGGGTCCACAGCTGGTTCTTCCAAGACGAGAGGCCCCCAAGATCGCAGATGTTCGACCTAATTCACTTGGTGAGAAAATGGCTACAGCCGGAGTCCCTGTCTGGGCCACAAATAGTGGAGCTTGTGGTCATGGACCGGTTCCTGAGGTCACTACCAGTTCCCCTGCAGAAGTGGGTGAGTCAAGGAGACCCCAACTCGGCAGACAACCTTGTGGAACTCGTTGAAAGGTACTTTGCTGCAGAGAGCCTGGTCACCACCCCTACAGCCGCACGGACTTTCCACCCAAAGCCACGGTCTCCCCAGGCAACCGGTAAGACTGTTCCAGGGGAATTGGGTGGTAAGCATGGCAAGGAAATAGGGGGGAGGATTTTTGGTGCCAGGACTGAAGTTTGGCGTCCCAAACAAGGGAAGCTACTGCCTGTCAGCAAACCAAACTGGGGAAACATCAGGTGTTTTCGTTGCCAAGAACTGGGACATGTTGCAGCAAACTGTCCATTGACAGATGAACCAATGCAGTGTGATCTATCTATTAGAAGGCAGTCTATGTTTGCTGCTGTTTCATGCGCTGCAGCACCAAGTATGGGAAAACACATGTGCCAAATGACTGTTAATAATAAGCCTATTACGGCCTTGCTGGACTCTGGAAGTCTAGTGACTTTGGTTACAGCTGAGATAGTTGAAACTGTGAATTTGCATGCTAAAAAAGTTGCTGTGATCTGTGTACATGGGGATACCCGCGAGTATCCTATAGCCACTGTTCAGTTTAAAACTGGCTTAGGTACGGTGACCCATCCGGTCGCACTTGTGCCCCACTTGGTGCACGAGGCCATCGTTGGGAGGGACTTCCCTAAGTTTTGGGAACTGTGGGATCGTCCCGACCCGGTCGCAGTAGCTGACTCAGTGACAGAGCCAGGACTCCTGGCCGCTACTGACAATGTGGGTTCCTGGGACTCTTCTCAGGGCTCCCTGGGTTTTCCTTTCTCAGTTATGACAGGAGAGCTGGAGGAGCCTGAGGAGGTCCCCACAACCAGTGGAGCTGGACAGCCATCTGCTGAATCTGAGCCTACGTTGGAGTTTGCTGACCTTAATGTACACAAGGAAAATTTTGGTACCAAGCAGAGAAAAGACCCAACCCTTGCCAGGGCCTGGGAAAATGTAATGGTGATTAATGATGTACCTGTCGAATCAGGGGACAGGCTCTGTTTTCCTTATTTTAGCAGCAATGAGGATTTACTGTATCGAGTATGTAAAAAAAAAAAATGATGAAGTGGTTGAACAGTTGGTGGTCCCTAAGCCATACAGATGGGTGGTGTTGGAACTTGCCCCTGGGCACTTGCTAGGAGGTCATATAGGGGTTGAGAAAACTACTGAAAGGGTGTTGTGCAGGTTTTATTGGCCCGGGATACAGAAGGATATTGAGAATTATTGTCAATCCTGTCCTGTGTCAGATGTCAGCCCCACTACCCCACTTCCGAAGTCCTTTAGTGCTCTTGCCCATTATTGAAGTGCCCTTTGAGAGGATTGCCATGGACCTTGTGGGTCCACTCCCCAAGTCTGCCCGAGGTTATCAGCATATCCTTGTAATAATGGATTAAGCTACCTGTTACCCCGAGGCAGTTCCCTTACACACCGCATCTGCTAAAAACATTGCCAAAGAGCTGTTTATGGTGTTCAGTCGTGTTGGAATCCCTAAAGAAGTCCTTTACAGACCAGGGCACCCCATTTATGTCACGAATAACTAGAGAGCTGTGCAAGTTATTTAAGGTGTCGCAATTGCGAACCTTGGTGTACCATCCTCAAACTGATGGCTTTTTGTAACGCTTCAATAAGACATTAAAGAGCATGTTAAAAAAGGTTGTTGACAAGGATGGGAAAAACTGGGACTTCCTGATACCATATTTGATGTTTGCCATCAGGGAGGTTCTCCAGTCCTCCACGGGGTACTCTCCATTTGAGTTGCTTTATGGAAGACACCCTTGGGGACTCTTGGACATAGCCAAAGAAACTTGGGAGGGGGAGCAGACACCCCATAAAAGTGTCATTGAGCATATCGCTCAAATGCAGGAGAGGATTGCAGCAATCATGCCGATGGTAAAAGAACACTTACTGCAGGCCCAATCAGCCCAACAGAGGATATACAACAGGGGGGCCCAACTCCGTGTTTTCTCACCTGGTGACAGGGTCCTTGTGTTAGTTCTTAGTGGAGTTAGTGGAGCTTGTGGTCATGGACCGGTTCCTGAGGTCACTACCAGTTCCCCTGCAGAAGTGGGTGAGTCAAGGAGACCCCAACTCAACCTTGTGGAACTCGTTGAAAGGTACTTTGCTGCAGAGAGCCTGGTCACCACCCCTACAGCCGCACGGACTTTCCACCCAAAGCCACGGTCTCCCCAGGCAACCGGTAAGACTGTTCCAGGGGAAGTGGGTGGTAAGCATGGCAAGGAAATAGGGGGGAGGATTTTTGGTGCCAGGACTGAAGTTTGGCGTCCCAAACAAGGGAAGCTACTGCCTGTCAGCAAACCAAACTGGGGAAACATCAGGTGTTTTCATTGCCAAGAACTGGGACATGTTGCAGCAAGGTCACTAAGTGGTAGGGTCCCTTTGAAGTAATTGAAAGAGTTGGGGAGGTCAATTACAAGGTATATCAACCAGGGAAAAGGAAGCTCGAACAGATTTACCATATAAACCTGTTAAAGCCCTGGAAGGATAGACTGGCATTAACTGCGAGGTCCCTCCCGGTAACGCCTAAGGGTGCTGAGTCCCTTCTGATCCCTGAGGTGACGATTCCAGACATCCTGTCATATTCCCAAAAGCAGGAAACTAGAGAATTCCTGGTAAGAAATAGAGAGAAATTTTCAGAGTTACCTGGCACGACTTCAGCAGTTCAGCATGATATTGTTACTGAACCTGGGGTCCGTGTCAAGCTCAAACCGTACCAAATTCCTGAAGCAAGGAGAAAGGACATCAGTGAGGAAGTTAAAAGAATGTTGGAGCTAGATGTCATTGAAGAATCCAATAGTGACTGGTCTAGCCCCATCGTATTAGTCCCAAAACCGGATGGCACTTGGAGGTTCTGTAATGACTTCAGGAAGCTTAATGCAGTGACAAAGTTTGACACGTACCCAATGCCCAGAGTGGACGAACTTATAGACCGACTTGGCAAGGCTTGCTATCTGACCACTTTGGACTTGATAAAAGGTTATTGGCAAATACCCCTGACTGGTAGCGCCAAAGAGAAGACTGCATTTGTGACCCCGGAGGGTTCCTTTCAATACAAAAAAATGCCTTTTGGGTTGCAAAATGCCCCCGCGACATTTCAGAGGGCCATGGACAGGACTCTAAGACCCCACCGACAATATGCAGCAGCATATCTAGATGATATAGTGGTACATAGCACTGACTGGGAGTCTCACTTGCCCCGTGTCCAGGCTGTCCTCGATTCCCTCTTCAAAGAAGGTTTTACAGCAAATCCAAAAAAATGTGCCATTGGTCTAGAGGAAGCCAAGTATTTGGGCTACACTATTGGGCGTGGGGTCATAAAACCTCAAGTGAATAAAATAGAAGCCATCCAGGAATGGCCACGTTCTGCAAACAAGAAGCAGGTCAGAGCCTTTCTTGGCATTGCGGGGTATTATAGAAGATTTATCCCAAATTTTGCAACTATAGCTGCCCCACTGACAGACCTTACGAAAGGGAAAGACTCTGTAATGGTGAAATGGTCCTCAGTAGCAGAGGAGTCTTTCTAAGTCCTGAAGAAGGCTCTTTGTGCACAACCAGTACTGTACTCCCCCGATTTCTCCAAAGATTTTTTGGTTCAGACAGATGCGTCTGATGTTGGTATCGGGGCAGTGCTATCACAGGTACACAATGGGGAAGAACACCCTGTGGTGTACCTAAGCAGAAAGCTCAATGACCATGAGCAAAGGTATGCAGTCGTTGAAAAGGAGTGTTTAGCCATAAAGTGGGCCGTGGACGCACTCAGGTACTATTTGTTAGGGCGCCAGTTTGAGTTAATAACTGACCATGCTCCTCTGAAATGGATGGCCCAAAAGAAGGAGACTAATAGACGGGTGAACCGGTGGTTTTTGGCTCTACAGGATTACTCATTCACTGTAAAACACAGGCCAGGTGTTGAGATGGGGAATGTAGATGCCCTGTCCCGTGTTCACTCCTGTTGGGCTACAGGTGTTCCAACCCTGGGGTTGAAACAAGGGGGGAGGATATGTAGCAGAGCGTCCCAGAGAGAGCCAGGAAAAGTCCTGTTCGGGGTTTATACATCTCCCAGGCTCCTCTCATACAGGTTCAGGTCTTGGTCCTCTCCCCCAGGCTAATTTAAAGCTCACCTGAGCAGACAGCCTTTGCTCTTGGCCTAGGATACTCAGAGAACTTCTGTGTAAGAGAGCAAAAAGGTATGTGGAAGCTGACAAGCTGTAGGCTTGCTCAGCCTGGTAGTTAGGATCTGTAAATATTGTTTAGTTAGTGCCGAGACACGGCTAGGTTTTGTTTTGGCTATTTTTGTTCCTATTTGTTTTTTTGGAACACTGTACAGCACCTGTATATAGACTTGTATATATCACAAATAAACACCGCACTGTTTGTCACTATTTCACTGGATTTGGTATCTGTGCCTGAAAGACTGCTCATCCCAGGGAGCTTTGTACCTGCTACCTGTTCCTAACGTGTTACAAACATGTTCTGTAGTGCAAATCTGCAGAATGCAAAAAGCACTAAAAATGACAAAGGTGTGAATCAGACCTAATGGAGCGCCGATGATCATTCAATGAGCTGATTTAGTAGTCAGGTGTCACAGTATTTTAGTGTAGTATACGCATCGCAAAGTCAAGTACATCAATTTTCTGGGATCGTGGACAGAGAGAAAATTTTCTTTTAAGAACCGCCCTGCTTCTTTTTCTTTCAATTGTTCTTATTATTATCCACAAAGTAAAATAAATTTATCAATAGTACATTTCAACAGCAAAAATGTACAGAGAACCAAATAAAGGCAAGTACAAAATATCCAAGGATGTGTTTAGTGGATACAATAATTTACAATATGCAGTAAAATCAGGTATAGCAGTCATGGAGCGGGGGTCCACCCACACCGCCCAAAAAAAAAAAATATTAAAAGCCAGCAGCTACAAATACTGCAGCTGCTGACTTTTAATACATGTCCACTTACCTGTCCCAGGGTCCAGCGATGTTGGCAGGCGACGCCGAGAACCCGCTCGGTTCTCGGCAGCTGCCGCCGCCATCCTAGGTGAGGGAATCAGGAAGTGAAGCGTTGCGGCTTCACTTCCCGGTTCCCTACTGCGCATGCGCGAGTCGCGCTGCGCTTCCTAACTGGTCCCCGCTGTCTCTGGGACCCGTGTGTGTCCCAGCAGACAGCGCTGAGGGACAGGAAGAGGCAGAGACTGAAAAGTGCCAAATGTGACACCGGAGGGGGGGGGGGGGTCCTGAAAAGCGGAAGTTCCAATTTTGTGTGGAACTCCGCTTTAAGTTCATGGTGTTTGTAGATGTGACCACACCTAAGACCAGTCAAACAGAAGGGGAAGGGAGCCGAATCTTAGAGAAAAGTAGCAACCAAATCGAGCCCTGAAGTTGTACCCAATAATAGGCCCACTTATTGAAAAAGTGATGCAGGCTAATGTGCTCATGTAAACATAGAAGATTAGAGTACACAGCAATACAAGAATATAAATGTATGAGCGCAATATTCCATAATGTTAAACAATGAAAGAAAGGGAGGTCGAGTATGAGAAAGAAAGGATAAGAAAAATAGGAGTGTGAAGAGAAAAGACTATGTTATGTCGCGCACACACGATTGGAAATTCGGCCAGCAAAAGAAGGATGAGAGGTTTTGGTCGGAAAATGCGACAGTGCGTACGCTCCATCGGACTTTTGCTGGTCGAGTTCCAGCCAGCAAAAGATTGAGAGCAGGTTCTCAATTTTTCGGTCGGAAAAAGTTCCTATCCAAAAATACGATCGTCTGTAGCAATTTCGACGTGCAAAATTCCTACGCATGCTCGGAAACAATTCAAAGCATGCTCGTAAGCATTGAACTCCATTATCTCGGCTCATCATAGTGTTGTACGTCACCGCGTTCTTGATGGTCGAAAGTTCGGTGAACTTTTGTGTGACCATGTGTATGCAAGCCAAGCTTGAGCGGAATTCCATCGGAAAAGCCATCCAAGATTTTTCTGGCGGAAAATATGCTTGTGTGTACGGGGCATTAGAGAAAGAAGGAGAGAGGGGGGTCCCTGTCCAGAAGTCCGTTTCCATCTGACAACCAATCCGCTACTATTCAGATGGTATTTGTAGATAGGGGAGCCAGCGATTTCAAACATCGGTTGCTTTTGTCTGAGATTTTTTTTTTTTGTTAAACATAATAAAAGTTTACATTTCAGCAAGGATAAGTCAATCACAGGGCTCTTCCAGGCAGTAGCAATAACTTACTTGGCCGATAAGAATATAAATTGGATTAATGTTTGTGTGTTCTTGGGAATATTTTCAACTGGCTTGTGACGGACTCCGGATACCCCGTTGGGTATTTCCTTTAAGAAGCGACTTCCCAAGTCCTGGAACACAAGACCAATGGATCTGTCTATAGAAACCCCCAAGAACCAGACATCACCAGTCTTGGAGTGAACTAGAAATAGACTGTTTTATTTGAGATCTCACACAAATATATACACCAGGGTGACAACACAAACTATAACCAGAAACCTAATTAACATGAGCTAATTAACTAATCATTTAACCAGACTAGGTGACTCAGAGATATGACCTTTCAGGTCAGCCTTGTCGTCTCCTAGCTCACTAACTACAATACACATTATCATAAATATCAACACAGAACTCCTTCATACAATAGCAGAGGTAATTAGCACAAACAACAATGGGTGAAAGACTCTTGGAGCCCACACTAGACTTATTTACAATAAACATATTTTAGCAGACAACTGACAGACAGGTGGCTGGAGTTGATGACATCAGCATCTGCTATGAGTCCCAACAGTATGAAGCAGGCACTATTTATAATATGACATATAGGCCCTATACAGGGTTCCCAGAGTCTGTGTGTCTTGGGGAGACATGGACTTAAATTCAAAGTAACAATACTTCAAGGGTCCCCAGGATGTGAGAATACTCACAAAGAGTATTGTTCCCTTAAAATCCAGGGTCCATAATCCGTAGGCAAGAGGCTAGCATTCAGATCCCTCCAAAATCCCCTCTCCTGGGTGAGTCTATCACATGGCTCATTTAGGAGGGCAAGTAGGAGTATTTTTTGTAATACCATAGTTAGGTTACAGAAACACCTAACCTTAGGGCATGTCCACCATACATGTAAGACTGTTCCCACCTGGCCGCATGTCCAGAAACATAGGGAAATGGACCCTGGATGCATTTTTAAAAACAGCTTTAAGTACCATTTAGATAGTAAACTTTATAACCAGCCTCAACTAAGGCCATATTCATAATCCCTTTGTAGATACGAGAGGCTCAGGTGTTGGGAGGCTTGCAGGGTCAGGTCAACCTTTGGGGTCAGTCATCTTCAAGCAGCCCTCACTGGGATGGAACCACACTAGTCCAGGGATGTTTGCTGTGTTATGTCTTTCAGGCCAAACCTGTTGAAAATGTTGAGACAGCTACTAAGACCAAGACAAGATACTGTTATACTTGCAAGAACAAGCTGTCTTGCTCTGTGTCAAAAATGTGTCAGGAGATTGGTTGGAGAAGAAACTGCCCCATTTCCAAAGGATTTTTATGGGGAGCCTAAGGGAGGAAATGCCATCTACTTTCCAGTCATTCAAAATGGTTCTGGAAGATTTAAAGCAGCCCCCACACTGCATTCTTCTGAAGATGCACAAGGCAGCCTTAAAGGTTCAGGGGATAGCATAGGTGGTGGGAAGTGGGAAGAAGGAGATGAACCGATAGATGACTCAGAGCTTCTGGAGCCACCTGAAAATTCAGGATCAAAAGTCCCTAAATACCTGCTCCCAGCAGATGAAATGAAAGAGCTGCTTAAGGATATTTATGCCACAGAATAGATTCAAGCTGTACCATCGACCAAATAAGTTCAGGATCGTCTCTACAGAGAGCTGGAAGAGGTTAAGCAGAGTTCCTTTTCAGTACACCTCTAGATTTAAAAGCATTATTACTAAAGAATGCAAGAAACCAGAAAGCAAGCAATTTTTCCCAAAGCTCTGAAAAGGCAGTTTCATTTTGAAAAAAGAGGCAGGTTTTCAAGTTAAAGTGATTGTAAAGTTACATAGTTACATAGTAGGTGAGGTTGAAAAAAGACACAAGTCCAACCTATGTGTGTGATTATATGTCAGTATTACATTGTATATCCCTGTATGTTGCGGTCGTATTGATGCCTCTCGCTGAGACCACCGCCTGTGGAAGGGAATTCCACATCCTTGCCGCTCTTACAGTAAAGAACCCTCTAAATAGTTTAAGGTTAAACCTCTTTTCTTCTAATTTTAATGAGTGGCCACGTGTCTTGTTAAACTCCCTTCTGCGAAAAAGTTTTCTCCCTATTGTGGGGTCACCAGTCCGGTATTTGTATATTGAAATCATATCCCCTCTCAAGCGTCTCTTCTCCAGAGAGAATAAGTTCAGTGCTCACAGCCTTTCCTCATAACTAATGTAGCACTAACTCTCGGTGGAGCTGCTGGTTTAAAGGGGGCTGTTACCTTCACTGTCAGGTCCCACACTTACCAGGCAGATGAGTCCGCTTGGGCAGAGGGTAGGCTCCCTTACGTATCTGATTCGGGGCCCCTGGTAGAGTAGACAGGAGGCCCGCAAATGCGGAATGGTATGAGGGCCTGAAGTTAGGGTCCTGGAGCAAGGTGGTCTGGCAAGCAACCGGTAGAGCTTCAGGGCTTGATGGAGCAGATGCTGAGCAGGAGCTTAATCAGGCTGGTCACACACAGGCAGAGGTCGGCAACAGGCTGGCGGCAACGGTGCAAGGGATAAGGCAGAAACAAGGTCAAACAAGCCGGGATCGGGTTCAGGCAGCAATCAAGGGAGGTCCAAAGGCAAGCCGGGTCACAATGGGTCAACACTACAGAGATACAGGAACACAGGATGATCACGGAACAAGACACAGAGCTGTTTGATCAGGCAGCACCGAGTCAGTGTAGAGGCAGGTTCAGATAGGCTGATTGGCGCCAAAACGCCGCGCTCGTGCACGCGCCGATTCGCCAAGGCGCGCCGCGCCCCCACACGCGCCCGAGCGCGCCCCCGACACCGGCGTGCACACCCACACTACCGGGCATGTCAAAGGTATTGCCCACAGGCGGACGCGCGCTAGCGCGAACGCACGAACGCCCGGATGCCACCCCGCACGCCGCGGCCGGTCAGCCCAGACACGCCAGTGCCCCCAGGGACACGCGCCTCAGCACGCACAGGGACACGAGCACCCGGCGCGCACCGGCGCCCAACCTGGTAACCTCTCTGACAGTGCCCCCTCCTCAAGGGCAGACTCCGGATGCCCAGCTGGGCCATCTTTGAGGGATGAGAGGTTTTAAAAGACTGCAGAAGTTCTCTGGCATGTAAATTGCTTTCCGGCTCCCACGAATTATCTTCGGGTTCATAGCCCTTCCATTTTACCAGATATTGCACCTGATTGCGCCTTATTCTGCAATCTAGAATTGCCTCCACTTCGAACTCCTCTTCACCATCAACCACAATAGGTTTGGGTGGACCAATGCTACGACCAGGAAAGAAGTTGGGGGTGACCGGCTTCAGGAGGGACACGTGGAAAACTGGATGTATCCTCAGGGAGTTAGGAAGGTCAAGTTCGTATGCCACATTGTTGATTTTCCTTTTGATCAAGAAAGGACCCAGGTATTTGGGGCCCAGTTTTCTGGACGGACAGGCCAACTTGAGGTTGGCGGTAGACAGCCAGACAGAATTGCCGGGTTCTAGAACAAGTTCTCCCCGTCTCTTCCTGTCAAAGATTTTCTTGTAATCTTCCTGAGCCTTGGTAATGGTTTCCTGCAGCAATTTGTTGTTGTTTGAAAAAAAATCCAAAGTTTCGGATACTGCAGGAACAGGGCACTCGGGAAATGATCCAGGCAAGAAGGATGGGTGGAAACCATAATTGGCATAAAACGGAGACTGATTAGTAGCTGAGTGTAGTGAGTTATTGTAGGAGAACTCTGCGATGGGAAGCAGGGAGGCCCAGTCATCCTGGGAGAATGCAGAGAAACAGTGGATGTATTGCTCCAAGGTTTGATTTGTCCTCTCGGTTTGTCCATTTGACTGAAGGTGGTAGGCCGAAGAAAATGACAATTCGATTTCAAGGGCGCCACAAAGGGCCTTCCAGAATCTGGAGGTAAATTGGACGCCTCTGTCTGAAACTATATTGGTCGGTACTCCATGTAGTCTGACAATCTCTTTAATAAAGATGGAGGCGGTCTCAATGGCCGAAGGGGTGCCCTTCATGGGGAGAAAATGGGCCATTTTAGACAGTCTGTCTACTACAACAAAAATGGACGAAAAACCTTCTGATGGGGGGAGTTCAACGATAAAGTCCATTGAAATCATGGCCCATGGTCTCTCTGGGACTGGTAATGGTCTCAACAGACCCCATGCTCTTGTCCGGCTAGTCTTGTTTCTGGCACACGTGTTACAGGACTCCACATATTCCTTGCAATCCTTAGTAAGGTGAGGCCACCAAAAGGTGCGTTGGACAAGGTCAGTTGTTTTCCGTGTGCCGAAGTGACTGGCAAGTTTGTGATCATGGCACAAGCTTAACACCCATACTTTTAGCTCCTCAGGGACCACAATTTTATTCTTGAACCAGAACAGCCCATCTTTGGTACAAGCTTCAGCCAGTGGAGACATTCCCATGGAGGCTCGTCTGTTTTGAGAGATTAGATCCTCCTGTAGGATTAGGAAATTTCCAGAGGGGAGGATGGTGTCTGGAGACAGGGTCTTCTCAGAATCGAGAAACATTCGGGAAAGGGCATCGGATTTGACATTCTTGGATCCGGGTCTGTAAGTAATATGGAAAATAAAACGGGAAAAAAAAAGTGCCCATCTGGCCTGCCGGGGTTTCAATCTCTTGGCCGTTCTTAGATATTCTAAGTTCTTGTGGTACGTGTTGACCAAAATGGGGTGTGCTGCACCTTACAGGAGATAACGCCATTCCTCCAGCGCTGCTTTAATGGCTAGAAGTTCCCGATCTCCCACGTCATAATTTTTCTCTGAAGGGGAGAGTTTACGTGAGAAGAATCCCACAGGGTGCAGGAGTGCTTTTGCACCCTGTCTCTGTGAGAGCACAGCTCCAACTGCAACTTCGGAAGCATCCACTTCCAAGACAAAGGGCAAGGCAGGGTTGGGATGCTTAAGAATAGTGGCTGAAGTGAACAGCGCTTTAAGTCTCTCAAAGGCCTCTTGTGCCTTAGGGGTCCAGCAGAACCGGCTTCCTTGTTTAATAAGTTCTGTAATGGGAGTTATGATCGAAGAGAATCCCTTAATAAATTTTCTATAGAAATTGGCAAAGCCAATAAAACGCTGTACTCCTTTCTTGTCTATCGGTGCAGGCCAATCCAGGATAGCGGATACTTTCTGTGGATCCATTTTAATGCCATCAGGGGAAATGATCAGGCCTAGGAACTGGATAGATTGGAGCTCAAACTCGCATTTTTCAAGTTTGGCGTAAAGCCCATGTTGTCTAAGCCGGGTGAGTACATTTCGTACGTGTTTGCGGTGCTCCATCAGGGAAGCAGAGAAAACCAGGATATCGTCCAGGTAGACGATGACATATAAGTCCAGTAAGTCATGAAAGACATCGTTGACAAAATGCTGGGATGTCGCCGGTGCGTTGCACAGACCAAAAGGCATGACGAGATACTCGTAATGTCCGAATCGAGTACGAAAGGCCGTCTCCCACTCGTCCCCTTCTCTTATGCAGATCAAATTATAGGCTCCACGGAGGTCTAGCTTAGTAAAAACGGTAGCAGATCCTAATCTCTGAAATAATTCAGGAACCAAGGGTAGTGGGTATCTGTTCTTTATAGTGATTTTATTAAGCTCCCGGTAATCAATGCAGGGACGTAAGGAGTGATCTTTTTTTTTTCCACGAAAAAGATGCCTGCCCCAGCTGGAGATGTGGAATGACGGATGAACCCTTTCTTCAGGTTTTCGTCTATATAAGTTTTCAAGGTGCCCAGCTCCTGCTCAGTTAGAGGGAAAATCCTCCCGAAAGGGACTTCGGTACCCGGTAAAAGTTCTATTGGGCAATCATAGGGTCTATGTACTGGAAGGGTTTCTGCCCCCTTTTTACTGAACACATCCAGGAAATCCCGGTAAGGTTCGGGAACATCTTGGTAGAACTTAGTTTCCGAGTCCACGCACAGGCATTGGGAGGAAGTTAATGGGGTCCCCCGTAAGCAGTGTTGTTTGCAATATTCAGAAGAAAACTGGATCTTGCCCGTAGACCAGTTGATACTAGGATTGTGAGCCTGTAGCCAAGGTATTCCTAGGATAATTGGGAAGAGGGGAGAGGAGATGACATCTAGACGTAAAAATTCCTAATGTTCCGGGCCAATGGTGGCCAATAGAGGAACCGTTTCTTGGATAACGGGTCCGGAGCGGAGGGTGGAGCCGTCCGCTAAGAAAACTGCCAGTCCCTGGGCTTTAGTTTGAGTGGGGATATGATGGGTTTCGACGAAAGTCCGGTCAATGAATCCACTACATGCTCCCGAATCAATGATGACCAGTACTGGGATGCTCCTTCCAGGTAACTGTAATACAATGGGAAATGTTAGATGGTTACCGGCACTAGATAAGACAGGTGCACACAACGAGGAAGACGGCAGGCACTTATGTCTTTTATTGGGGCATACTCTTGCAAAGTGTCCAGGCTTCCCACAGTACAGGCACAGGTTGAGTGTGCGACTACGTGTCTTCTCCTTCTGGGGTCAGAGAGGGACGGAGCAGTCCCAACTGCATGGGCTCAGGGACCTCCTGGACTGGAGTAGATGAGACAAGGTGAGGCGTGGGTGGCCAACAGATCTCTCAGAGCGTCTCTCTCTGAGGCGGCGGTCAATTTGGATGGACAAGTTGATTAGCTCCTCTAGTGTCTGAGGTACCCCCACTCGTGCTAATTCATCCTTTAGAGGATCCGACAACCCCAGCCGATATTGGTGACGCAAGGCTGCGTCATTCCACTCCGTATCCGAGCTCCAATGCCTAAACTCCACGGCATAATCTTCGGCCGCTCTGCGGCCTTGTTGAAGGGAATGCAAGGCGGCTTCTGCCGTGGCTGTTAGCTGAGGGTCCTCATACAGCTGAGACATGGCTAAGAAAAAGTCACTCAAGGAATCTAGAGATTGAGCCTTTTGCTCCAGCAGATGGTGGGCCCAGGTCTGAGGCTCGCCGGTCAACAAGGATATGACGAACCCCACTTTAGTAGCCTCCAAGGAGAACGTACGGGGTTGTAAGGCAAAGTATAGTTCGCATGCGTTACGGAACGCCCGGAACTTACTGCGTTCTCCGGAAAACTTTTCGGGTGTAGGCACCCTGGGCTCTGGTGGAAGCATCACTACAGAAGGTGCTGAGGCAGGATTGGCAGATCTTGCTCCTGGAGGAGAGGCTGAGAGGGCCTGGACCTGTCCTTCCAGTCTGGTATAGCCCTCCTGTAGGCTTTTGACAGCTTGGGTAAGGCCCGCTAGGTGCCTGCACAGTTCATCCATGGGGGAGGCCCCCTGCCCATACTCAGTCATGGCTGCCTGATACTGTCAGGTCCCACACTTACCAGACAGATGAGTCCGCTTGGGCAGAGGGTAGGCTCCCTTACGTATCCGATTCGGGGCCCCTGGTAGAGTAGACAGGAGGCCCGCGAATGCGGAATGGTATGAGGGCCTGAAGTTAGGGTCCTGGAGCAAAGTGGTCTGGCAAGCAACCGGTAGAGCTTCAGGGCTTGATGGAGCAGATGCTGAGCAGGAGCTTAATCAGGCTGGTCACACACAGGCAGAGGTCGGCAACGGGCTCGCGGCAACGGTACAAGGGATAAGGCAGAAACAAGGTCAAACAAGCCGGGGTCGGGTTCAGGCAGCAATCAAGGGAGCTCCAAAGGCAAGCCGGGTCACAACGGGTCAACACTATGGAGATACAGGAACACAGGATGATCACGGAACAAGACACAGAGCTGTTTGATCAGGCAGCACCAAGTCAGTGTAGAGGCAGGTTCAAATAGGCTGATTGGCGCCAAACCGCCGCGCTCGTGCACGCGCCGATTCGCCAAGGCGCGCCGCGCCCCCGCACGCGCCCGAGCGTGCCCCCGACACCGGCGTGCACGCCCACACTACCGGGCATGTCAAAGGTAATGCCCACAGGCGGACGCGCGCTAGCGCGGGCGCACGCACGAACGCCCGGACGCCACCCTGCACGCCGCGGCCGGTCAGCCCAGACACGCCAGTGCCCCCAGGGACACGCGCCCCAGCACGCACAGGGACACGAGCACCAACGCGCCCCGGCGCGCACCGGCGCCCAACCAGGTAACCTCTCTGACATTCACTCTTGATACCTCTGTTTCACTGGCACCGGGTCTAGGGTCCCGTTGAGTTTACCTCTAGATGATATAAGCACCAAACACTTGAGTATATTTTCCAATGCTTTAATGAAGTAATAAAGGAAGTAGCAGGAAAGAGGCAGAAGGAAAGTTGCAAGGAAGCTCAAATACCTTTCCTTAGTATTCTTTAGAACATTCTTTGGAATTGAACACTTGTAGTTGAATGCGCTCCCCTTGTGGGATTCAATCTTTGCCCACCTGGATAGGCCTCTCTCACTTGCCTAGCAGCCAGTACGTAGCACAAACAAAAGTCTCTGCCACAGACTTGTTTGGAATAAAATCCGTACGATCCTCTGCCACAGGATGTATTGGTTTGCGATGAATGTCAGACACAGTACTTGAACCTTTAAGCCAACCCGGCAGTACTATGCAGTAAGATTACTTCAGGAAATGTCCTCCAACCGAGTCACCAGGCCCCTCTCCAGACCAGCACTCTGCATGATCCTTCCATGACGGCTCCTCCCCTGGGATCTCCCCGGTTGTCCAGCTTGTTCACTCAGGATAGACAGCTCAGGACCATTCCTCTGCTGCTGTGGTAGGCCCCAGACAGGATTCTGGGCCCACCCACACGCCGCAGCGATGTGGGCCTCTGGAACGGAGGACCACGAGGTGGTACTCTTAACGCATACCTGTCGGCCAGGAGGGCCAGCAGGTGGCTGAAAACGAACCCCTAAACATGGCGTCTGTCCCATAAATACCCTCTCCCAGAATGCAACTCGGAGGACCACCTCCACCGAGTTGTCTCCGGGACAGAGGAGCACTCATACGCTTCAACACGTTGCCTTTCCAACACCAGCCCATGGTGACAATGACACCCACCGGCACAGTGTGGAACTACACGCAACTCAGCCAAGCTGGAACAGAGGCAAATCTAGCTTCTTCTAACAAGTAA
Source organism: Lithobates clamitans (assembly GCA_037952925.1). Classification (NCBI taxonomy): domain Eukaryota; kingdom Metazoa; phylum Chordata; class Amphibia; order Anura; family Ranidae; genus Lithobates; species Lithobates clamitans. The sequence continues at coordinate 209,676 of JBBGZY010002821.1, forward strand.
CCCACAAGATTTACCTATCAGCGGTAGATTGAAAATCTACCAGCGCTACATACTCCCCCCACTATAGTAGACGTTGTCCTCAACGTCGGTCAAAAAAAAAAAATAACTCCCAAGCCTGAGAGCAGGTATTTGAGCTTAAAACTTGGATTAAAGTAAAGAAGAGAAGAAGACAATAGAGATATTACAATTTCAACTTTTTTCTTTTAAACAATATGTTCACATCCGTAAACAAAACCACATTAATACTGTTGCAACCACACTATCTATCTAGCTGAAAAGCCTAACAGCTTGATAGCAGGTCCACTTGCTCCTGGAAAAAAACAAAGTTAAACACACACACAAGATATATACAGTTTTCGGAGCAAAGTCTCATTCTTAAAAAAATGAAACTCTCTTCCTATAATCTTTCCTATGTTCCCACTAAGGAACCAACTAGAATAACTTGAGGAGTCCATCCCTATATATATTTAGGTATGTCATATCTTTGAACGAAAGAAGTCCAGCTAGCGAGCCTTAAATTTAGAAACACAGAGCTGAACACCAAATCTTTACCTCGAAGATCTCTGAACACTGACACCATCTATCTACATACCCCACAGTTCTTTATCCATAATCACCAGTAGAATCGAGGATCTGGCAATGTCAGTGATTTTCCCTGTTTATCCATTGTAGTGATAAAGTACACCACATCATCTTTCCTGGTCTGCAAATGACCACTTTGTCAGCATGAATGTGCCGACCATAGTTCCAGTGTAGGAAACATCCACTGAAGCGTTCATCCATAGCGACAGAATATCCAGTTTTCCGGAAAGGCTTAGGCACAGACAAATAGTCCCAAACAGCTTCACTGTACCAAAGCTCACGGTTAGCTTCAATCTCTTGCATAATGACCCGGGTAACATATGGGAACTTCAAACCATATTCCCTGGCCACACGCTTGTTTAGCATTCTCTGTAAATGTGCAAGTTTGGGCAACGATCTATTTTTCCCCAAACCAGGGGACACACAAGAGTTCAATGACTTTCTCACCATAGACCCGACGGTGTCGGCATCAAAGTAGTAACTTTAGGCAATGTCTCCCCCACAGTACTGTGTGGCTCCATACAAGGTGATGTTCTCCCAGAATTCAGGGCTGTCCATTCTGAGAAAGTTAAGGCAGAAGCAACGTCTTCACCCTGGGCCCATAACAGTTCTTGTGACATTGTCTTAAATAAATCATCATCACCGGAGAGATCTGACATGGAATCTATCTCCGAATCTCTCAGCTCTTCTGCCGACAAATATTTACACAAAGTCCCAGATACATTCCCCTGTGAACTCTCACCCGTTCCTGACGTGGACTTCTCCGGTTCGGGCAGTCTCTGGGGTAGGCCTCGACAACGGCCGCGGGAAGCCTTTACATATCCCACCTTCCTCTGTACAGGTACAACAGGGATAGGCATAGTGGACGCGGAAATCAAGGTAATGTCCGCTGATGAGTCAGTTACCGCAGTATCTCTCTCAGGAACACTTTCGGTGACAACAGGTGAAATCACGGCCTGCCGTTCTTTTTCAGCAGTAGTAATGCAGAATGCAACTCGGAGGACCACCTCCACCGAGTTGTCTCCGGGATAGAGGAGCACTCATACACTTCAACACGTTGCCTTTCCAACACCAGCCCATGGTGACAACGACACCCATCGGCACAGTGTGGAACTACACGCAACTCAGCCAAGCTGGAACAGAGGCAAATCTAGCTACCTCTAACAAGTAACCCACAAGATTTTACAGCGCTACACTAATATCCTCGAGACCCTTTATTAGCTTTGTTGCCCTTCTTTGTACTAGCTCCATTTCCAGTACATCCTTCCTGAGGACTGGTGCCCAGAACTGGACAGCATACTCCAGGTGCGGCCGGACCAGAGTCTTGTAGAGCGGGAGAATTATCGTTTTATCTCTGGAGTTGATCCCCTTTTTACTGCCAATATTCTGTTTGCTTTGTTAGCACCAGATTGGCATTGCATGTCATTGCTGAGCCTATCATCTACTAGGACCCCCAGGTCCTTTTCCATCCTAGATCCCCCCAGAGGTTCTCCCCCCAGTCTATAGATTGCATTCAGATTTTTGCCACCCAAATGCATTATTTTACATTTTTCTACATTGAACCTCATTTGCCATGTAGGTGCCACCCCATTAATTTCTTCAGATCTTTTTGCAAGGTTTCCACATCCTGCGGAAAAATTATTGCCCTGCTTAGGTTAGTATCGTCTGCAAATACAGAGATTGAACTGTCTACCCCATCCTCCAGGTCATTTATGCAGAAATTAAATAGGATTGGTCCCAGCACAGAACCCTGGGGAACCCCACTACCCACCCCTGACCATTCTGAGTACTCCCCATTTATCACCACCCTCTGAACTCGCCCTTGTAGCCAGTTTTCAATCCTTGTACTCACCCTATGGTCCATGCCAACGCACCTTATTTTGTACAGTAAACGTTTATGAGGAACTGTGTCAAATGCTTTTGCAAAATCCAGATACACCATGTCTACGGGCCTTCCTTTATCTAGATGGCAACTCACCTCCTCATAGAAGGTTAATAGATTCGTTTGGCAAGAACGATTCTTCATGAATCCATGCTGATTACTGCTAATGATATCATTCTTATTACTAAAATCTTGTATATAGTCCCTTATCATCCCCTCCAAGAGTTTACATACTATTGATGTTAGGCTAACTGGTCTGTAATTCCCAGGGATGTATTTTGGGCCCTTTTTAAATATTGGTGCTACGTTGGCTTTTCTCCAATCAGCTGGTACCATTCCAGTCAGTAGACTGTCAGTAAAAATAAGGAACAATGGTCTGGCAATTACTTGACTGAGTTCCCTAAGTACCCTCGGGTGCAAGCCATCTGGTCCCGGTGATTTATTAATGTTAAGTTTCCCAAGTCTAATTTTAATTCTGTCCTCTGTTAACCATGGAGGTGCTTCCTGTGATGTGTCATGAGGACACACACTGCAGTTTTGGTTACTGAAGCCCCCCCAATTCCCTCGTGAAGACTGAGGAGAAGAATAAATTCAATATATATATATATATATATATATATATATATATATATATATATATATATATATATATATATATATATATATATATATATACACATACATACACATATATTTTCTCCAACCCACTTCTTAGATATAGGCTTACCACCATCACATTTTCACTTTCCATTCCTTTCATCACTTTCTCAGGATCCACACTGAGTTTATTATCATTCACAATCATAAACCATTTATTATTGCTATATTTACACATAATTTTAGTACTTGTTCCCAGATGTCCCTGTTGATGAGTTATACACCATCACTAATTGCCACATGGGGATCACATTCCCAGGCCTATTCACTTTTTCAACATTGTTCGGTGTTGCGCTATGGTATATGCCACCTCAGCTCCAGTGACAGACAATGTCCCCAGTCCACCTTGTGCCTACTGCCACATGTCACATTCACAACCCTTTTTGTAAGAATAGTTCAGGTGATAGTCGTAGCCCCAGGGCATGGTTCTTTACAAAGGAACCACCTTTTCTACAGGAAGGAAGGACTTGCCCCAACAGTACTACATGTCACATAAATTTGACAGATTGTCAAATAAATCTGTCCTGATGGATCCTGAACTGTGCACATTGCTTTCAAAGGAATTTGCAGTGAGAGTGGTGAAGACACTCCTTAAGTGTAGGAAAGAAGTAACCAAAAGGATTTACGGTAAAGTCTGGAAAACCTATAGATCTTGGCGGCCAACATGGATTGGGAAGCCATCCTAAGGTTCCTTCAGAAAAGAACAGATATAAGGCTGTCAGCTAGTAACCTTAAAGTGCACATAGCAGCTGTGTATATCTGGAACACATCTTAGCCAATAATCTACTAGTGAAGAGATTTTTTGTGGCACTATCAGCTCTGCTCAGCCCCAGCTGTTCCACTTTGGACTTAACTGTGGGTTTGTAAGCCCTCACATGGCAACTCTTTGAGTAGTTGGATGAGATTCCCCTGAGGTAGATTACAGTACATTTAAACTACGGTAGCTTTCCTAGTGTCGATCACTACGGCTAATAGGGTGAGTGAGCTGAAGGAGTGAGCTGAAGGCACTGTCAGTAAAAGAACCGCAACTTACTATTTTTCAGGACAATGTTATGCTGAGTGGATACTATGTTTCTAGGTGGCCCTTCCATTAATTTGCTGTATCCATAGCAAACATAGAAGGGAACAGTTGGCTACTTTGGATGCAGGGAGATGTATCCTAAAATACTTGGAGATTTCCAAAGAGATTAGAAAATCTTCATCTCTATTCATTCTTTTCGGAGGAGCCAACACAAGGAAGCCAGCCTCCAAATTATGTATTGGTAGATTGATCAAGTCTACCATCAAACTGGCATATAACCTCAAAGACAAGGACTGTCTTTCCAGGAATACAGTTCACTCAGTCTATTGCCACTTTCTGGGCAGAGAAAGCTGGGACCACCCTTGAGCAGATCTGCATAGCTGCTGCCTGGTCAAGTGAGTCACTACAGGGCTGACAAAATATCTGGCCAAGACTTGGCCTTGAGCTAAAGGTTCTCCAGGCTGTGGTCCCTCCCTAGGTATGCATCTTTCGGATATCTCATGAGACCATCTGGGAAAACACAAATTATTACCTGATAACTCCTTTTCCAGGAGTCCTCCAGGATGGTAGGTTTTGCACCCTAATGTGTTGGTTTTGTAGGGTGTTTTTTTTTTTAAGTCCTGCTTAACCTTTTCTGGTAAACTGAGTGGTTCCTGGAAAAGCAGTTATTTAGGTAATAACTCACATTTTCGCAGGAGGAATTTCATTAGAATTACAGTATATTTTGAACACTTTGATACCATATAAGTTAAACAAGGAATTAACATTCCTCACATTTTAACAATCTCTTATGACCTTATGATACTTATGATACACTGAATCAAAATGGTTTAACCCTTTCATGACTAAGCCTATTTTTGGAATTTGGTGTTTACAAGTTAAAATCCGTATTTTTTGCTAGAAAATTACTTAGAGTTCCCAAACATTTATATATATTTTTTTAGCAGAGAATCTAGAGAATGAAATGGAGATTGTTGCAATAGTTTATATCACATGGTATTTGTGCAGCGGTGTTTTAACCACTTGCCGACCGCCTAACGCAGATATACTGCGGCAGAATGGCACGGGCAGGCAGAATCACGTACCCGTACGTGATCTGCCTCCCGCGGGCGGGGGGTCCGATCGGACCCCCCCCCCCCGGTGCCAGCGGCGGTCGGCATTTGACTGGGAGCGTCGGGAGGCGAGGGGGAGACCATCCGATCGTGGCCCCCCTCTCGCGATCGCTCCCAGCCAATAGGAATCCTCCTCTGCCTGTGTGTAGTTTCACACAGGCAGAGGATGTGATGTCATCTCTCCTCGGTCTGGCAGTTTCCGTCCCAGCGCCGAGGAGAGAAGACAAGTGAGTGCACAAAACACAAACACACACACAGTAGAACATGCCAGGCATACTTTACACCCCCGATCCCCCCCCGATCGCCCCCCAATCATCCCCCCCCCCCCGTCACAAACTGACATTAGCAGTATTTTTTTTTTTTCTGATTACTGCATAGTGTCAGTTTGTGACAGTTACAGTGTTAGGGCAGTGAGTATTACCCCCCTTTAGGTCTAGGGTACCCCCCTAACCCCCCCTAATAAAGTTTTAACCCCTTGATCACCCCCTGTCACCAGTGTCACTAAGCGATCATTTTTCTGATCGCTGTATTAGTGTCGCTGGTGACACTAGTTAGGGACGTAAATATTTAGGTTCGCCGTCAGCATTTTATAGCGTCAGGGACCCCCATATACTATCTAATAAATGTTTTAACCCCTTGATTGCCCCTAGTTAACCCTTTCACCACTGATCACCGTATAACTGTTACGGGTGACGCTGGTTAGTTCGTTTATTTTTTATAGTGTCAGGGCACCCGCCGTTTATTACCGAATAAAGGTTTAGCCCCCTGATCGCCCGGCGGAGATATGCATTGCCCCAGGCAGCGTCAGATTAGCGCCAGTACCGCTAACACCCACGCATGCACCGTACACCTCTCTTAGTAGTATAGTATCTGTACGGATCAATATCTGATCCAATCAGATCTATACTAGCGTCCCCAGCAGTTTAGGGTTCCCACAAACGCAGTGTTAGCGGGATCAGCCCAGATACCTGCTAGCACCTGCGTTTTGCCCCTCCGCCCGGCCCGGCCCAGCCCACCCAAGTGCAGTATCGATCAATCACTGTCACTTACAGAACACTAAACACATAACTGCAGCGTTCGCAGAGTCAGGCCTGATCCCTGCGATCGCTAACAGTTTTTTTTGGTAGTGTTTTGGTGAACTGGCAAGCGCCAGCGGCCTAGTACACCCCGGTCGTAGTCAAACCAGCACTGCAGTAACACTTGGTGACGTGGCGAGTCCCATAAGTGCAGTTCAAGCTGATGAGGTGGCAAGCACAAGTAGTGTCCCGCTGCCACCAAGAAGACAAACACAGGCCCGTCGTGCCCATAATGCCCTTCCTGCTGCATTCGCCAATCCTAATTGGGAACCCACCACTTCTGCAGCGCCCGTACTTCCCCCATTCACATCCCCAACCAAATGCAGTCGGCTGCATGAGAGGCATTTTCTTTATGTCCTCCCGAGTACCCTTATCCAACCAACCCCCCCAAAAAAGATGTTGTGTCTGCAGCAAGCGCGGATATAGGCGTGACACCCGCTATTATTGTCCCTCCTGTCCTGACAATCCTGGTCTTTGCATTGGTGAATGTTTTGAACGCTACCATTCACTAGTTGAGTATTAGCGTAGGGTACAGCATTGCACAGACTAGGCGCACTTTCACAGGGTCTCCCAAGATGCCATCGCATTTCGAGAGATCCGAACCTGGAACCGGTTACAGTTATAAAAGTTAGTTACAAAAAAAAGTGTAAAAAAAAAAAAAAAAAAAAAAACACAAAAAAAATATAAAATAAAAAAAAAATAGTTATCGTTTTATTGTTCTCTCTCTCTCTCTATTCTCTCTCTCTATTGTTCTGCTCTTTTTTACTGTATTCTATTCTGCAATGTTTTATTGTTGTTATGTTTTATCATGTTTGCTTTTCAGGTATGCAATTTTTTTATACTTTACCGTTTACTGTGCTTTATTGTTAACCATTTTTTTGTCTTCAGGTACGCCATTCACGACTTTGAGTGGTTATACCACAATGATGCCTGCAGGTTTAGGTATCATCTTGGTATCATTCTTTTCAGCCAGCGGTCAGCTTTCATGTAAAAGCAATCCTAGCGGCTAATTAGCCTCTAGACTGCTTTTACAAGCAGTGGGAGGGAATGCCCCCCCCCAACGTCTTGCGTGTTTTTCTCTGGCTCTCCTGTCCCAACAGGGAACCTGAGAATGCAGCCGGTGATTCAGCCAGCTGACCATAGAGCTGATCATAGACCAGAGTGGCTCCAAACATCTCTATGGCCTAAGAAACCAGAAGCTACTAGCATTTTATGACTTAGATTTCGCCGGATGTAAACAGCGCCATTGGGAAATTGGGAAAGCATTTTATCACACCGATCTTGGTGTGGTCAGATGCTTTGAGGGCAGAGGAGAGATCTAGGGTCTAATAGACCCCAATTTTTTCAAAAAAGAGTACCTGTCACTACCTATTGCTATCATAGGGGATATATACATTCCCCGAGATAACAATAAAAATGATTTAAAAAAAAAAAATGAAAGGAACAGTTTAAAAATAAGATAAAAAAATAATAATAATAAAGAAAAAAAAAAAAAAAAAAAAGCACCCCTGTCCCCCCCTGCTCTCGCGCTAAGGCGAACGCAAGCGTCGGTCTGGCGTCAAATGTAAACAGCAATTGCACCATGCATGTGAGGTATCGCCACGAAGGTCAGATCGAGGGCAGTAAGTTTAGCAGTAGACCTCCTCTGTAAATCTAAAGTGGTAACCTGTAAAGGCTTTTAAAAATGTATTTAGTTTGTCGCCACTGCACGTTTGTGCGCAATTTTAAAGCATGTCATGTTTGGTATCCATGTACTCGGCCTAAGATCATCTTTTTTATTTCATCAAACATTTGGACAATATAGTGTGTTTTAGTGCATTAAAATGTAAAAAAGTGTGTTTTTTCCCCAAAAAATGCGTTTGAAAAATCGCTGCGCAAATACTGTGTGAAAAAAAAAATGAAACACCCACCATTTTAATCTGTAGGGCATTTGCTTTAAAAAAAAATATATAATGTTTGGGGGTTCAAAGTAATTTTCTTGCAAAAAAATTTTATTTTTTTATGTAAACAATAAGTGTCAGAAAGGGCTTTGTCTTCAAGTGGTTAGAAGAGTGGGTGATGTGTGACATAAGCTTCTAGATGTTGTGCATAAAATGCCAGGACAGTTCAAAACCCCCCAAATGACCCCATTTTGGAAAGTAGACACCCCAAGCTATTTGCTGAGAGTCATGTCGAGTCCATGGAATAATTTATATTGTGACACAAGTTGCGGGAAAGAGACAATTTTTTTTTTTCTTTTTTTTTTTTTGCGCAAAGTTGTCACTAAATGATATATTGCTCAAACATGCCATGGGAATATGTGAAATTACACCCCAAAATACATTCTGCTGCTTCTCCTGAGTACGGGGATACCACATGTGTGAGACTTTTTTGGAGCCTAGCCGCGTACGGGACCCCGAAAACCAAGCACCGCCTTCAGGCTTTCTAAGGCCGTAAATTTTTGATTTCACTCTTCACTGCCTATCACAGTTTCGGAGGCCATGGAATGCCCAGGTGGCAAAAAAAAAACCCAAATGACCCCATTTTGGAAAGTAGACACCCCAAGCTATTTGATGAGAGGTATAGTGAGTATTTTGCAGACCTCACTTTTTGTCACAAAGTTTTGAAAATTGAAAAAAGAAAAAAAAAATTTTTTTTCTCGTCTTTTTTTATTTTCAAAAACAAATGAGAGCTGCAAAATACTTACCATGCCTCTCAGCAAATAGCTTGGGGTGTCTACTTTCCAAAATGGAGTCATTTGGGGGGGGGGGGTTTGTGCCACCTGGGCATTCCATGGCCTCCGAAACTGTGATAGGCAGTGAGGAGTAAAATCAAAAATGTACGCCCTTAGAAATCCTGAAGGCAGTGATTGGTTTTCGGGGCCCCGTACGCGGCTAGGCTCCCAAAAAGTCCCACACATGTGGTATCCTCGTACTCAGGAGAAGCAGCTAAATGTATTTTGGGGTGCAATTCCACATATGCCCATGGTCTGTGTGAGCAATATATCATTTAGTGACAACTTTTTGTAATTTTTTTTTTTTTTTTGTCATTATTCAATCACTTGGGACAAAAAAAATGAATATTCAATGGGCTCAACATGCCTCTCAGCAAATTCCTTGGGGTGTCTACTTTCCAAAATGGGGTCATTTGTGGGGGTTTTGTATGTACTGCCCTGCCATTTTAGCACCTCAAGAAACGACATAGGCAGTCATAAATTAAATGCTGTGTAAATTCCAGAAAATGTACCCTAGTTAATAACTTTTGCGCAAACCAATAAATATACACTTATTGACATTTTTTTTACCAAAGACATGTGGCCGAATACATTTTGGCCTAAATGTATGACTAAAATTGAGTTTATTGGATTTTTTTTAGAACAAAAAGTAGAAAATATCATTTTTTTTCAAAATTTTCGGTCTTTTTCCGTGTATAGCGCAAAAAATAAAAACGGCAGAGGTGATCAAATACCATCAAAAGAAAGCTCTAATTGTGGGAAGAAAAGGACGCAAATTTCGTTTGGGTACAGCATTACATGACAGCGCAAGTAGCAGTTAAAGCGACGCAGTGCCGAATTGTAAAAAGTGCTCTGGTCAGGAAGGGGGTAAAACCTTCCGGGGCTGAAGTGGTTAAACGCAAATTTTTGGAAAAGGGACACTTTCATGAATTTTAAAAAATCCAAACAGTAAAGTTACCCCAATTTTTTTGTATGGTGTGAAAGATGATGTTACGCCGAGTAAATAGATACCAAACATGTCACCCTTTATAATTGCACGCACTCGTGGAATGGCGACAAACTACGGTACCTATGAATTTCCATAGACGACGCTTTACATTTTTTTTACGGTTACCAGGTTTGAGTTACAGAGGAGGTCTAGTGCTAGAATTATTGCTCTTGCTCTGACGATCGCGGCGATACCTCACATGTGTGATTTGAACACCGTTTACATATGCGGGCGCGACTTCCGTATGCGTTTTCTTCGCTGCGCGAGCTCGCGGGGATGGGGGCACTTTAAAAAAAAAAAGTATTTTTATTTATTTTATTTAATTTTATACTTTATAAATTGTGTTTAAAAAAATGTCTTTTTTTTTTTTACTTTTATTGCTGTCACAAGGAATGTAAACATCCCTTGTGACAGTAATTGGTGGTGACAGGTACTCATTATGGAGGGATCGGGGGTCTAAAAGACCCCCCATCCCTCCTTTACACTTCAAAGTATTCAGATCGTGGAAAACGGCGATTCTGAATACTGTATTTTGTTTAAAAACCGGCGCCATTGGCAGCCGAGTAAACGGGAAGTGACGTCATGACGTCGCTTCCGCACTTACATTGAGAAGGCTGGAACATAGCCGCCCACAGCTTCGTTCCAGCCCGCCCACAGTCGCCGGAGGCAGCCGATTGGACACCGGGCCTCCCGATCGCACGGGAGGCCCAGTAAGAGCGGCGGGAGGGGGGGATGTCCCCTCCCGCTCCTCTGGTATAACAGCCGAGCGGCTTTTAGCCGCATTGGTTGTTATACTTGGGTAGCCGATCGCCCGCTGTAAACAACGGTACTGGGATGATGCCTGCAGCTGCGGGCATCCCGGTATAACCCCGGAAAGCCGTGTACGCATATCTGCGTATGGTCGGCGGGAAGGGGTTAATGTAAAATAAAGTAAAAACAATCAAGTGTAACATATTTAATATCTTGATACCGCAATATCTTGAATAGCCACAAGACACTGCCTATGCACATACGAAATACGTTATTATATGCTTCTACATATCCTCTGTCATGGTTATGCAGTAATCTTTGTCTGTCAGCTTACCTCTCCTCCATGTGTTCACCTTTTAGAGGCCAGCCACCCTCACCTGACTGCTTATATAATCTTCCCTCAGCATAGCTCCACCTCAGCCTCTAATTAGGAGCACTATATTAACCTGTGCATTGCAAGCCAACCTTGCTGATCAACCATTTGTGTGTTTAGCTTTCATGTGCAACTTGCTGTGTCTCCTACGTCTGATTCCAGTTACCAATCTTGGCTTGTTCTCGACTATCCCTGTCTGCTTGTGACCCTGACCTTTGGCGTGTTCTATGTTTATCCTTGTCTGCTAGTCACCCCGACCTTTGGCTTATCCCTTTACTATCCTTGTTGTTCCCGCCTGCTGCTGCCTTCCTCTTTCTCCTGTAGTCTACCGTGAGTTTGAGACCCTGGGGGCCGCCACCTGGAGCCAGACTGCGGTGCAGTCCATCCTCACCACCAGAGGCTCTGGTGAACACCTGCTGGCTCTTAGACTCCACGCCCTGGGGAATCTATGCTCTAGCTCCCAGTGGGATCTGTGTTGGTGCTCCAGAAGACCTGCTTCCTGAACCTCCCAGAGCTCAATCTGCAGCAGTCAGTCCTAGGGTCCACTACCTTAGCGGTGCACTCCTGACTCCTATGGAGTGCATTTGTCACCTGGACTCAGGTGACCTGACATCCTCCAGTCTGCATATGCCTTCAAATGACCACAAAGGGAGCACGACTGTACATTGTTATAGATATAAATTATCCTGACAAAGTTCTGCCACCTGGGAAGAAGCATATTGTTGTCATCATGTGTGGCCCCTCCCACCTACCCATGTGGTTGGGCCCGTGAGAGCTTTGTGGTGTGAGTTCCTGTGCCATGGGGAATCCTCCTTCTGCCCACCACACAGAATGTTCTAGAAGAGAATATTCTTCAAGTGGATATCACCTTGCTGATGAAATATGGACCCTTATCTCACTAAAGCCTGTTTACATATACTGTATAAGTTAACATTTATGGACACAACATCTTGGGCGTAGATTTCATGGACAGCATTTGTATCTGAGAAATGGTGGGAAAAACTTGCGCTAATGAGCAAAACATAATAAATCAAAAATTTAATTCACAAAGATGCAGCTGCAAAAAAAACTCCAAATATCCATGAAGTAATAAAACATATAAATAAAAAATTGTGCGCTAACAATAATATAATTGGGATAATGGTCGGAGACACAATTTATATATGAATCCCAGCAAAAATTAATAAAGCAATGACAAGTGCATAAAATCCTCTCTCAAAGATCAGAAAAAAATTGAATCTTCTGAAAATAAGATATAAACAGTCACACATCCAAAAAACACCTATAATCAGTCCATGAATAGGTTAAGCAAAATAAAGTGAAAAGAAAGAAAAAAGTCCCTTTGGTGTATCACATCACGAAACCAGGAAAAGACAGAGGCTGAACGCCCGTGCAAACTAGAAATCAGGAACACGTGATGGCAAGCACTGCGAGGCCACGCCCTACATGTTTCGTCATACGTGACGTCTTCTACGGGCCATAGAGGAGGTCCAACGAATGGGGTAAGGGTACATCCATTACTCCTCTTCTGCAATCAATGTGTATTCGGAAATGTTCTTTACAACTTACTATTTTCCTGGTTTCGTGATGTGATACACCAAAGGGACTTTTTTCTTTCTTTTCACTTTATTTTGCTTAACCTATTCATGGACTGATTATAGGTGTTTTTTGGATGTGTGACTGTTTATATCTTATTTTCAGAAGATTCAATTTTTTTCTGATCTTTGAGAGAGGATTTTATGCACTTGTCATTGCTTTATTAATTTTTGCTTGGATTCATATATAAATTGTGTCTCCGAGCATTATCCCAATTATATTATTGCTAGCGCACAATTTTTTATTTATAAGCATTTTATATCTGCACAGCTTGATTAAATGGGGGTATTTTAAAGTCAGGGGCATATTGTAACATGTTTTCAGTTTTTATATAGGCCGATCAGCCATAACCCTATGACCACTGTAATAGTGAGAGTCCCTGTCGCTATGAAAATGGGGTTAAAGTGGACACAGAATATGCACATTTGCTTGGTGCAAGGCTACAGAGCATAAATGTGGACTGGAGAAAACTGCTTTCGCAGCTTTCTCCAGGTTTTGAGATCCACCAGCATATTGACTGGTCAGGTGTGTGTTGGGCTATTTGTAGACACCTGACCATAGTTCTGGGCTCCACCCTCCCGAGGAGTCCAGGCAAGCAAGGGAGAAGTGTGCATGTCTGCACAGGTCTGTCAGAGTAGACAGAGGGTCCAAGCCTGTGGGCTGGAAAAGAGTGCTGAGGTACTGGGTTTTACAGGAACTCTGTTATAGAGCCGAGAGGGCTGAAGCATAAGTTTGAGCAGCAGTGCTGCTAAAGAGAGCCAGGTGGCTTGGTATTTTTGATTGAACTTACATTGTTGCTGTGGAAAGCTGAAACCCCTGTGTGGGCAACACTTCTGTTATCGGACATTTTCTTTCTTTAATAAAAATGGGCCTACAAGCCCTTAAAACTGCATATCTGGCGTGGACTCAGCTCACTGGTAAGCTCTACCTTTAAGCTAAACCAACCCCCGATGTTACACCACCCACCATATCACTTTAAGGCATGAACACCACTAGACCTCTAAAGGTACGCTGTGGTATCTGGTCCCAAGCCGTTAGTAGCAGATCCTTTAAGTCCTATAAGTTGTGAGGTGGGCCTCCATGGATCAGATTTGTTTTTCCAACATATCCCAAAGATGCACAATTGGAATGAGATCTGGATAATTTGGAGGCCAAATCAATACCAGGCCACGTTCTTCCATTGCTCCGTGGTCCAGTTCTAATACTCCTGTGCCCATTGTAGGCCCTTTTGGCTGTGGACACGGGTCAGCATGGGCACCCTGACTGGTCTGGGGCTACACAGCTTCATACACAACAAACTGTTTCTGACACCTTTCTATCAGAACCAACACTCACTTTACCAGCAATGTGAACTCAAGTAGCTCTTCTATTGGATCAGACTACACTGGCCAGCCTACCCTCCCCACCCCAATCAAGGAGCCTTGCCTCCCTACTTCCACCAACAAGCCTTCACTCCCCACTTCCATCAATGATCCTGTCACCACTTTTGGTTGGTCCTGACCACTGCAGACCGGGAAAATCCCACAAGAGTTGGAGTTTTGGAGTTGCTCTGAGCCAGTTGTCTAGACATTACAATTTGGCCCTTGTCAAAGTTCCTCAAATCCTTACACTTGTCCATTTTTTTTTTGCTTTTAACACATTAACTTCAGGGACAACATGTTAATATAGCCTACCGACTTTCAGATGCCATTATAAGGAGATAATCAAATGTTACTCACCTTACCTTTCAGTGCTCAGGATGTTATGGCTGATCAGTGTATATAAGGTGGGTTTAGTGTCATGCGTTGTCATACAAGAATTTCTGATAAATTCTTATATGAAAAAATAAAATACAATATTACAATCTTAAAGGCATATGGCTTTAATGGTGTTATTTTTCATTGTTCTCTTGAGTCTCCAGCAGGTGTCAGCAGAAAGGGTAATCAGACTGCTCTAACAGAGGGCATATAATCAGGGTTTAGGTTCAGGTTTGGTTATAAGGACATGGTGCAAAGAACTGGGCACTCCAGTTAATAATGACCGGCACTATAGAATGGGCAGACATAAACCTTCAATAGAATATTCCACCATACATCATGTTAGAGCTGTCTGATACTCGATGTGTCATTGTTTTCGTCATAGAATATGTCCTGTACAGTGGGGGGAACACTCTGGAGTTTATTGGTAGAACATTGTATACATCTGAGCCTTTGTATGTCCTTCCAGATTCTTCGTATACAGAACAGAGCTCTCTGGTTCCAGTACCAGATAAAGAAGGAGAACATTGACTCCAAGAACGGTTCCACCACCAATGAGAGAGAGCTTTTCCATGGGACCGACTCCAACTCCATCCAACATGTCAATCATAACGGATTCAACCGGAGCTACGCAGGGAAAAATGGTGAGAGATTTCAGTGGAATAATGACAGCTTAAAGTTGAACTCAAGAAATGCAGCCACTTTCTAAAATTTTCTGGATTACTATGGGTTAAGTCCAATGAGGTGCATGCCACCTTGTGGATTTATCTCTTTAACCACTTGATGACCGCCTCACGCAGATATATTGCGGCAGAATGGCACGGGCAGGCAAAATCACGTACCTGGTACGTGATTGCCTTCCCGCGGGCGGGGGGTCCGATCAGTGCCCGAGGCGGTCGGCTTTGGTCTGGCAGCGATCAGAGAAGAGGGGGAGGCCATCCATTTGTGGCCCCCCCTCACGATCGCTCCCAGCCAATGAGAATCTTCCCCTGCCTCTGTAGTACACAGAGGCAGAGAAAATTATGTTATCTCTCCTCGGCTCGGTATTTTCCGTTCCGGCGCCGAGGAGTGATGACTGCAATGTGAGTGCACCAACACTACACACACAGTAGAACATGCCAGCACCAACACATTACACCCCCCCCCCCCCCCCCGTCACACTGACACCAAGCAGTTTTTTTTTTCTGATTACTGCATGGTGTCAGTTTGTGACAGTTAGTGTGGTAGGGCAGTTAGGGTTAGCCCCCTTTAGGTCTAGGATACCCCCCTAACCCCCCCTAATAAAGTTTTAACCCCTTGATCACCCCCTGTCACTAAGCGATCATTTTTCTGATCGCTGTATTAGTGTCGCTGGTGACGCTAGTTAGTGAGGTAAATATTTAGGTTCGCCGTCAGCGTTTTATAGCGTCAGGGACCCCCATATACTACCTAATAAATGTTTTAACCCCTTGATTGCCCCCTAGTTAACCCTTTCACCACTGATCACCGTATAACCGTTACGGTTGACGCTGGTTAGTTCGTTTATTTTTTATAGTGTCAGGGCACCCGCCGTTTATTACCGAATAAAGGTTTAGCCCCCCGATCGCCCGGCGGTGATATGCGTCGCCCCAGGCAGCGTCAGATTAGCGCCAGTACCGCTAACACCCACGCACGCAGCATACACCTCCCTTAGTGGTATAGTATCTGAACGGATCAATATGTGATCCGATCAGATCTATACTAGCGTCCCCAGCAGTTTAGGGTTCCCAAAAACGCAGTGTTAGCGGGATCAGCCCAGATACCTGCTAGCACCTGCGTTTTGCCCCTCCGCCCGGCCCAGCCCACCCAAGTGCAGTATCGATCGATCACTGTCACTTACAAAACACTAAACGCATAACTGCAGCGTTCGCAGAGTCAGGCCTGATCCCTGTGATCGCTAACAGTTTTTTTGGTAGCGTTTTGGTGAACTGGCAAGCACCAGCGGCCTAGTACACCCCGGTCGTAGTCAAACCAGCACTGCAGTAACACTTGGTGACGTGGCGAGTCCCATAAGTGCAGTTCAAGCTGGTGAGGTGACAAGCACAAGTAGTGTCCCGCTGCCACCAAGAAGAAGACAAACACAGGCCCGTCGTGCCCATAATGCCCTTCCTGCTGCATTCGCCAATCCTAATTGGGAACCCACCGCTTCTGCAGCGCCCGTACTTCCCCCATTCACATCCCCAACCAAATGCAGTCGGCTGCATGAGAGGCATTTTCTTTATGTCCTCCCGAGTACCCCTACCCAACGATCCCCCCCAAAAAGATGTCATGTCTGCAGCAAGTGCAGATATAGGCGTGACACCCGCTATTATTGTCCCTCCTGTCCTGACAATCCTGGTCTTTGCATTGGTGAATGTTTTGAACGCTACCATTCACTAGTTGAGTATTAGCGTAGGGTACAGCATTGCACAGACTAGGCACACTTTCACAGGGTCTCCCAAGATGCCATCGCATTCTGAGAGACCCGAACCTGGAACCAGTTACAGTTATAAAAGTTAGTTACAAAAAAAAGTGTAAAAAAAAAACACAAACAAAAATATAAAATAAAAAAAAATAGTTGTCGTTTTATTGTTCTCTCTCTCTCTCTATTCTCCCTCTATTGTTCTGCTCTTTTTTACTGTATTCTATTCTGCAATGTTTTATTGTTATTATGTTTTATCATGTTTGCTTTTCAGGTATGCAATTTTTTATACCTTACCGTTTACTGTGCTTTATTGTTAACCATTTTTTTGTCTTCAGGTGCGCCATTCACGACTTTGAGTGGTTATACCAGAATGATGCCTGCAGGTTTAGGTATCATCTTGGTATCATTCTTTTCAGCCAGCGGTCGGCTTTCATGTAAAAGCAATCCTAGCGGCTAATTAGCCCCGAGACTGCTTTTACAAGCAGTGGGAGTGAATGCCCCCCCCCCCACCCCCCACCGTCTTCCGTGTTTTTTCTCTGGCTCTCCTGTCTCAACAGGGAACCTGAGAATGCAGCCGGTGATTCAGCCAGCTGACCATAGAGCTGATCAGAGACCAGAATGGCTCCAATGATCTCTATGGCCTAAGAAACCGGAAGCTACGAGCATTTTATGACTTAGATTTCGCTGGATGTAAATAGCGCCATTGGGAAATTGGGAAAGCATTTTATCACACCGATCTTGGTGTGGTCAGATGCTTTGAGGGCAGAGGAGAGATCTAGGGTCTAATAGACCCCAATTTTTTCAAAATAGAGTACCTGTCACTACCTATTGCGATCATAGGGGATATTAACATTCCCCGAGATAACAATAAAAATGATTTAAAAAAAATATGAAAGGAACAGTTTAAAAATAAGATAAAAAAGCAAAAAAATAATAAAGAAAAAAAAAAAAAAAAAAGCACGCCTGTCCCCCCCTGCTCTCGCGCTAAGGCGAACGCAAGCGGCGGTCTGGCATCAAATGTAAACAGCAATTGCACCATGCATGTGAGGTATCGCCGCGAAGGTCAGATCGAGGGCAGTAATTTTAGCAGTAGACCTCCTCTGTAAATCTAAAGTGGTAACCTGTAAAGGCTTTTAAAGGCTTTTAAAAATGTATTTAGTTTGTCGCCACTGCACGTTTGTGCGCAATTTTAAAGTATGTCATGTTTGGTATCCATGTACTCAGCCTAAGATCATCTTTTTTATTTCATCAAACATTTGGGCAATATAGTGTGTTTTAGTGCATTAAAATTTAAAAAAGTGCGTTTTTTCCCCAAAAAATGCGTTTGAAAAATCGCTGCGCAAATACTGTGTGAAAAAAAAAATGAAACACCCACCATTTTAATCTGTAGGGCATTTGCTTTAAAAAAATATATAATGTTTGGGGGTTCAAAGTAATTTTCTTGCAAAAACAAATAACTTTTTCATGTAATCAAAAAGTGTCAGAAAGGGCTTTGTCTTCAAGTGGTTAGAAGAGTGAGTGATGTGTGACATAAGCTTCTAAATGTTGTGCATAAAATGCCAGGACAGTTCAAACCCCCCCCAAATAACCCCATTTTGTAAAATAGACACCCCAAGCTATTTGCTGAGAGGCATGTCGAGTCCATGGAATATTTTATATTGCGACACAAGTTGCGGGAAAGAGACAAATTTTTTTTTTTTTGCACAAAGTTGTCACTAAATGATGTATTGCTCAAACATGCCATGGGATATGTGAAATTACACCCCAAAATACATTCTGTTACTTCTCCTGAGTACGGGGATACCACATGTGTGGGACTTTTTGGGAGCCTAGCCGCGTACGGGACCCCGAAAACCAAGCACCGCCTTCAGGCTTTCTAAGGGCGTGAATTTTTAATTTCACTCTTGACTGCCTATCACAGTTTCGGAGGCCATGGAATGCCCAGGTGGCACAAACCCCCCCAAATGACCCCATTTTGGAAAGTAGACACCCCAAGCTATTTGATGAGAGGTATAGTGAGTATTTTGCAGACCTCACTTTTTGTCACAAAGTTTTGAAAATTGAAAAAAAGAAAAAAAAAAAGTTTTTTCTTGTCTTTCTTTATTTTCAAAAACAAATGAGAGCTGCAAAATACTCACCATGCCTCTCAACAAATAGCTTGGGGTGTCTACTTTCCAAAATGGGGTCATTTTGGGGGGTTTTGTGCCACCTGGGCATTCCATGGCCTCCGAAACTGTGATAGGCAGTGAAGAGTGAAATCAAAAATTTACACCCTTAGAAATCCTGAAGGCGGTGATTGGTTTTCGGGGCCCCGTACGCGACTAGGCTCCCAAAAAGTCCCACACATGTGGTATCCCCGTACTCAGGAGAAGCAGCTGAATGTATTTTGGGGTGCAATTCCACATATGCCCATGGCCGGTGTGAGCAATACATAATTTAGTGACAACTTTTTGTAAATATTTTTTTTTTTTGTCATTATTCAATCACTTGGGACAAAAAAATAAATATTCAATGGGTTCAACATGCCTCTCAGCAATTTCCTTGGGGTGTCTACTTTCCAAAATGGGGTCATTTGGGGGGGTTTGTACTGCCCTGCCATTTTAGCACCTCAAGAAATGACATAGGCAGTCATAATCTAAAAGCTGTGTAAAGTCCAGAAAATGTACCCTAGTTTGTAGACGCTATAACTTTTGCGCAAACCAATAAATATACGCTTATTGACATTTTTTTTACCAAAGACATGTGACTGAATACATTTTGGCCTAAATGTATGACTAAAATTGAGTTTATTGGATTTTTTTTATAACAAAAAGTAGAAAATATCATTTTTTTTCAAAATTTTCGGTCTTTTTCCGTTTATAGCGCAAAAAATAAAAACCGCAGAGGTGATCAAATACCATCAAAAGAAAGCTCTATTTGTGGGAAGAAAAGGACGCAAATTTCGTTTGGGTACAGCATTGCATGACTGCGCAATTAGCAGTTAAAGCGACGCAGTGCCAAATTGGAAAAAGACCTCTGGTCCTTAGGCAGCATAATGGTCCGGGGCTCAAGTGGTTAAGTATAACTGCAGATTCATGACAGATAGGCTGACAGACCCATCAATCACAAAGCGAGCTAGAAGGATAAATAGTATAAATAGATATGGAAACGAACATGAATATGCTTGCAGTCAATAAAGTTGGTTATGGTGCTCAGCATATTTGTACACACACTCCAACTAATAATTAGTAATTAAATATGTAAACAGAGAGAATTAAATTGAGTACCGTATTTATCGGCGTAAAACACGCACCCCAAGTTTAGGAGGGAAGTTTAAGGAAAAAAACTTACATTTTGAATGGCCATCAATGCAGCCTCATCAGTGCCCATCTGCAGCCTTGCCCAAAATTGCAGCCTGATCAATGATGGGTTTTAAATTGTTACTGGTACTAAATTTTTCACTTTGCATCGTGAAGTGTTTAGTTGAATAGGCAGATAAATCCAGCTGCTGTGAACAACACACAAACCTCCCTTTTGCCTGCCGAGGAGGGAACGAGCGCCGCCAGATAGACAGAGCCGGATGTCCTGTGTACTCGGCTCGTCTCGGCTCCTCTCGCAGTCCCGCCCCTTAGCCCGGCTCCTATGATGGACATAACACCGGTCCAATGGCGGGACGTCAATGCTAGAAGGCGGGACTGGGCATGACTGCAAGCGGTGCACCAGTACACAGTACAGTATTTCGGTGGCGCTTGTCCCTTTCTTCCCCTCCGAGGCAGCGGTTCGGCGTATAACGCACACCCACGATTTTCCCCTGATATTAAGGTGAAAAAAATGCATGTTATACGCCGATAAATACTGTAATTCTGGGTGGAAAAAAAATGTATTAGTTAATTAAAAAAACAATTACTAAAAAAAGTAATTAATAAATATTAATTATTAAAAACAATAGTAATTAATACAATTTACTAATTAAAAAAGGGCAGGGGGTTACATGCTTGGGTTATAATAATTGGAAGACAAAAATATATGCAATATATTAAGACAAGGGTACTTCTTAAAGGAAAATTGGTCATAATATAGTAATAATTATATATAGAGAGAAAAATGTAAAAAAAAATATTTATTTAATATCAAGAGCAGTATAGTAAGCCTTCCTTGTGGCATCCTGTGTGCTGTGAGTTGTATCACGGGGCCCATTCACACCACGTCCATAGAGCTGCATTTCTCAACACAGGCCCAATGCTACACCATAGTGAAATCTATTGTTTCTAATTGGGCCAGTTGACAGGGACATGCTGCTTTGATGTGTGCTGGGTGGGATTGGAACAACATTTATAAAACAGCAAAACGTGGTGTGAATTCAGCCGTTGTGTCTTCTCTCCCATGTTTCACTCGCACCTCCAGACTTCTCTCCTGCTGCACCTCTTCTCTGGAACTCTCCCATATTGATGTGTGACATGTCTTTCTTTTCACACAGGTACTCTTTATGGAAATGGCACGTATTTTGCAGTCAATGCAAATTATTCTGTTACCTTCGCCAAACCGGATGGAAATGGACAGAGACACATGTACCTGGCCCGGGTTCTCACCGGACTCTACTGTTCTGGACGCCAAGGGATGGTAACACCTCCAGCCAAAAATGCAGCCATCCCCACCGACCTTTATGACAGCGTGACGGATAACGTCCAGAATCCTTCAATGTTTGTGATATTTAATGACATCCAGGCCTACCCCGAATATCACATCATCTTCCAGTGATGATCTATGACTGTGTCCGGGGATCACACAAATCTCCAGGACAGAGTCTCCTGAAAATCCCTGTATTTGTGTCACTTGGTCTGATTGGGATATAATATTGTCAGAGCGTGGCTCCATCACTTCTCTACAGCAGACATAAAACACTGATATATAATTCCAGAGGAAACAAGCACACAGGAACTCATCAGTGAAGGATCAGAGTTAGGAGGAGGGGAATGTCCTACCATCCCATTGTCTATATTCTCTGGGATCTCCATGGCTCATTGCTCCACAACTTCTCATGTGCTTCACTCATTCTCTAGGACTCTGATCTTCACTCATTGAGCCTCAGAGAGGGAAGAGCCGGCGGCTTCTGGCTGGGGAGGGGGGAGTGGAGTGGAGAAGAATAATGAAGGTTTGCCCCTATGGCATACCAGCTGCACATTTCCAATAATAGTGTATTATAGGTGACATGGTGGTTCAGCAGAACTTCATCCTCCTTTTGGATACCAGGTGACTACACAGAACCAATGCCACGTTGCCAACAATGATGGGAAAGACTGCATAGAGAAGCCATGATGGTCCATCAGTCTTCTGTAGAATAGTCATGGTTGGGGTTGCTCCCAGAAAATCCAAGCAATATCATTGATGAGATGGTTCACCATTAGACAGTGACAACAGATAAAGTGCTATTTAGTTGGTTTGTGCCGTGAGTGACCACACATCGCTCTATGGGCCCAATAGATGAGGCTCTGATAGGAGGTTCTCTCACCGTCTCAGCTCCACCCACATTTGGAAAACCAGTGACTCCGCCTTCTGGCCTCTCCCAGCTTATTTTAGCTGATGATATTTTTCTCCTCCATGTATCCGATCTACTGAGATGTATCCATCCTGTACACTACAGACTCTACAATTTCTTCTGCCTTCTTTCTCTTTAGATCTCTTTGGTACAAGACTCACTTTAAACACCCAACATACAAAGTACCTCATTTTCAGTGCAAAAAAAAAAAAAGTGATAATTGTCTTTGGATTAATATTTTCTTGAAATCTCAGGGCTGAATACCAAAGTTATAAAGTGTAATTATTGTTTGTGACCTTTAGGATGAACTTCACCGCAGAGCACGTGTTTTTTCGTATGTTGAGACGTATAGCAGCAGGTTGTTGTAATTTCTAATGATTGCACTCCTACACGATATACTGTACATGCTGCTTTAGTTTTCTGTTTTGTATTCTAAAGGTGTGTTAAGGTGCCAATAAAAGCCAACACTACTGCCTTACCTCAATATGTTGGGGTGGATGAGAAACAATATGAAATCTTCATACTGCCAGATATCTTATTTATAAAAACTGTCGATGGGCAAAAATGGAATCGGCTCATATAAATCAAATTCCAACTTTCATTCTCCAATGATCATTTTTCGGTGCAGGTCTGAATTTGATTGGTTGCCATGAGTTGTCTGAAATTAGTCTTCCCATAAATGGCACCTCAGTATGATAAAATGTAACAAGAAAAATGTGAATGAATAAAATGTTTACAAAGTTGTTTTTTTTCTGATCATTTCATATTCACATGTCTAATTCTGGACACATAAAGCTGTATTAAAGAGATTGTAAAGGTAAACAAAAGAAAAATAATAACAAACATGTCAATACTTAGCTGCTCTGTAATAGAATTGCACAGAGAAGGCGCAAACCTCCTCTTCTCAGGTCCCCCTCCAGCGCTCCTGGCCCCTCCTCTCTGTCAAGCCACTTCCCATGGGGGCACTCGTGCGTGCTCGCGCCCGTCCATTGACACAGACAGCAGGACTCGACCCCGCTCCCTCCTCACTGGCTTTGATTGACAGCACTGGAAGCCAATGGCTCTCGGTGCCCCAGCGAGGCCAGCGAGATGAGAAAAAGAGGGGAGAGAAAAGCTGCAGACATAAACGTGGCCTCATGTTATGTGTAAACAGCTGCGGCCAGCAGACAGTTTGTTTCCACATTCCCTGGTCACAAACACACTGGGCACATGGGGGAGATTTACTAAAACTGGAGAGTGCAGAAT
Source organism: Lithobates clamitans (assembly GCA_037952925.1). Lineage (NCBI taxonomy): Eukaryota > Metazoa > Chordata > Amphibia > Anura > Ranidae > Lithobates > Lithobates clamitans. The sequence continues at coordinate 233,344 of JBBGZY010002821.1, forward strand.
CTGGTGCAGCTCTTCACAGAAACCAATCAGCTTCCATCTTCAGCTTCTTCAGTGAAGCTTTGACAAAAAAACCTGGAAGCTGATTGGTTTCTATGCAGATCTGCACCAGGTTTTGCACTGTTCAGTTTTACTAAATCCCCCCCCCCCCCCAATGTGTGCGTCCAGATGTGGCAACTTAATATTGTAAGAACGTGGGGGCGATTAACCACTTGCCTACTTTCACCCCCTTCCTGCCCAGTGCTCTCTCTTTTAGAATAATTACTCAGTCATGTAACACTGTACCCAAACAAAACTTTTGATGGTATTTAATCACTGCTGGGATTTTTATTTTTTGCGATATAAGTAAAAAAAAAGAGCAAAAAAATTTAAAAAGAAAAACACTTTTTTTTTTGTTTATTGCAAAATTTAGCAAATAATTAATTTTTCTAAATAAATTTGGGCCAAAATTTATACTGCTACATATCTTTGGTAAAAATAACCCAAATTAGTGGATATTATTTAGTCTGTGTGAAAGTTATAGAGTCTACAAGCTATGGTGCCAATCACTGAAAATTGATCACATCTGATCACACCTGATGTACTGAGGCCTATCTCATTTCTTGAGACCCTAACAAACCAGGAAAGTACAAATACCCCCCAAAATGACCCCTTTCTGCAAAGTAGACATTCCAAGGTATTTAGTAAGAGGCATGGTGAGTTGAAGTTGTCATTTTTTCCCACAATTCTTTGAAAAATTAAGATTTTTTTTGTTTTAATTTTTTTTCACACCAAAATTGTCAATATAACAGGTTATTTCTCTCACATGGCATGTACATTCAGCAAATGACACCCCAAAATATATTCTGCTACTCCTCCTGAGTATTTGTGATACCACATGTGTGAGACTTTTAAACAGCCTGGCCGCATACAGAGGCCCAACATTGAAGTAGCACATTCAGGCGTTCTAGGAGCATAAATTACATTTCTAATCTCTCAACCACCTATTACACTTTTGAAGGCCCTGGAGCACCAGGACAATGGAAACGCCCACAAAGTGACCCTATTTTGGAAAGCAAACACCCCAAGGTATAATCTTCATAGGCAGACTTGGCTTCAAGCAGTTTATCCCCAGCAAAAGGGCCCGATATGGGGTTAAGCTCTACAAGCTATGTGACCGAGAAACAGGGTATATCTACACCTTCCGGGTGGCACCGATGTGGCACTGGTGGCACAGATGAGCACTGTAGTGGCACTGGGCACTGGTGTGGCACTGACGGAGCACTGGCGGCACAGATAGGCACTGACGTGGCAGAGGTGGCACAGATGAGCACTGTAGTGGCACTGATGGACACTCTAGTGGCACTGATTGGTACTTTAGTGGCACTGATGGGTACTGTAGTGGCACTGGTGGCACAGATGGGTACTGTAGTGGCACTGATTGGTAGTGTAGTGGCACAGATTAGCACTGTAGTGGCACCTGTATGGCACTGTTGTACGTTTCACTCACGGTTTTTCACTCGATCTCTCTTCTCTCCTCTCACGCTGTATCGGTGTGAGGGGAGAAGAGAGCTGGGACCTTTGCATGACCGCAGTTTGTTTACATTGTGATAGCTCCCTCATTGGATATGATCCCCATGTATAAATACATAAGGGGGGATATGATTGTTCTGTCTCAAGGAGCAGATAGCTAAACCTCTTGTCCCAATAACTTCAGATACCATATTTCTTTGATCTCAGTTTTATTAGAACAAGCCAGGTGAAACTACAAATAACAGAAATAGACTACAATAAGTACAATATTACATACAATACAGCATACATTGCATAAAAAATAATATACAATACAAGATGAGATAATAAAAACATACTTTTTAAGTTTTCTAAGGGGTGATGGCGATAGATTGAGAAAAACATGTGTTGTTTCCTGAGTATCTTCTCAAAGAATGGTGACTGCTTCACTTCCTGTGAAGATTCTACCCAGAATTCTCTGCTTGCTGACAACTTCCTCAACTACACATACAGTAAACAATTAAACAGAACTGCAGCAATACCAAAAAGGAACACTAGATGGAGCCTGCACACTACATATGATTATCTTAAGTAAATTACACATTTTGCATTTAAATTTAACAACACAGGTACAAATTATCAGCAAGACATCTGGTGGACAGAACACTCCCCGCCTGACATCAAGTGATGTCACTAACAGAGTCCTCCGTAGAAAGCAACAGAATAAGTTCGGCCACTAGTCTCAAGAATACTTTAGCCTCATTCTGTTGAAAGATCTTGACTTCGACCTTACGGACACAATTATCCTTGCTTGGTAGTACTTTGGTGATCAAACCTAAAGGCCACATATTTCTTAGCGCCTGGCAATCTTTCATGGGTACCACATCACCAGGTTTAAGATTAGGCTTTTCAGTGTGCCACTTTCTCCTTACTTGTAGAGTAGATATATATTGTTCCCTCCACCGGTTCCAGAAGTTATTGGCAAGGGTTTGTACTTGTCTCCATTGACGTTTGTAAAGGTCCTTCTCACAAAACTCTCCAGCTGGAGCACCGGCAAGACAAGTCTTTTGCGAGAGTAACATGGCAGGTGTGAGGACTACTGGATCTTCAGAGTCATTTGAAATGGAGGTCAAATGTCTGGTGTTAATGATAGCTGTAACCTCTGCCATAAATGTCACTAAACATTCTTAAGTATGCTTTGCAGTTCCTACTTGTAGGAAGATAGAGTCAAGAATTCTGCGGGCTATGCCTATCTTTCTCTCCCAAAAACCTCCCATGTGAGAAGAGTGAGGTGGGTTGAAGATCCACGTGCAGTTTTGCTTACTCAAGTATCTTTCTACACTGAAAATGCTCAAGTTGGAAGGAGTTCTTTTGCTGCTCCCATAAAGTAAGACCCTCTGTCAGAGGGAATGAGTTTCACTGGGCCTCTGATTGCAATTAGTTCAGCTAGCTCTGTGGCTAATACTGCAGCGCAAAGTTCCAGCCTGGGTATGGTGTGTTCGGGAAGTGGTGCAAGTTTTGCTTTCCCCATTACAAACCCTATGTGGCATTGTCCTTTAGTGTCTATGGTTTTCAGGTAAACTACAGCAGCAATTGCTTTAACAGAAGCATCCGAAAACACACAAAGTCTTTGCATCTGAACGTCAGCAGATGACAGAGGGGCATATGGTGGTGGAATTTTAGGGTTGGATAGAGCTGTTAGTGACCCCTTCCACTCTAGCCATAGGTTAATTTGTCAGTGGGGAGAGGGTGGTCCCAATCTAGTGATTCACAGGTTAAGTCTCTCAGTAATGCTTTACCCTGGATGGTGACAGGTGCTGCAAAGCCTAAGGGATCATACGGGCTGTTTATGGTAGACAGGACACCTCTACGGGTAAAAGGTTTTTCTTCTGTATTTACTTGGAAAGTAAACGTGTCAGATCTTAAGTCCCAAAGCAAACCAAGACTGCGTTGCATGGGAAGTGAGTCTGTGCCTAGTCTTTTAACTCGTTAGAATGATCTTGGACAGGAAAGGCTTCTAAAACTTCTCTACTGTTGGAAGCAATCTTGTGGAGTCTTAAGTTGGAACAAGCAAGCATTGTCTGAGTTCTTTTGAGGAGACTGATTGCGGCTTCATTTGTGGGTAGTGATTTCAAGCAATCCTTGTCCACAAACTGTTTGACATCTGACCCATACTCTGACTCTCCTACTCTAGCAGAGTGTCTGAGGCCATATATAGCAACTGCAGGGGAAGGACTGTTGCCAAACATGTGCACCCTCATGCGGTATTCTGTGATGTCTCCAGAGGGGTTGTTGTCCCTGAACCAGAGAAACCTCAGAAAGTTTTGGTGTTCTTCTTTAACAAGAAAGCAATAGAACATTTGCTGTATGTCTGCCATGAATGCGACTGAATCCTTGCGAAAGCGAAGAAGTACTCCTAATAGTCTGTTGTTAAGGTCAGGGCCAGAGAGAAGGACATCATTTAGAGAGACGCCTTCATGTTTGGCGCTGGAATCGAACACCACTCTAATCTGTCCTGGCTTCTTAGGGCGATAGACCCCAAATATGGGTAAGTACCAGCATTCCACTGAGTCTTTGCATGACCATTCTGGAATATTTTCTTCATGAAGAAAAGGAAATGTTCTTTCATCTCTTCATCTCTTCATCCTTTGAAGATTGTGTCTTAGGGGACATTTATATGCCAGTTCTCTATTGTTAGGCAAACGTCGTCTTTGTGGTCTAAAGCGAAGAGGTGCAACCCAGCTATTAGTCCCATCTTTCTCTATACTCCTTTCCATAACGTCTGTAGCACCCACCAACTTAGGCGTGTGCTAATCAGTTAGTTAGGATTAGTGTCAGGTAAAGTTGCCAGTGTTTTATCCTGTTGGTTTGAGCCTGGTTAGTTAATTTGGTTGGGAGAAGTGACAGAATAGGAAAGGGGGGGCGGGGTGTGACCACCTGAATTCTGTTCTGATTGATGCCCTGTTCTTCCAGTGAGAGGTTCTGGAGGGAAGGTGGGCTGGGTGCAGGATGCAGTCAGTTTGTATGAGCTACCCTGGACCAATCATTAATTTGAGTGGGCAGGGGCTTTCAGGCCTATATAGACTGGGGGTCACATGCTCCTGGGAGGAGTTCGGAGGAGGAGTTCGGAGGAGTCTGGAAGATGGAGGATCGTAAGTGAGGAAAAATGTGACCATCAGGGGTCCAGGCTTGAAGGCCTGGGGGTGTAATGCTCTCAGTACTGGATAGCAGAACTTGAACCTAAAGGCCTAAGGGGTTCAGAGACCTCAGTGCTGGATGGTTCATCACACTAAGTCACTGAAAGAAACTCCGGGAGCAATGGGCCAGACGTTACCGGATGGGATGCTTCTGGACATGCGGAGCGGGAAGTAGCTGCTAACAGGATGGAGTAGATCGGGGTGCGCCCGGACTTTTCTTGAACTGACCTGGGAGGATCGCAGGAGTCAAGATAGGCTGGTGAGGCCTGGTACTTCCAGCATCTACATACCAAGGTGTTTTTCAGAGAGGCACCGGTCTGTTCATTAAGGGAAAAGGATATAACTACTGATAAATGAACCAAATATTAAGAGGCAACTCATACTTTCTGGAGCCATAGACTGTAAATATTGCAAGTTCTTTTCTAACATGCTGCAAGGAAAAGAATAAAGTTTATGTTCAAATGTTACTGGACTGTCTGCTGATGTGATTTTTGTGCAGGGGAGGAAGAACGGAGCGCCACTAACAGAAAGATATGAACTAACAGCAGCTCCCAAAGGGGGTAGTGCGCTACATGGAGGTCCCACCAAGATTTTTCACCTTTCTGTTACCCGTTACCCCTAGCATCTCCAGAGACAGAGGTGTCTGGCGTGGGTACAGCGCCAACACTGCCACTGTTTGCAAAAACTATCCTGCTACACAGTTGAAAATGTGGTTGGGAGTTGTGAATGTCGCTGTAACCCGTGGATAAAACATGGACACCAAGGGAGGTGTGGGCCGGAGACTGCAGGGAACATGTCTCTTACAGTTGGGACATCACAAAGGGACATTTTCACTGTGAAACAGTAATTGCTTCTTTAATCTGTAGTTCTATGGTGCCTGCCACCAGGGTTCGCTGGTGCGCACTGTTGAAATGAACTGTTACAGTTCCTCGTGCGCTCGACCAGCGAGAGGAGGGGGTGAAGTCACGCCCAGGAGCAAGAGATGCCACGCGCTGTACACCCAGTGGAGGAAGATGGCGCAGAGCTTTACCAGCACACTCGCCATGCATCAATCTACTAACAAGCAGGAACAGGTCCTCGTAGACACCGGCATCCGTCTGGAAGTCACCGGTGGGCTAATACTGGGAGTAGTCAACGGAGTGGAGAGACTGTGTTTGCTTTGTCCTGGCTTCTGGATACCCACCCTGGGAGTCACTGCTTGGGCCGGGTGCGGCCATTGCGGCCTACAACTTACGCGGCTGGAACCTGAACAGCAGGAGGTATGCTACTACCACGTAAACAGCACCACCAGACTCTGGAAGCCTCAAGTCTTAAACCTCCGGAGGGCCGCAGAGGGTCAAGTCATCTCAGAGACTGCAGCAGAGAAGTTCCAGCCTGCCCATTAGGAGTCGGATACGCCAGAGGTCCAGGAAGGATCTGTGGGGAAGGCCTGTGGTCTGGCCGGGAAACCTCCCTGAAATACTGGCCTCTTCTAGTAAGCCCCTTGCTGAACCTGTCCAGAAGGAGCCGCCGGTAGAAGAGGGGGACCCCTCAGGTGAGCTGGGCAGGGGAAGAAAGGGCCAGGCCATACACTGGGGTTCACCAGAAGTGCTGGAGAGGTACGGGTCCTTAGAACATTTATTCGTTTGGTCCTCTCCAGAGGAATGTGGCTCTAGTGAGGAGGAGGAATGGTATTTGGAAAGCTCCAAGTATTGGTCCAGGCAGCAGGCAGGAATATCAGGCAAAAAACATGGTCTATTAACAGGCTGAGGCCAGTGCAGGTGAAAGGCAGAAATGTGGTTCTAGTGGAAGGTAGAAACGTGGTCAATCGAGGCAGCAGGCAAATGATCCGCACAGGTATTAGAAATGGGGAAATGCATTCTCCGATGCACAGGCCTGGTTGGGAAAGACATGGGGGACAATGATAATTGGTGTGTCTTCTAACTCTGCTGCATACACATTTGTTTCTTTTGGCATCTTCTTCCTGAATCTGTAGGGGAAATGTTTGAGAAAATGTTGCTCATGAAGTCAACTCCCACAATCAGAGCGAATGCTTCCTAGGGAAAGGGGTGGTCCTTGCTGGTAGATCAGGGCAGTGACAATTTCTTCGATAAATTTGAGTAAGGTGCTGGGTCTTTTTGTTGACATTTGATAGATGACGTACGCATTATACATGGCCAAATGGAAAAGGTAAAATGCTATTTCTTTATACCAGAAACTGGACTTTCTATTTGTTAAATATGGCTGTAGCATCTGGTCGTTTAAATCCCCCCCATGAACTGATTATAATTGTGGATGCATTCAGGATTTACAATGGGACCGTGTCTTCTACAAATTTCCACCAAAGTGTCATTGTGGATGGTGGACAGGACATAAACATCTGTCTTGTCCTTCCACTTCACGGCCAACACTTCCTCATTCCTCAGAAATGCGGATTCCCCCCTTTGTAGCCTTGTTGTCACTGAATTTTGTGGGAAGCCCTTACTGTTTTTTTCTGGTGGTACCACAGGCCATGGTTTCCTCATGGTACAGGTGGCAGAAAAGGGGCAGACTGGTATAATAATTGTCCATGTAGATGTGATAACCTTTTTTGAGCAGGGGGTATGCCAGGTCCCAGACAATTTTTCTGCTGGTTCCGATGTACGTTGGACACTCAGGGTGCTGGAGCCGGGAGTATTTAGCCTTGTACACGTGGAAGGCATGCACATATCCTGTGGCTCTTTCACAAAGTTTGCCAAGTTTCAATTTGTGCCTGGCCCTCTTACTGGGAATATTTTGTTTGAATTGCAGCCAGACAGTGAAGTAGACAAGGGATTCGTCCACACAAATGTGTGCGAAACATGTAAGCCATTCCTCCCTTGCTTGTACATGTTGTGCTCTTTGTGTTCTTCATAGTTTTATGCGAATAAAGGCATTTGGATCTCAGTTTGCTGTGCAGCCATCTGGATTTTCCTTTCATTAAAAATAATTGATTAGTGGGCGTATTTTATATAATTTATGGTGGTTGGGATGATCTCGGGGAGGGCACTGTGAGTTGTCATGCAGGAAGTGCATGTCCTGGACACTACAGCAGAATAAACTGGCATGTGATGGACGGAGTTGGTGGAACAGTAGGCATGCAATTAGTTTTTTTTTGGAAGTCCCATATTAAATATAAGGCCCAAAAACTATTTCAATTGCTCTACTGTGAGATGTCGCCAATGAAACAGACAGATATAGGATGAATTGGGGTTGGTGGCAATAAATTGCTCTGCAAAAAAGGTTAGTTTGGTCCATGATGTACTGCAGCAAATCTTCAGGGAAAAACATGTAGCAGGCACCTCTCCGAAATGATCTAATCAGTAGGGGGAGAGCTGTCTGCTAGCAGCAGCGTGGGTTTTTTTCCACCCCCCTTCCTCTTTTCACACAAACACACAGAGACACTCAGAACTGCTTGCTTTGTAAACTCCCTATTAGAAGAGACTGAGCCAATCATCAGGCAGCAGCAAAGCACTGTGGAATAGAAAGTCCAGCACAATGCAGCCTGACTGACTGGAGTGGTACTTCACACTTCACTACACACTTTACTGTGTGTATTACAGGTATCATAGGTCGGCCTGGGGTTCCCCTTTAGCCATAGCATTCCAGATACATCAAAAGCTTGTTTGGGGAGTCCATTTAATCTGTATATGTTGTTATTTACTCTGTATTTGTTGCATAGTGTTACTGGCTGGTTTCTTTCAACTGTTTCAACCAAGTCCTGGATACTTATACAGATCTTGGCTGACTAATGTTAACCTGAACTTTACTTTTCTCCAAGTAAACTTGAAGAACAGAACTGTGTTGTGTATTCTTGTTGAGTTATTTTATTAATCACATTGTTAGGTGTGCCAGAGGGGCCGGGACAGTTCATTGGGGTTGAAAGGCAAGGTAACAGACTGAACAAACAAAAGTAGCTCCTCCGGGGGTTTGCTACACGTGGGGGCTCTTCTGGATTTCCGTTGCTCTGCAATCAACTCCCCTACAAGCGCCAGGATGGACCCTGCCGCTGCTATCCAGTGGTGTGAGGAAGAAGGCGCCCGCTCAGAGCGTGGTGATCAAACTCCCAGGGGAGGCCTGGGTTGAGGAACAAATCAGCCAAGCTGTGAAGCTGTGAGCTGATTAGCTCAGTTGTATTGTGTCCTGGTAATTACAAAAGCTGAGAATATTTGCATGGTACACAAACAGTTTCTAGGTTTGCAAAACTTCCGTAAAGTATTGAAGGGATCCATGGGAGCACCTTTTCTACATTGGAGTCCCCGTTGGTGAGGACCTCTCATATCGGTTTGGTGAGGAAGGGCGTGAGGACGATCCAGGGAATACACCATCCACGGATATCTTCCACTACTAAGCCTGTATTGACCCCCCTGAGTAAGGGCGGTCGCAGGCTTTCTGGTAAGCCTCTAATTTTACTATCTAGTGGTGGGCTGCACTGAAGGTGGACCATGCAATCCTGATTTTTACAACAGCCTATCTGGATTTTGTCTAGATTCATCTTTCCATTTGAGACACCTATGAACTTTATTGTTTATTTTTGCACCTTTTCCTTTACATACACCCTTTTAGGGTATGGACTCACACCTATAAGGATCATCACATATATGATTTGAATGATTTATATTATATGATTTATATTTTTGATGGTATAGATTTTAGGTGAATAATCCACAAGTGTTTTCAGTATATATGTGTATTGTATCACTTTAAATCAGTGTCACACTGATTATTGCCTTAAGTATCACTTGTTGACTCATAATAGTCTTGTGGGTATTGACACATTTGTACATATCAACATAGGTTTCTTTATTAGTCTAGCGCTACACTGATTTTCTTTTTTCTTTTTTTTTTAAGCTGTGAAGACACTATCCCCGGACAGGAATGCGTGGGTGATTGCTGTCAAAACAGACCGTGGGACCTCCAGCACCTATGCACTACTAGAGTGGAAACAAGGAATCCCTGAAGACGGAGCATTGTGTAATTCATCTGAAGTTTCCAGAGGAGGGTCCTACCTCCTCCAGTCAAGCTGAATCAAATAAAGAAGAAGTTCCCTCCCCTTCACCTCTGACCACGATTGGACCAGAACTCTTTGCTGCCCTGGGAGACTTTGTTTCAAAATGTCAGAGAAACCCTCCAACATACTCGGCAACTGGGTATCGGAAGCTCAGGGCTTTCTCTGGAAGACAACCAGTGCCTACAGGGGAGGACAACTTTGAAGAGTGGCTGGACCAGGCCACACAAGCCTTGGATGAATGGGACATTCCTGAGACCCACAAGAAACAGAGAATCACAGAGAGCTTAAAATAGCCCGCCTCAGAAGCCATTCGCAATTTGAAGCTCAGGAAGCGAGATTGTGTTGCCCAGGACTACCTGAACATTCTGCAGGATGTGTTTGGGCGCACAGAGAAAGTTTCTGATCTTATTTACCAGTTGGAGCACACTTACCAAAATGAGGGAGAGAAGCTGCCGGAGTACATGAGACGTTTGGACAAAATTATACACCAGATTTTGCTGAAGAAGGGTCTAGACCCTCGGAAGGTGGATGAAATCCGAGCCCAGCAAGTCTTGAGGGGTGCCCAGCCCTTGGACCCCATCACCCTCCTGTTGATAACGCATATATATAAATGCAGCGCTAGGTGATACAAAAAACAGGGTGAGAACATAACAATAACATCCTGAATATATTGAAGACTTAATAGTGATAGTGGTTGAAGACATTCTCAAATAATTAGAAACAGTGTCCATAGTAGAATGAAAGTTCATCAGTAAATAGCACGCAATTTTTTTTCCAAAGAAAGGGGTATAAGCAGATGATGCCTTTCAATCCATAGGTGAACAAAACAGTAGTCTTCATGCATTCAGGGTCCTCATACAGATTGCAATGGTATAAGAAATGAATACGTTTACCAGAACAGGTGGACACACTCACCATACGGTGGTATGTCAATCACGCTTGTGGATCAATCGATCCTGAGGGTACTTGATAGAAGGCAAAGATGGTATCTTCCAATAGCCCCATCAGAAATGGCCAAGGATGGATGGTGATGCTTAGACCTCCAGCGGATGGATAGAATTATATTTACGGGGAGCGAACAGCTAGAGCATATGGACTCCACAGCACAGGGTATTGGATCATATGAAGAAAAGAAAAAATCTCCACATAGTGCATGAATCCAGTAAAAAAACGGCTTTATTAAAAAACGCCAGGAGAACAAATATACAAACACCACTTTTGATGGATAATAGCAGTGATCACAAGTAGATATAAAAAATTGCGTGGTGACAAGGCACAAACGGCTTCGCAACCCAAGGGGCACAAAGTCTGCAACTCCAGCCCAGAGGAACAGATCATCCATGCTTCAGAAGGACGCCCTGCAGCAGCGTGGTATGTCACAGAAAAGGCTAAATGCCACTGCGACACACCTGGTTCCAGGAGAATCGATCGATCGCTCTGTGGAGGACCGCTGATTGCGTACAGTATTGGTAAGGGGGCTTTGCCCAGGAACCTTACAGTGGAACCTCGGATTACGAGCATAATCCGTTCCAGGAGTATGCTCGTAATCCAAAGTACTCGCATATCAAAGCGAGTTTTCCCATTGAAGTCAATGGAAACGAATATAATTTCTTCCACATTGACTTCAATGGGATGCAATACCACATGCAGCCAGAGGCGGGGGCGCCGGTGAGCCTCGGAAACGGCCGAGCACACTTCGGCTGACCTCAGCAATTCTCGGAAAGACTCCGTACACGAGCCTTTCCAAGGTTTGCCAAGGTCAGCCGAACTGTCCTCGAGCCTTTCTGTGCATTTCTGAACGCCGACGATCGGTGCCGTTTGGCTCCGGCGCCCCCCACCTCAGGCCAAAAGCGGTACTGCACACCGCTTTTGGCCTGAATCCTGCTCGTTGCTCGCAAACTGAGTTAGGACTTTTAGAAATACAGTGCTCGTATTGCGAAACGCTTGTTAACCATGTTACTCGCAAACCGAGGTTCCACTGTATTGCGGTATGTCACAGAAGAGGCCGTTGCAACAGCTCAGAGACTGAATGCCACTGCGACACACCTGATTCCAGGAGAATCGATCGATCGCTCGCTCTGTGGCCTTCCATTAGATACCACATCTAAATGATGTGCACAGACACCTGTTATCTGGAATCACACAGAGGAATGCCACATTACATCACCAGCTACTGTACATTCCTTCTCATCACCCTGTTATATTGAGGAACCCTTGTTCACAGAACTCCTACATTGCCGGTGAAGATAACAAACGCAAAGTTTTGCTCATAGAACATTACGGCTGTTGCTCTTAAAGGGGACACACAACGGGTATTGAAATTACTTCACTGTGTGTATTACAGGTATCATAGGTCGGCCTGGGGTTCCCCTTTAGCCATAGCATTCCACATACATCAAAAGCTTGTTTGGGGAGTCCATTTAATCTGTATATGTTGTTATTTACTCTGTATTTGTTGCATAGTGTTACTGGCTGGTTTCTTTAAACTGTTTCAACCAAGTCCCTGATACTTATACAGATCTTGGCTGACTAATGTTAACCTGAACTTTACTTTTCTCCAAGTAAACTTTAAGAACAGAACTGTGTTGTGTATTCTTGTTGAGTTATTCCATTAATCACATTGTTAGGTGTGCCAGAGGGGCTGGGACAGTTCATTGGGGTTGAAAGACAGGGTGACGGACTGAACAAACAAAAGCAGCTCCTCCGGGGGTTTGCTACACACAAATTAAAAAATCTATTTAAAAAAAGATGAGTGTTGGGCTGCACACCTGGGGGAGTGGTGAAGGGGGGGGATTGTAGCTGACCCTGAGCTGGAAGGCAGCTGTAATGGGTTTTCCAGGAAATTGGGAAGGTAGGTTTGGGCCCAGATTCTTCGGGTCTGGTGGGATATTCCAATGCTGGCACTGGGCTCTTCTTCCTGGGGGTCTAGCGCCATTGGTGTTGGTGCCATTGGGGTGTATGGTGCTGCTGGTGGTTGCCTGGGCTTCTGATCATCTTATTCTATTAGGAGGGACTGTTTCCTCCTTCGATTCGATCCACTGATGGCGGCACTAATGGGCTGCACTGACAGATCCACTGACGGCCTGTATGACAGATCCACTGACGGCTGCACTGACAGATCCACTGACGGGCTGTATGACAGATCCACTGACAGGCTGTATGACAGATCCACTGACGGGCTGCACTGACAGATCCACTGACGGGCTGCACTGACAGATCCACTGACGGGCTGCACTGACAGATCCACTGACGGGCTGCACTGACAGATCCACTGACGGGCTGCACTGACAGATCCACTGACGGGCTGCACTGACAGATCCACTGACGGGCTGCACTGACAGATCCACTGACGGGCTGCACTGACAGATCCACTGACGGGCTGCACTGACAGATCCACTGATGGGTTACACTGACAGATCCACTGACGGGCTGCACTGACAGATCCACTGACAAGCTGTATGACAGATCCACTGACGGGCTGTATGACAGATCCACTGATGGGCTGCACTGACAGATCCACTGACAGGCTGTATGACAGATCCACTGACAGGCTGTATGACAGATCCACTGACAGGCTGTATGACAGATCCACTGACGGGCTATATGACACTTCCACTGACGGGCTGTATGATGGATCCACGGATGGGCTGTAAGACAAGATCCACTGATGGGCTGTATGACACATCCACTGATGGGCTGTATGACACATCCACTGATGGGCTGTATGACACTTCCACTGACGGCCTGTATGACACTTCCACTGACTGGCTGTATGACGGATCCACTGATGGGCTGTATGACAGATCCACTGACGGGCTGTATGACAGATCCACTGACGGGCTGTATGACGGATCCACTGACGGGCTGTATGACGGATCCACTGACGGGCTGTATGACGGTTCCACTGACGGGCTGTATGACGGATCCATTGACGGGCTGTATGACGGATCCACTGACGGGCTGTATGATGGATCCACTGACAGGCTGTATGACGGATCCACTGATGGGCTGTATGACACACCCACGGATGGGCTGTATGACAGATTCACTGACGGCCTGTATGACACTTCCACTGACGGCCTGTATGACACTTCCACTGACTGGCTGTATGATTGGATCCACTGACCGGCTGTATGACACTTCCACTGACTGGCTGTATGATTGGATCCACTGACCGGCTGTATGACAGATCCACTGACGGGCTGTATGACAGATCCACTGACGGGCTGTATGACAGATCCATTGACGGGGTGTATGACACATCCACTGACGGGCTGTATGACAGATCCATTGACGGGCTGTATGATTGGATCCACTGACCGGCTGTATGACAGATCCACTGACGGGCTGTATGACAGATCCACTGACGGGCTGTATGACAGATCCACTGACGGGCTGTATGACAGATCCACTGACGGGCTGTATGACAGATCCACTGACGGGCTGTATGACACTTCCACTGACGGGCTGTATGACAGATCCACTGACGGCCTGTATGACAGATCCACTGACGGCCTGTATGACACATCCACTGACGGGCTGTATGACAGATCCACTGACGGGCTGTATGACAGATCCACTGACGGGCTGTATGACAGATCCACTGACGGGCTGTATGACAGATCCACTGACGGGCTGTATGACACTTCCACTGACGGGCTGTATGACACATCCACTGACAGGCTGTATGATGGATCCACTGATGGGCTGTATGACGGATCCACTGATGGGCTGTATGATGGATCCACTGATGGGCTGTATGATGGATCCACTGATGGGCTGTATGACACTTCCACTGATGGGCTGTATGACAGATCCACTGACGGGCTGTATGACACATCCACTGACGGGCTGTATGACAGATCCACTGACGGGCTGTATGACAGATCCACTGACGGGCTGTATGACAGATCCACTGACGGGCTGTATGATGGATCCACTGACGGGCTGTATGATGGATCCACTAACCGGCTGTGTATGACGGATGCACTGGTGGTGGCACTAAGGGGTTGTCCTGTCAGATCCACGGATGGTCTGTATGACCGATCCCCATCGGAATCCATGCATTCCGGCGCCCCGAATATAGATTAGGAGCTGGATACATGGATTGGGGGGCGACACCCCTGCGCCCTGCATTACGGGCCACCACGGGTTTTCAGAGGAGAAAAAAGCTTGAAGAATCTCCTGAAACATATAATAATATCACCTATTACTAAACATCCACCTGGCCACTCCTGGCAAAGCCGGCTGTTCCCATTGTTCAGATTGGACCACATGTTGCCACATGCTCTCTTGTCAATTATTTCTACACCTGCAATTGTTTTGGGCAAACGTGTTAATTAACCCCTTCAATACCGGGCACTTTCCCCCTTCCTGCAGTGATGTAACACTATACCCATAGGACATTTCTATCATTTTTTCACATGAATGGAGCTTTCTTTTGGTGGTATTTAATCACCTCTGGGGGTTTATTTTTTGCAAAACAAATGAAAAAAGAACAAAAATTTTGAAAAAAAAATTAGTTTCTACAAATAAATTTAGGCCAAACTCTATTCTGCTCTATTTCTTTGGTAAAAAAATAATCCAAATCAGTGTAGATTATTTAGTCTGTAGGAAAGTTATAGAGACCACAAACTTTGGGATACACAGTATCTAACAAAAGTAAGTACACCCCTCAGTGACATTTGTGTAAATCTTCTCTTCTATCTTTTCATGTGACAACACTGAAGAAATGACACTTTGTCTACAATGTAAAGTAGTGAGTGTACAGCTTGTATAACAGTGTAAATTTGCTGTCCCCTCAAAATAACTCAACACACAGCCATTAATGTCTAAACCGCTGGCAACAAAAGTCAGTACACCCCTAAGGGAAAATATCCAAATTGGGCCCAAAGTGTCAATATTTTGTGTGGCCACCATTATTTTCCAGCACTGCCTTAACCCCTCTTGGGCATGGAGTAGTGTTGCCACATCATCCCTTTAATCCAGGACACACATTAATTACACAGGTTCTGTGGCTGATTAAGGTGGTAATTAAACTCATTTGGTGCCTTATCTGCATTAAATCAGCCTCAGAACCTGTGTAATTAATATGGGTCCTGGATTAAAGGGATGATGTGGCAACCCTAGCATGGAGGTCACCAGAGCTTCACAGGTTGTCACTGGAGTCCTCTTCCCCTCCTCCATGATGACATCACAGAGCTGGTGGATGTTAGAGACCTTGCGCTCCTCCACCTTCCGTTTGAGGATGTCCCACAGATGATCAATAGGGTTTAGGTCTGGAGACATGCTTGGCCAGTCCATCACCTTTACCCTCAGCTTCTTTAGCAAGGCAGTGGTGGTCTTGGAGGTGTGTTTGGGGTGGTTATCATGTTGGAATACTGCCCTGCGGTCCAGTCTCTGAAGGGAGGGGATCATGCTCTGCTTCAGTATATCACAGTACATGTTGGCATTTCAAAGTGTCATTTCTTCAGTGTTGTCACATGAAAATATAGAAGAAAAGATTTTTAGAAATGTGGGTGAGGGGTGTACTCACTTTTGTCAGATACTGTGTATGTAGATATACATACATACACACACACACACACATATATCTGGTATATATATATATATATATATATATATACATATATATAAATATATATACATCTACACCACTGCTCAGTGATTGCAGTATTCTAGTCTGCATCTCCCCCAAGGTAATACATAAAATCTGGCCTGTTAGTGGGTCCTGAGGACAGGAGTTGATCCTCTGATGTACACGCATACATACATGTGTTTGAGCTTTGAGCTGCACACCTATGTTTATCACCCTTGCACTGTGTGATGTGATCACTAGGGGGGCGCTGTTGCTGGGTGGGGTTATTAGTCTGCTCACTTCTATATTGCAGTGTGTGGAGGAAGGACTGAGCTCCATTGATGAATGGACAATATAAACTGTTGCTTTGGTTTAGCTTTGCTGTGATACCTCTCTGTACCTGTTCTGGATCTCTTTGTAGGTGAGTACCTGAGCACTTACCTCACCCACTGAATATAAATACCAATATTTCAAGAGAATTTCCAGGGACACCTTTAATTTTTTGGTTGCACCTCTAGCAAACCATTGTAGATAAATGACTATAACCTCTTAGCGCCGGCCCCTCCCGACCCTTTGAAAGGTTTATGACGCCGGGAGGCGCCTTAAGATCACACGACCACCATGATTGGCTGTCACGGTGGTCACGTGGCCTGAAAACTCCTCCTGAACGTAATGAGTGATTGGGAGCTGTGCTGCGAGCTTTTTGTTAGGCGACGGAGCTGTGCTGGGAGTGTGCAGTATGGACGCTCTCTCATCACAGGTGGAGAGGCAGCAATTCACGCAAACATGCGTCTCCTCAGCGCTAAGGGCCAGGCGCCGAGAGGCCGCTTATATTGTGTACGGCTGGCGCCAAGGGCTTAATTAGGGGCGGGTCATTTGTTTAAAATGGGCGTGGTTCTATAGAGGTGTATCATTATCCTATTGAAAAAAATAAGTTCACCTTTTGCAACATGTTACTGTAGCACCGCCCCCTGCACCCCCCTCCCCCGATCCCCCCCCCCCACATTGTGACAGCGAGCGGGGGATATGTAATCGTGAGATATGAACGGGACTTCCCAGATTTCTACAAATAAAACCTCAGAATACAGGAGACACATTTTGGGGTTTATAAAGTGAAGGTAATGCTGCGCTATGACCCTAAATACTGTGTGTAATAAAGTGTAAAGGTGCTCAATAAAAGATATGGCTGAAAGAGGCAAAGTTCAGAGGTCACAATATATCCAATCCTGGGCAGTATAGAAACGTGTCGCATGCCCTGCGATTTCTTCAGATAAAACAATAAAAGTGTATCAATAAGACAATAAAAGTGTATCAAACACTCAAATGATTCTTCATAGAGCAGGGATAGGAAATATATCCATATGGTGTGCAAATGAAGTGAAAAAACAGCTCAGAAGAAGGTGCACTACAACTGCCAGAAATCCGGAAGGAAAAGGTAAAATCCTAAACGGCATATAAAAGCATACAAAAAAGTTTCCTCCATATAGATATATGCTGCAAATGTTCTTATAGGTGAACGTAAAAAGTAGGCAGGTCCAGGATTATCTGGGCTCATAGGAAGTAGGTGGAATGATGCTCGACATTAGAGTGAGGACATCTATTGGCAGAAAAAAGTAGTGCAGAACACGGCCGGATCTACTGTATGGGGGTGCGGGGGGGGGGGGGGGGCTGCCCCCCTCCCAATCAGCATTGTGCCTTGTCTGCTGAGCTGCTCCCTCCATTGCTGCACTCGGGACAAGAGGGGGCGGGGGGCGCTTTTCATTCAATCTTGTCTTTTATTAACAAAAGAAGGATGGATTGTATAATAAAGATTGGAGCCGGTCTCTCCAATAGAGGAGTGGACACCCCACCCTGCATTGTCCTGTTGTACGAGGGGCTGGTGGGGGATTTAATCCAAATCTGGGACCCCCAAGGGGGGGGGTGGGGAGGGGCACCTATACAGTGATAAAAGGGGGCAGGTGGGGTGTGAGCCCCGATAATCATTACCCCTGAGGAGGCACCCCTGATTCCCTTCCTCCATAGGCACCGCCCCCTCCTGGGTGTCTCGGGGGCCCCTGTGGGTTCTGTACAAGCTCCATGCTGATTGGACATTGTGATAAAAACTTTCCAGGAAAGAGAGGAATGTACAGACATGGGAGGTGACATCGGATTTACTTTATATACATTTCTAGTTATATAAACCCCAACTGGATGATAATTAGTTTGGATTGTGCAACATAATAATTGTCAAAAAAAATCCAGATTTCATATTATTTTTCTCCTTTATTTGATTCCAGTGCTGCTGATCTCCTGCAGCCTCTTTACAGCCACTTCCTGTCTCCATACACTCCAGTGACGGCTGCCGGCATTTCTCAGGTCGGGTCTCCTGATGGTGACACCAGAGGATGATGTCTGTGTAATGGAATGGCATTGGGGAGATTTCCCTTCACTTCCTGTCCCATCACCAAAACAGGAAGTCAGAGGAAATCCCAGAACTAGTGTCCCCATTGGAAGATTTCCCCTCTATTCCTGTTCTGAGGAGGACACAAAATGTGGAATTTTCAATGAAAACAGTAAAACGAGACAAATGGCGAGAGAATCTCCCTAATGGGGGCACTGAAGCTGACCAGGGATCTCCTCCCCCCCCCCTCCATCCAACATTAAGTATGTTTAGTTATACTCTAAAGTGTCATTAAACCCCAAAATGTATAATACAATGATATGTCACTTTGATCGCTCCTCTAATCAGCATGCTTCCTGTCATCACATGAACTGATTGGCTCTTTCTCTCTCTCCCAGTCTGAGCTCTGCTGTACAGGGACTGTAAGAGGCTGATACCAGGTAACCTTCAGGTACTTACATTGCAAAAAAAAAATCAAGATATATTACTGATTACAGATCTGTACAGTTCATCTTTTTTGTGTTTTCTCTCCCAACTTTTGTAGTTGGACTCCATCCAGTGAGCCTTTGCTGAATCATTTCCCGGGACACTTTGCTGCTGTACAATGTATGGAACGTCACTCACAGCAGTCATATCATGGAGGGTCTAGTGATAGAGAATAAAATGGTTCATTAAATTCTGGGTCTATTTAACCACCGCAATACCGGGGGGGGGCGGGGCACTTACACCCAGTGCCGATCCTGACCTCCCTGGGGGCCCTAAGAAAAATTCTGCTAAGGGGCCCCTACCTGACCTGTGAGCTGTGCAAACCATTCGCTACACATTCACACCTGACACTGTGCTGTGATTCTGGTGTAAAGGGGGTCTCTGCTCACCAAAGCCTGCCCCCCCCCACCAATAACATACACCCCATATATAATACTGCCCCCCCCCACCGATAACATACACCCCACATATAATACTGCCCCCCCACCGATAATATACACCCCACATGTAATACTGCCCCCCCCCACCGATAACATACACCCCACATATAATACTGCCCCCCCCACCGATAATATACACCCCACATATAATACTGCCCCCCCCACCGATAACATACACCCCACATATAATACTGCCCCCCCCACCGATAACATACACCCCACATATAATACTGCCCCCCCCACCGATAATATACACCCCACATATAATACTGCCCCCCCCACCAATAACATACACCCCACATATAATACTGCCCCCCCCACCGATAATATACACCCCACATATAATACTGCCCCCCCCACCGATAACATACACCCCACATATAATACTGCCCCCCCCACCGATAACATACACCCCACATATAATACTGCCCCCCCCACCGATAACATACACCCCACATATAATACTGCCCCCCCCACCGATAATATACACCCCACATATAATACTGCCCCCCCCACCAATAACATACACCCCACATATAATACTGCCCCCCCCACCGATAATATACACCCCACATATAATACTGCCCCCCCCACCGATAACATACACCCCACATATAATACTGCCCCCCCCACCGATAACATACACCCCACATATAATACTGCCCCCCCACCGATAACATACACCCCACATATAATACTGCCCCCCCCACCGATAACATACACCCCACATATAATACTGCCCCCCCCACCGATAACATACACCCCACATATAATACTGCCCCCCCTCACCGATAATATACACCCCACATATAATACTGCCCCCCCTCACCGATAATATACACCCCACATATAATACTGCCCCCCCTCACCGATAATATACACCCCACATATAATACTGCCCCCCCCACCAATAACATACACCCCACATATAATACTGCCCCCCCCCACCGATAACATACACCCCACATATAATACTGCCCCCCCCACCGATAATATACACCCCACATATAATACTGCCCCCCCACTGATAACATACACCCCACATATAATACTGCCCCCCCCACCGATATTATACACCCCATATATAATACTGCCCCCCCACTGATAACATACACCCCACATATAATACTGCCCCCCCCCCACTGATAATATACACCCCACATATAATACTGCCCCCCCACTGATAATATACACCCCACATATAATACTGCCCCCCCCCCACTGATAATATACACCCCATATATAATACTGCCCCCCCCACTGATAATATACACCCCACATATAATACTGCCCCCCCCCACCGATAATATACACCCCACATATAATACCTCCCCCCCACTGATAATATACACCCCACATATAATACTGCCCCCCCCACTGATAATATACACCCCACATATAATACTGCCCCCCCCCCCCCACTGATAACATACACCCCACATATAATATTGCCCCCACACTGATAACATACACCCCACATATAATACTGCCCCCCCCCACCGATAACATACACCCCACATATAATACTGCCCCCCCCACTGATAATATACACCCCACATATAATACTGCCCCCCCTCACTGATAACATACACCCCACATATAATACTGCCCCCCCACTGATAACATACACCCCACATATAATACTGCCCCCCCCACTGATAACATACACCCCACATATAATACTGCCCTCCCCCACTGATAACATACACCCCACATATAATACTGCCCCCCCCACACTGATAACATACACCCCACATATAATACTGCCCCCCCCACTGATAACATACACCCCACATATAATACTGCCCTCCCCCACTGATAACATACACCCCACATATAATACTGCCCCCCCCACCGAAAACATACACCCCACATATAATACTGCCCCCCCCACCGATAATATACACCATATATAAAATACTGCCCCCCCACCGATAACATACACCCCACATATAATACTGCCCCCCCCCACTGATAATATACACCCCACATATAATACTGCCCCCCCACCGATAACATACACCCCACATATAATACTGCCCCCCCCCCACTGATAATATACAACTCACATATAATACTGCCCCCCCCACTGATAATATACACCCCACATATAATACTGCCCCCCCCCCACCGATAACATACACCCCACATATAATACTGCCCCCCCCCCCCACTGATAATATACACCTCACATATAATACTGCCCCCCCCACTGATAATATACACCCCACATATAATACTGCCCCCCCCACTGATAGCATACACCCCACATATAATACTGCCCCCCCCACTGATAATATACACCTCACATATAATACTGCCCCCCCACTGATAATATACACCCCACATATAATACTGCCCCCCCCCCACTGATAGCATACACCCCATATATAATACTGCCCCCCCCACTGATAATATACACCTCACATATACTACTGCCCCCCCCACTGATAATATACACCCCACATATAATACTGCCCCCCCCCCACCGATAACATACACCCCACATATAATACTGCCCTCCCCCACTGATAATATACACCCCACATATACTACTGCCCCCCCCACTGATAATATACACCCCACATATACTACTGCCCCCCCCACTGATAATATACACCCCACATATAATACTGCCCCCCCCCCCACCGATAACATACACCCCACATATAATACTGCCCCCCCCCACCGATAACATACACCCCACATATAATACTGCCCTCCCCCACCATGGTTGTTATGGTGTCAGGATGATTGAAGTGCATTATTTCTATTATTACATTGTAATATAAAATGAAATCATTCAACTCACCATAATGCCGAATCAGTGGGAACCCTGAGTGTGTCGACTGCCACCAGATGCCATCAGGTGTCCCCAGCGGTGTCCCCCTTTAAATCAAGCATTGCCAGCAGAGTCCCCCCCCCCTTACATCAGGCATTGCCAGCGGAGTCCCCCCCCTTACATCAGGCATTGCCAGCGGAGTCCCCCCCCCTTACATCAGGCATTGCCAGCGGAGTCCCCCCCCCTTACATCAGGCATTGCCAGCGGAGTCCCCCCCCCCTTACATCAGGCATTGCCAGCGGAGTCCCCCCCCCCTTACATCAGGCATTGCCAGCGGAGTCCCCCCCCCCTTACATCAGGCATTGCCAGCGGAGTCCCCCCCCTTACATCAGGCATTGCCAGCGGAGTCCCCCCCCTTACATCAGGCATTGCCAGCGGAGTCCCCCCCCTTACATCAGGCATTGCCAGCGGAGTCCCCCCCCCCCCTTACATCAGGCATTGCCAGCGGAGTCCCCCCCCCCCCCCCTTACATCAGGCATTGCCAGCGGAGTCCCCCCCCCCCCTTACATCAGGCATTGCCAGCGGAGTCCCCCCCCTTACATCAGGCATTGCCAGCGGAGTCCCCCCCCCCTTACATCAGGCATTGCCAGCGGAGTCCCCCCCCCCTTACATCAGGCATTGCCAGCGGAGTCCCCCCCCCCTTAGATCAGGCATTTCCAGCGGAGACCCCCCCCCTTAGATCAGGCATTGCCAGCGGAGTCCCCCCCCTTAGATCAGGCATTTCCAGCGGAGTCCCCCCCCCCCCCTTAGATCAGGCATTGCCAGCAGAGTCCCCCCCCTTACATCAGTCATTGCCAGCGGAGTCCCCCCTTACACCAGGCATCCCCCAATGGAGCCCCCCTTTCCTTACATCAGGCATTCCCAGCAGTGGAGACTCTCTTGGTCCCCATTACTAAACAGAATGGGACAAAATAGCCGGGTGGCTGCCAATAGCAATTAAGCTGCGGCACCGCCCACCCCGCCCCTTCGCACATCAGGTCACAGACAGATAGCAGCGAGGTGGGAGGTGCCACAGCTCAAATTCTATTGGCAGTTACCCGGTGTCTTGCCGAATAAGTTCCTTTGGCGGATAGGTTCCCCCCCTGTACTGCGCAGGCGCAGCGCCTGCGCAGTACGTACTACTGTTGGCCGCCGGAGATAGCCGAAGCTCAAACGCTTCGATCAGCTGTACATGGCGCCTGCGCTCTGGGTCCAGATTCCTTCCCCACCATCCAAGTGGACCTAGAGGGGGAATCTAAAAGTGCCGAGCGCAGCGAGGCCGTGCCCGAAGCGTGGCGAGCGAAGCGAGCCCGCGAGGGGCCCTCTTACAGGCGCCGTGTACAGCTGATTTTCAGCTGTTCTGCTTCGGCTATTTCCGCCGGCTTCTACTGCGCATGCGCAGTAGAGGGGGAACTAATCCGCCGAGCGGAACTTTCTCGGCAGAACACCGGCCATTACTAAACAGTAATTGTTTGTTTTGGTCTTCAGGAAAATGGCGGCCGGTGGAGACATTGTCTCCGTCGGCCACGGACCTCTAGTGGTGGGGGAAAAAAAAATCCAGAAAATAAGAATTTCACGGGAATGGCAAAACCAATCCGCCCTGGGGGGGGGGGGGGGGGGGGCACAGCGGCGGGGCCCTACGCAGCTTGCGTAGCGAGCGTATAGGGCGGATCGGCTCTGCTTACACCCCCTTCCTGCCCAGGCCATTTTTCACCTTTCAGCGCTGTCACACTTTGAATGAAAATTGCGCGGTCATGCAGCACTGTAACCATGTAAAATTTTTATCATTTTCTTCACACAAATAAAGCTTGGTGGTATTATTTTTTCCAAAAAAAAAGACCTAAAATTTTGAAGAAAAAAAAGTTTTTTGTTAGTTTCTGCCAGTAAATTTTGCAAATAAGTAATTTTTCTCCTTCACTGATAGGCTGCACTGATGAGGCGGCACTGATTAGGTGGCACTGATGAGGACGCACGAATATGCCGCACTGATAGGCGACACTGATGGGTGGCACTGGGCATAGCTAGGCGGCACTGGTGGGCACAGATAGGCGGCACTGATGAGCAATGATGAGCAGCACTAACAGCCAGCACGGACTGGCATCACTCGTGTCACTGATTGCTGGCACCTTTTGGGCATTGTTTACTGGAACTTTTGGACACAGATTGGTGGGAATTATGGGCACTAGTTGGCACTGCTTGCTGGCAGTGGTAGGCAATCATTGCTA